>CM035441.1:108485744-108515744 GCA_020310875.1 Ceratopteris richardii | reverse complement strand
GTCGTCAGCCACTACAATGTGTCTCTCTTCTCCCTCCTCCTGAGTGATCATGATCTTTTTAGTTTCTTCCTCATTATCATAAGCCTCTCTTTTTTTCTTTTCCCTCTTTGGTTTCCTTTTGAGAAGTAATCTATTTTCTACTTCATAAGTCTTGAAATTTCCTGGTACATCAAACTGTTGATCTTTGTTCATTTCCCTTGTCTTTTTCTCATTTTCCTGATTTTCTTCTATTTCTTTGTGTTTGTTTTTCTTGTATTTGCCTGAGATTTTATCTTTAATAGCATCTTCAGCTTTTACTTCCTCCAAAAATTGTGTCTTTCCTTTTTCTAATATCATTTCAGATTCTATATCCTCTTCTGTTCTGGATACCTTTATCATTTGTATTCCAATGTGAAAAATATCATATCCTTCTTCATTTTGAAATTCTACTCCTACATATTCATCACTGGCTAGATCCATGGTAGCCAAGATTTGATTCCACCCATAGGGCTCAAATTCCTCATCCTTGAATTGTTGAGGTACATAATTCTCATCTTTGTAACCCTCTTTCCTCCACACAATCCTCTCTTCTTAATCTCCTTTTCCTATTGGTCAGATTTCTTATCATATTGCACTTCCATACTGATGATTCAGCTTCATCCTGGTACTCCATTTCTGATTCCTCACTCACGCTTGATTCTGATGAATTTTATACCATTCTTGAGGGGATATGTCACAGTAGTGCCCATTTCTTAGATTTACTTTGGTTATTCTTCCTTTGCTCTGTAGGTATATGTTGGAGGTGCATTTTTGGAAGCCTTTTTGAAGGAAAATAATTGTAAAATGATAGAAATTTGTAAAAATATTTATGCAATTGTTGTAAAAATAAGGAAGAGTCTTCCTTATGTAGGATAGAATCTTATGTATTTTTTCTAAAATTTTTGGAAACTCCTAGATAGCATATTTCTAGAATAATATAGGAAAGGACCAAAATTCAAGTGTGAAAAGGGACACTTGAAAATGTATATAAGCTAATTTCCTCTATTATGAGGGGGTTGGTTAATCATTTGTTTACATGCTATCTAAGTGAATAGAGAAGAAGTTTCTGCTGAAAATCGTGTTTCTCCTCTTCTATGTGGTTTCTTTGATTTGTGAGTCTTATTCATGTGTATCCATGGAGATTTGTGAGCTTTTATTGTGTAAATCTGTTGAATGTGTATGAAGAGAGCTGAATACTGTTGTGTTGAGTGATGAGTTGATGAAGAATGGTGCTGGAGCTGAAAATCTTCTGTTTGCACAGAATCGAGATTGTCTCGTCTGTATGATACAGGTGATATTTTTTGATTTTGACTTCATAATTGTGTTCTGCTGATAAAATAGCATGCAATAGACACCAAGATTGTAGAAAATGGTGGAGATTTGCTCAAGATAATCCAAACCCTAGAAATTTCCTCTTCATCTTCACTATTCTCAGAATTCCAGCCATTATTCTCTTATTTCTTGGATTCTATCATCTTGAAGGGGCTGTGGTCTCAAGAATACTTCCAGGATTGACAAAATAAAGATGTCTTGTTAATTCTTTATGCTAAATGATTGGAGAGGACAACTCCAAAGATCAATAACAAACATTTTTGGGCACCGTTGCCGGGGAGTAATTCAAAAGCTTCATTGAAGTTGGACCTGGCTGGATCTTCTATTGATGATGGTAACACACACAAGGAAAAGGTAACACTCTTTAATCAAGAAATGTGAACATGAAAAGGTAGATGTCTTTTGTTTGTATTTTGGAAAAATAAAGCAATAGATCATCTTTTAGAATTGGAAGTGCTGAAATTTTTGTAAATTGATAGTTACTCATTACATTGTTGAAGTAAAAGTGCAGGTGTGTGGAAGATTTAAGCCAAGAAAGCTGAAGATGAGGTAACATGAGTCTATTCTTGCATTTTCAGAGTTCTTTTTGACCAAGTACTAGGCACCATGGTTGATCTTGGGAAGATAACATGGTTGCACTAAGGAAAAGTCAGTTAAAGTAGCTAGATGCAGGTAGAAAAGATTCATGAGTCTATTCTTGCATTTTTAGAGTTCTTTTTGACCAAGTACTAGGCACCAATGCGGATCTTGGGAAGATAACATTGTTGCACTAAGGAAAAGTCAGTTAAAGTAGCTAGAAGCAAGTAAAAAAAGATTCATTTGTTAACCAAATTTGAGCATAAATCTTGAGTTGATCTGCATTTTGAAAAGAAATATGTGATTGAGTTTATCTTTGCAAAGATTGCTTGCATTCCATAGCACATTTTCTTTGGAAAATTTTTCTCATGAACTGTTGTGATAGCTAAGCCATAGGAAATCATAACCAATCAAGAAACATAGGATCATTAGATCACCACACAAGAAACCCTAAGTAAAGTGTTCACCTTTATTTTAGGGCAAAATACTAAAAAAATTCATAAAATTCATCAAAAACAATAAAAAAAATTTCTTTTCTGCTTAGGAAGTTGGACTGGAGCTTTGGGGATAAGTGTAATAGGGACCAAGTGAGAGAAAAGCAAAAAACTTTGTCAAAAATTAGCAGATTTGAAAAAACATGATTTTCTGTACAACATCGCGATTTCCTGATCAATGATTGTGACTGTGAGGTAAAATTGCAGGTGATTGTGGAATTGGAGTTGGTAAAGGGTACTGAAGGGGAACAAGAGAGAAAAATACTCAAATTTTCAGAAAATCAGAAGTTTAGAAAAAACACGATTTTTTGCACAAAATCGCGATTTCTGAGTAAGGTTGTGATTTTGATGCAAAAGTACAGGAGTTTGGTGAATTGCAAATTTTCTGAACAAAATCGTGATTTTCTGTAAGGGAAAATTTCTGGAATTTCTAGCATATTTGGGTTTCTTGAGAAAGACAATTGCAAAAGATATCATCAGGATTGAGTAAGTAAAGATTGGACAAGTGGAAGAGTGAAGAATTTTGAAAATCACACAAAATTGCGATTTTCTGGACACTATAAAAACCTGTAATTCAAAGAAAAATTCATTTGAGTGAGTATGAGAGAGAGAGAGCAGCTAAAATCGCGATTTTCTGCAAAATTCAAACTTTGGAGAAACTTTCAACCAAGCAAGCAAGGTAAAGAGTCTCAACATCATTTTTGAGTGCATATTCTTGCATATGAGTGGTTTTTGAACAACAAAAATAGGAAATAACTAAAAATCACGGAATCACGATCTTCTGTTTTTTTGGGTTTTCAGTAGGAAAAAAGTATTTTTTAAGAAATCTCTTTCATTGCATGTTAGAAAATCAATAAGGTGATTCTATTAGAAAAAAGAGAAAACTGAAAATCAACACTTCAAAAATTTCAAAAAAATTGTTCAAAATCGCGATTCTGAGGTCAACACAAAATCGCGATTTTCTGAACAAAGAACAACATCGCGATTCCCAGAACACGATTTTCATCAGAAAATCGTGTTATTTACAATTGTGAGCAATCACGATTGTCTGGGAACAAAATCGTGAAAAACACGATTTTGAGCACAAAGTCGTGAAAAACACGATTTTGAGCACAAAGTCGTGAAAAACACGATTTTGAGCACAGAATCGTGAAAAACACGATTTTGAGCACAGAATCGTGAAAAACACGATTTTGAGCACAAAGTCGTGAAAAACACGATTTTGAGCACAAAGTCGTGAAAAACACGATTTTGAGCACAGAATCGTGAAAAACACGATTTTGAGCACAGAATCGTGAAAAACACGATTTTAAGTACAAAATCGTGGAAAACATCATTCTAGATAGAAAATCGTGAAAAACACGATTTTCAGTTCAAAACCGTGAAAAACACGAGTTTAAACACAGAATCGTGAAAAACACGATTTTGAACACAAAATTGTGAAAAACACGATTTTTGAACACAAAATCGTGAAAAACACGATTTTAGTCACAAAATCGTGGAAAAACACTATCCTAGTTAGAAAATCGTGAAAAACACGGTTTTAAGTTCAAAATCGTGAAAAACACGACTTTGAGTTCAAAATCGTGAAAAACACGATTTTAGTCAAAAAATTGTGAAAAGACACTAGCTTAGGTAGAAAATCGTGAAAAACACGATTTTCAACAGAAATTTGTGAAGAATCACTAGTTTGATCACAAAATTGTGAAAAACACGATTTTAGTCAAAAAATTGTGAAAAAACACTTTCCTAAGTACAAAATCGTGGAAAACACGATTTTCAACAGAAATTAGTGGAAAATCACTAGTTTGAACACAAAATCGTGAAAAACACGATTTTGAGTTCAAAATCGTGAAAATTAACTGAATGATCCTTAGGTCTGGGAACAAACTAAATTCACTTACCAAGCAAGACCTAGGAAGGAAGGAGATAGAGTCAGTAGTAGGGGAAGCTCAAGAAAGAAATTTAGGGTAGGAAAACAACATGGAAAATTTAAATGAAACAAATGATCCCATTGAAACTGGGGATTACAGAAATATTCTCAAGTACATGTATACAAATAGGTTTGGCACCTATGTATATGAGGATGGGATGCATAAGTTTCTCATTAGATTGAGAAACTTAGAAGTTCCCCTAAACATAACACCTGTAGCTCAATTCAAAGATGGTAGGTATGAGGATAGGCAAGGGTGTGTGTACATCTTCTCGCAAGACCCAGAAAATTCAAATGACTTAGGGCAATGTGCTGACAAAGGACCTTGGGAGCATAACATGGGACAACCAGATTTATCTAGACCACATGAAAACTATACTAATACTGAGCAACAACATGGGAGGAGGACACATGTTTCCCCAAATCCCTTTGACAAGGAACCAGAAGGATATGATGAATTTCCACTCAGAAGAAGACACCATTGGCAACCTCAGGGTAGAATGCTTAGACCATATCAAGTAGCCAAATGTATGAAAAATCAATATGAAGGGTATTCAGATCCCCATGCTCATGCTGCAGAGTTTAGGCAATTAATTAGAGCTGAGGAGGTGGAAGATTACAAAGTTCAATTTGAGGCATTTGGTCTAACCCTAACAGGACCAGCATTATCATGGTGCATCCCTTTGAGAAAAGAAATGTACCTAGATATTGAATCCTTCCTAGAAGCCTTTATTGGAGAATTCTCAAAGACCGGGATAAAACATAGCACAACCACTCTGATACACAGTTTCAAACAACAAAAGGATGAAAATGTCAGAGAGGCAGCCAGGAGATTTAAGCAATATATTGACAGATGCCCTAAAGAGGAAGTACCCTCCATGGATAGACAAGTATCCCTATTCATAGAAGGATTGAGAAGTGCTCAATTAAGAACCCTAGTATACTACAGGAGATACCCTGATCTAGGAGCTTGTGTAAAAGAAGCAATAGATTTGGAGGATAATAGAGGCCAAGATCTGTTAGCATTTGATCAACCCAGATCATATGAAGATAAAATTCCTCTGGTAGAAGAGTTGGCTCAGGCCATTGCTAAAGCCCTAGAGGTAAGCACTAAAACCAATTTGATAAACTCCAGGATAAACACAAACAAAAAATGCTACAATTGTGGAGAAAGTCATTTGATACAACATTGCCCATATCAAAAGCCTCCACATTTGCAAGACAGAAAGACACTCAAATATTGTACACTAAAGAGGAAATGGACCAACCATACCAGGGAGGAATGCTTCTATAATAAACAACCCATAAAGGAGAGAGACTATGGGAACCAAAGAGAATCAGTGTACAGTGAGCAACCAAGACCTGTGCTGGGGCAACAACCTCCTATACCAACAAATGTGGTGCCAATCAAATACACACCAATAGAGGAGGGAAACCCAAGAACAAAATCATCATATAAGGAAGATTATCAATGGAATGAGGGATATCAAGAAGAATGGGAAGGTTATGAATCAACAGAGCCAGAATTACAAGCTTTAGACTTGGGAAATGGAAGAATTGAGATGGACACTGCCACTTTCATGTATATAACCAATAATTATATGTCCAATCAAAAACCTCAATTCAAAGGAGGACCAAAGATAACTTGTTATAGGTGTGGGGGAGATCATTTTATTAGAGACTGTCCACAACCTCCTACATTAAGAATAGAGGGAGCATATTGTAAGGATTGTGGCAGGGAGCATGTGATAAAGGATTGTCCAAAGAATCCTCAAAAACAACAAAACACACCTAATAACATACCACTAAAAGCAGTCAGTATCATGGAACAGGAAGAATTGAGTGACATTGACTTAGTGGATGTAAATGCTATAACAAGGTCACAAACAAAACAACAAAGAACAACTAAGGAACAAAATGAAGGATCAATTTCAAAGGTAAAGAAAAATAGACAGAAAGGGAAATGGGAAAGGAAACAGAAAATGGGTAAAAATAATGAAGAAGAAAATAGGGAACAATCATACAGTACTTCTCCTCCAAAGACACAGACCCAGTTGGAAATAGGAAATTCAAAAAGTCTAGACACTCTGATAAAAGCATACAAAGGAAGAATTCAAGAGGGACCAAGCCCTGCTGATCATACAATGACTTATCCTATGCCAGACTTAGAACATGAAAGTATGCAGAAATGTAAACAAATCATTCGGGAAGTACAACTCAAAATGGGGGAAGAAGACAATTCTCAAAAAACAGTTGAGGAATCTGAGACAACAAAAACAAGAGGAAAGAGTATCAAGGAAGAAAACCCACAAGTAACACTCCAAGTGAATGTAGACAAAAGATGCACAATTCTGTATCACTCCACATGGGAATATTTAATGAAACAAAATCCTCACTTACAGAGCCAAGTGAAAAAATGGGAGACAACACCAGAAAATCTTCACCCACAACTACAGGAAATGGAGGAGTTGTGGTATATTCCCATTGATAAGATAGGAGGATATTGTGAGGGAGAAGAGGGAAACTCAACTTTAAAAATACAATTTGGTAAAAACCAGGCCAAAGCTATTTTGGATAGTGGATCAGGAGTGGCCATCATGACTAAACAAACTTGGGAGAAATGGGGAAAAAATGAATTATTACCCACAAAAATGAGATTGCAACTTGCAGATGGACATATAGAAAAACCCCTAGGAATATGGGAAAAAGTGATTGTGGACATATGTGGGATAGAGATAGAACATACCTTTGCTATAGTTGAATTCCCACAATCTACTTCATATGAAATTATCATAGGAAGACCATTCATGAGACAAATGCAAATTGTACAAGATTGGGGTAATGATTGTTTATACCTACAGAGCAAAGGAAGAATAACCAAAGTAAATCTAAGAAATGGGCACTACTATGACATATCCCCTCAAGAATGGTATAAAATTCATCATAATCAAGAGTTGAGTGAGGAATCAGAGATGGAGGACCAGGATGAGGCTGAATCATCAGTATGGAGGTGCAATATGATAAGAAATGTGACCAATAGGAAAAGGAGATTAAGAAGAGAGGATTGTGTGGAAGAAAGAGGGTTACAAGATGAGAATTATGTACCTCAACAATTCAAGGATGAGGAATTTGAGCCCTATGTGTGGAATCAAATTTTGGCTACCATGGATCTAGCCAGTGATGAATATGTAGGAGTGGAATTTCAAAATGAAGAAGGATACGATATTTTTCACATTGGAATACAAATGATAAATGTATCCAGAACAGAAGAGGACATAGAAGAAGAAATGATATTAGAAAAAGGGAAGAAACACTTTTTGAAGGAAGTAAGAGCTGAAGATGCTATTAAGGATAAGATCTCAGGTAAGTACAAAAAAAACAAACACAAGGAAACAGAAGAAAATCAGGAAAATGAGAAGAAGACAAGGGAAATGAACAAAGATCAACAGTTTGATGTACCAAAAAATTTCAAGACCTATGAAGTGGAAAATAGATTACTTCTCAGAAGGAAACCAAAGAGGGAAAAGAAGAAAGGAGAGGCTTATGATAATGAGGAAGAAACTAAGAAGATCATGATCACTCAGGAGGAGGGAGAAGAAAGACACATTGTAGTGGCTGATGACATGACAACTCAAGAAGAAGAGGCACTAAGAAACTTGGCAAGAAAATATAGGGATGTATTTGCTTATAGCTACAAGGATTTGAAAGGTATTGATCCTAAAATCTGTGAGTATAAGATTCCTATTACACCTGAAGCAAAACCTAGTAAACAGAGACATTACACATTTAATGATAAATACGCTGCTAAGATAAAGGAAGAAATTGACAAGCTATTAGCTGCCAATTTCATCTATGAAATTGAGTATACAGAATGGATATCTCCTATAGTTGTGGTCCCAAAAAAGAATGGGAAACTTAGGGTATGCATTAACTTGAAAAAGGTAAATGCAGCAACTATAAGGGATAATTATCCACTGCCTATAACAGATCATCTTCTAGAAAGAGTTGTTGGGAAGGAGGTTTATAGTTTTTTAGATGGTTTTTCAGGATACAACCAGGTTCCTATAGCATTGGAAGACCAACATAAAACTGCCTTCTCCATAGAATGGGGAATTTATGCCTTTAGGGTTATGCCCTTTGGGTTAACTTATGCTCCAGCAACTTTTCAGAGATTGATGTGTCATATCTTCAAAGAGTTCATGAGAAAGGTAATGGAAATCTATGTAGATGATCTTTGTACTTTTTCATTAAAAAGACAAGATCACTTGCAGGACTTAGAAAATATATTCAGGAAATGCAGAACTTACAGAGTATGTTTAAATCCAGAGAAATGTGTATTCTTCGTGAGACAAGGAAGAATGCTAGGTCATATAGTCTCTAAAAACGGAATTTCAACTGATGAGAAGAAAATAAAGGCCATAATAGAGCTTTCAAGACCAACAAGTGTAAAAGAACTTCAAACTTTTATGGGACATTGTGGGTACTATAGGAAATTTGTGTAAGCTAATATAGCGAAACCCTTATATGCCCTAATTACAAAGTTTGAGTGGACTAAGGAGTGTGACCAAGCCTTTGAAACTCTAAAAACTTGTTTGGTAACAGCCCCAATTCCGAAAACACCTCAATGGGACAAAATTTTTCATGTTCATGTGGATGCTTCCAATTATGCTTTGGGATGTGTGTTAGCACAACCAATAGAAGGAAGCAAGTTAGATTTTCCAGTGGCCTATGCTAGTAGACAATTGAATCTAGCAGAGAAAAATTACACAACCACTGAAAGAGAGGGATTGGGTATGGTATTTGCTGTAAAAAAATACAGACATTACCTTTTGGCCAACAAGTTAAGTTCTTTGTGGACCATCAAGCTTTGCTATATTTGGTAAATAAACCTTTTCACACAGGGAGAATAGTCAGATGGTTTCTTTTGCTTATGGAATTTGAGTTTGAAGTAGTGGTCAGACAAGGGAAAACACACTTGAGAGCAGATCATTTGTCTTGAATCCAGTCTGAAGAACCCAGTTCACCTTTAGATGACAATCTGCCAGACACTTATCTCTTTAAGGTAGAAAGTGTTCCTGAGTGGGCCTTGACTTTAGTACCATTATTAACCATGGGACCTTGTAGAACAATTGGGAATAATGCACACCTAGTATTGCAAAGCAGGAACTTCATGTTACTAGCTGGGCATTTATACCATCTCAACCACAGAGGCATATTAGAATATTGCACTCTTGAGGAGGAGCAACAAGAATATCTAAGGAGAGCTCATCATTGGAACCCTTGCACTCATGCTTCTAGGGTAGTCACCCTAAGTAATCTCAATAGGATGGGGGTGCATTGGCGTAATAAAATTCAAGATGTATCAAAATACATTGCCGATTGCAGGAAGTGTCAAATATTACAAGATTCAGAGTTAATAACTCTATATTGGTTCCAGAAAAATCCAAATTGGTGTGGAAGTATCATTGAAGAATTGAGAAGGAAGGAGAAAGGAAAGCAAGTGATAGCTAGTACAAATTCAAAAAATTTACAAGTAATCTCTGAAGAATATCAATTGATAGGAGAACGTTTGTATAAGAGAGGAATAGATGGATAATTCTGAGAACATTTGTATAAGAGAGGAATGGATGGATACCCAAGAATTTGTGTTCTTGAGAATAAATATCTGGAAATGTTAGAAATGGCACACTCTGGAGTGGCAGGAGGACACTTTTCAAGTTACCGAACTGCTAAACTCATTTCATATTCTGGATTTTGGTGGCCAACGCTATTTCTGGATGCACGAACCTATGTAAAAAGGTGTAAGTTAGCCAAATAGAAGAAATGATATGCCATTGGTTCCATTAATTTCAGTCAAAGCCTTTAGTAAATGGGGTTTGGACTTCATTGGACCTATACATCCTCCAGCTAAACAATCCCATGCTGAATACATCATAGTGGCTACAGATTACCTGACAAAGTGGGCTAAGGCCAAAGCCACAAAGAGAAATGATGCTAATACTACTGCTAGATTCCTATATGAAAACATTATCACTAGATTTGGACTTCCAATTGAACTAGTAAGTGATAGGAGGACTCATTTTGTAAACCAGATCATAGAAAATATCACTAATTATTTTTTAATCAGTCATAGAAAGTCAGCCCCATATCACCCACAAGCCAATGGGCTAGCAGAAAGTACTAATAAAGTACTTTGTACTGTACTATCAAAATTAGTGAACACAAACAGGAATGATTGGGATCTACAACTTAATCATGTCCTATGGGCTTATAGAGTGGCTTATAAAACTGCAATAGGGAACACACCATTCAATCTAGTATATGGACAAAATGCAGTTTTACCAATGGAATTCCTTATTCCAACATTAAAAGTAGGAAGTCACTATAATTGGACTGGACATGAACTATCAGAAAGAGTAATGGAATTGGAAAAGTTGGGAGCATCTAGACTCCAAGCCATCATGAGTTTATATGTGGACAAGAAAAGGCAAAAAGCTTATCATGATGTTCACATAAAAGAGAAAGATCTACAGGTAGGAGATCTAGTGTTGGCTTACATAGTCAGAGAACATCAGAAAAAGTTCCAGAAAAAAGGACATGGACCATATATTATACATCAGATAAGCAACAGTGGAGCCATTCAACTAGCTAACATAGACGGAGAAATCATGCCAAACTTTATAAGTGGATGTAGAATTAAGAGGTATGATTGCCCATTAACTGTTGAGGAATGGAGAAGGTTGCAACAAGCTCAAAACAGGAAAAGAGAAGAGGAAGACATGAGAAAGGAAGCCCAACAGGAAGCTATGGAAAGGATAAGAAAAATCAATGAGCTTAGAGAAGTCTGTCTGTGTGAAACCCCTCTCAAACCAAAGGAACATGTCCCTGTGATGATAATGGATTTTCAAAATGAAAGCATTAGGGTTTTGATAGATTCTGGAGCACAAGTAAATCTGATTAGTTCAGCCCTGGTAAGTAAATTCAACATAAAAAGAAAGGAAAGTAGAACCCTAATCAAAACATTGGAAGGTCAAATAGTACAGAGCATGTCTTCACTGACTATTAAAGTAAAGTTTAATGAAGAATATATGAAAATAGACTGTGAAGAATGGCCAGATAATCTGATGACTGAAAAAGTGATTTTAGGTCAACCATGGCTTCAACAAGGTAAAGTGATCTTGGATTTTGAAAAAATGAAGCTTAAATTGAACATAAATGACAAAAGGTTTTTAATATTTCTATTGAGTAATGAAAAACAGGAAATTCAATCAGATGTGCATGATATACACTTTGAAGGATTCACATTTGCATTTGAGGATATACAGACATTACCAATACAAATGTTAAAAGATCAAGCTTCATATAATCAAAATCAGCAAAAGATTGGAAGAACAAAGAAGGGTGGAGAGATAAGAAGAAGATGGCAATCATGGCATTGTCTAAAGAATCAAAGCATCAGAGCAAAAAGCACATGGAATCAAAGTCTACAGCATGTCTACTCATTAAAAAAGGAATCAAGGACAAAATGGATATGGAGACCAAAAGCTCCTACAAAATGCTTATCCAAAGGGAATGGTTGTTTGCTGGGAACCAGATCAATTGGAGTCAGGAAGTACTGGGTTAAAAAATTAGAACTGGTCCAGTGGAAAAAAGATCATCCAGATTTGATCTATATCTAGAAAATCATAAAAATTATGGAAAAATACATATTAGACCTGATTTTCTTTTCTAAAAAGAGAATGGGGAGGGGAAGAAAAGAAAGAAAAAATTATTGTGAAAAAAAATGATGAAAATGAAAAAAGAAAAAAATATACAAAAAAGTATTAGAAAAAAAAGGAGAGAGAAAAAATTCATTATTGAAAAAAAAAAGGAAAATTGAGAAAAATTGTTTATTTTCTGTTGTTTTTTACAAAAATCATATGTCACAAAGCAAGATCTAGGGAGGAGAATAGTAGAGATCTTCTTATTATTCTTTATTTTTTAATTTTTGTTAGTTAGTTGTTTAGGTAATTTTTTGTTTTCTATCATTTGATACATGTTTTGTTTTTCCAAAAGGGTGGTGAAGGAAAGGGACTGCACTAGACATCTTGCTACACCTGTGATGATCACTTTTTGAGTCTTTCTTGGAGAAATGGAATTTATTTTGGATTTTTCATTCTTATGTCATGACATCTAAAAATAAATTCCTACATATTACTCTTTGATTTCTTGCAACTTATGTGGGTAGAGTTTTTCTTTGTGTATTTTATTTTCCTCAGAAAATGGTGAATACAAAGGAGTTGCCAATTCATGACTTCAAGGCAGAATCAGTTGTTTTATCAAGAGGCCACTGGTTTCTGGATAGTGAAGCTGTGGAGGAACAGGTGGATTTAGAGTCAGATGAAGAGTCAGGAATTCCAGAAGCTGAGAAGGTGGTGAAGGAACTGAAGGAGACCCTAAACATAATTGGCCAGCACATATTCACAGTGGGGGTAGGAGGATACAAGTATACAATGTTGTGTCAGGAATTCTACAGGTTCCAAAGAGTGGCAGTTAATATGAAAAGATGGAAGGCAGTAGGGCTGCACAGAATATTGGAGGAGCCCATCTTTTTCATTGATTTTGAGAGAGTATCACAAGTAATGAACAGTTTGACAGAAATAGGAAGAGGGAATGATGCCTATTTCAGATGCAAAGTAAATAACAAGGATAACCAGGAAGTAGGTATCACTATCAAGGGAGAACATATCAGAGCAGCACTACAATTCTACACAATGGGAACCAAACTTGACCCGAGTTTTTTCAAAAAGAATAAGGAAACTTACACAGGATATGCAAAATTCACTGATTTCAAAGGAAGGGAGAATGAGGAATATGCTGTAAGGATGTTTTTACAGTACTTTTGTTTTCCAAAATTACCAAGGTATACCATGCCGCATAAGTCAGTGACATTATTGATGTTCAATAACAAAGATAGAACCAAACCTTTTGGAGTAATGGATGTCTCACCATACATCCATGAATAGTTGAAAGAAGCAGCAAAGCACTGGGAACAGAAGAAGCTCATGAATGGGGCCCAGTTCTTAACAAGAATCATTTATCATGTTCTAGGGATGGAAGATCAACTGAAATTGGCTCCAGAGGCACAGTATTTCAAAAGCCTTATGGCTAGAATCAAGAGTCCTCCAAGGAAAATGATTGAAAGGGAAACAGAAGGACAAACCCGCATGAGGGGAACAGGTATGAAAAGGAAGATGATATCTGAGGAAGTAATTCCTGTAAAGAAAAGAAGGTTGGACCCAAGGAAGGTGGAACTAGAAATGGAGGAAGCCACAAAAGAGGAACATGAGGAGGCATAGAAATAGGTTCAAGCCTCTAGTGAACCACATCCACCCCAAACAAGCAAAGAGAAATTATACACCTATTTAACCCAAGGGAATAACAAGAGAGTTATGTATGAAGCACAATACCAGAAAATGCTGGAAGACTATTCATGCAAAGCTATAGACTGGGTTCAGGAGGAGGTGGAACACTACGAAGCTCTTCATGATCAAATGATGACAGCTGAAACTTAGGAGGTGTTTGTCAGAAAAGAGGTTGAATTGCTAGCCTATTTTAAGGAATTACAAGGACCTCCAGAGACCAGAACCACTGTGGTGGTAAAAAAGAAGGTTCCAAAGAAGCCAGTACAAAAGAAGAAATTGACCAAGAAAGGAAAGGGCAAATCCATAACTGAAACTGTTGTCACCAAAGAGAGGGAGGAAGTAATCATGGAAGAAATACAGAAGCCATCCATGGTGGAAGAAGTATCAAGACCCACAAAACCAGAAATAGGAGGGCCTTCACACTTCTCATCTGATTCTGACAGTGATATTGAGAGCTTTCTATTAAAAAGTCTAAATTTGTCAATACCAAATACTCCCAATGTCATTATGCACACCTCTGAGAAACAAAAGACACCTGAGCAATTGAAGATGAAGTCTCAGGAGAAGCCACTTCAAGAACAGGCAGAAAAACAGCTCAGTCTGGAAGATGAAAGAAGGATAATGAAGGGAAAAGCAGTAATGATAGAACAAGCAAGTGAAATAAGGGAAGAAGTTAGTTGTGGAATAGTGCATATTGGGATGAAATCTATATGGACAAAACACTCACAGACCTACTTTAAACTGGATGAGAGCATAGAAGAAATAGCTAAGAAGGCACAAGTGTGCAGCTCAGTCATAAAACAAAAAGGCACAGAACAAGATTCACTACAGGAAGCAGAGGAAGAATGTGAGAAAGGTAATGTTCAATAGGTTACAGGGAAAGTAGTGGAAAAAGAGATCATTCAAAGTATAAAGGATGTGCTGCATGATTTGAAGAATAATGAGGAATTCACATCCAATGAGGATCAAGAACAAGAGGTAGCAATGGACCTCATGGACATTGATGAACAGGAAGAAGGACACAAAGAAGATAGAGGCAATGATCAGGTCAAAAATTTAGAAATAGCTGAATCAGTTCTAGCCCAAGAAAAGGAAAGACAGGAAGTACAAGCAGGTGAATGTCAGGGAAACTTTGGTAAGGAAACTGAATATAATCTGTTCTAGGAAACTTTAAGCCAGGAAAAGGAGATACAAACAAAGGAAGGATACCTTTTTGAAGAAACTCAACAGGAATTAGAGAAGGAAAAGGTGCAAGAAATGAAGCTGATCTCAGATGTATTAGAGCAAAAGAATTCAGGTGTTCAAGAAGACATGGCAGATTCGGAAACATTGGACACTCATCCAAGCCATGAAGAAAACAAGGCCAAGATTATAGAATATGAAGAGGAAGAGGAAGAGGAGAGTGAATGCAAAGAGGACAAACAGCTAGAAACCAAACAAATAGCAATGGAAGGAGGATTGGAAAGAATACCAAAGAGTATAAGATCAGCATGTCAACTCATTATGAATAACATTGAACAGTTCAGACCCTCTAGTCGGAACATGATCATTTCAGGGATGGTGGCAGAGTCAGAATTTGAAAAAGGCAGTATTATTATCAAAGAGCATAAAAGGGAAAAGGAGCAAATGGCAGAGCAACTAAGGAAGGTGCAGGAGAAAAATGAGGAGTTCTCCAATAAAATAATTGCTTTGGAAGAGCTGGAAGTACAGAAGCAAAATAAGATTCAATACTTAGAAGAAAAGAGTATGCAACTAACAGAGCAGAACAATAAATTGGAAAAAGAATTGAGAAAGGTTGAGGGGAGATATAGAACTCTGCAAACTTCCTATCAAATTTTGACTAAAGCTAATGAAGAAATCAATAAGCTGCTATTAGAAAAAGGGCAATTAAAGGAGGAAAGTCAGACAGCCCAAATGACAGAGGAAGAGAAGGAAGGATTACATAAAGAGATTCAGAAATTACAAAGAGAACTGAAAGAAGCCAAAGAATTAGAAAAGAAGGCAAGTACACATGCTACTACATCTATGAGAGGGTATAATAAGGTATACATGGATATGGAAAAGGAAAGGAGTGATTGGCAGACAAAGAGAGAAAAGGAACAGAATGAGTGGAAAAAAGAAAGAGAATTATGGGCACAACAGAATGGGAGTCTGATGATGACCATAGAAGAATTGCAGAAAAAATTGGATAAACCACAGATTCAGGAAGAAACAAATGTGGAAACCACATATGCAGAAGGATATGGGGTAGAAAATACTGAGGGAATACAACATGACAATGAACCAACAGACAAAAGATCAGAAGAAGAATATTCAGAGGATTTTGTGAAGAAATTGCTGACAAGTAGAGATTCCAGAATGGAGTTTATTAGGAAGATGCATGATGAGTATGAAGAACAAATTGTTACATTTGCATTAAATAAGGGAATCAATCCAGATGAGCATCACTGGGCCGCAGATGGATTGGGAATACCGCTATGTATGATTTTGGAGAGTATAAAGAATTATCAATTGGCCAGAGTTGGGCTACCTCCAAACAAATACCTTGAGTATGAAGAGGACATCAATGTCACTAAAGAACTATTTGAAAGAGCCAACCCTAAGTGGAGAAATAAATGGTTGGATGCCAACAAAGAATGTAGGAAAATCTGGAAAGAGGCACCTCTTCATTTAAAGATCAATCCAGCTTATTGTCCAGTGGCACGAAGGAGGGAATGGGCAACTTTTTGGGAGAGAAGAAGAGAAGGTCAGATTCCACCTAAGTGGTTAAATTTCCCGAAACTAGCAGGTCCAAAGACAGGCACATGGCCTACTAAGAGTTACATGGTGAATACTGCTGAGGCTGTGATAACTACATACAAAGATGTCAATGACCCTGCTTGTATTCTACTTATAAGAATAATGAGATTAATTTTGGCTTGTATAGAAACTTATACTGACATAGATATTAGAACCTTGAATTATATCGGCTTTAATTCTCCAACAGACGCATTATTATTTGATTTGAGCGAAACACCTGACAGAATCTGCTTAATGGCCTATTACAGTAGAGTAATATTTTTGGGCAGTCATTACTTGCAAATTTTTGAAGATGCCTTTGATTACGGGTTTTTTGAAAGAGAGTCAGAGATTTTTGGAAATCTATCAGTTGTTACAAAGTCCAGACTTACAGCATATGAAGCTGCCTATACAGAGTACTTGAAGAAGGATGTCATAGATAAACCAGAAGCTGCAGTACAGTGGAGGAAGGCATTATTTGAGATGGTCAATAATTTAAACATCACAGAAAGAAAAAGTCATGATTTGCTGTCACAAGTATATCAGAGAAAGAAGAAATGAAGAAAAGTGATCAGTGCAGAAGAGCAAGAAAATCTTTCGTCAAGAGCTGAAAGGCTTAGGAGGGGAAGGATGTTGGAAGATGCATTTTTGGAAGCCTTTTTGAAGGAAAATAATTGTAAAATGATAGAAATTTGTAAAAATATTTATGCAATTGCTGTAAAAATAAGGAAGAGTCTTCCTTATGTAGGATAGAATCTTATGTATTTTTTCTAGAATTTTCGGAAACTCCTAGATAGCATATTTTTAGAATAATAGAGGAAAGGACCAAAATTCAAGTGTGAAAAGGGACACTTGAAAATGTATATAAGCTAATTTCCTCTATTATGAGGGGGTTGGTTAATCATTTGTTTACATGCTATCTAAGTGAATAGAGAAGGAGTTTCTGCTGAAAATCGTGTTTCTCCTCTTTTATGTGGTTTCTTTGATTTGTGAGTCTTATTCATGTTTATCCATGGAGATTTGTGAGCTTTTATTGTGTAAATCTGTTGAATGTGTATGAAATAGCATGCAATAGACACCAAGATTGTAGAAAATGGTGGAGATTTGCTCAAGATAATCCAAACCCTAGAAATTTCCTCTTCATCTTCACTATTCTCAGAGTTCTAGCCATTATTCTCTTATTTCTTGGATTCTATCATCTTGAAGGGGCTGTGGTCTCAAGAATACTTCCAGGATTGACAAAATAAAGATGTCTTGTTAATTCTTTATGCTAAATGATTGGAGAGGACAACTCCAAAGATCAATAACAAACAATATAAGCAATCATTACCCCAATCTTGTACAATTTGCATTTGTCTCATGAATGGTCTTCCTAGGATAATTTCATATGAAGTAGATTGTGGGAATTCAACTATAGCAAAGGTATGTTCTATCTCTATCCCACATATGTCCACAATCACTTTTTCCCATATTCCTAGGGGTTTCTCTATATGTCCATCTGCAAGTTGCAATCTCATTTTTGTGGGTAATAATTCATTTTTTCCCCATTTCTCCCAAGTTTGTTTAGTCATGATGGCCACTCCTGATCCACTATCCAAAATAGCTTTGGCCTGGTTTTTACCAAATTGTATTTTTAAAGTTGAGTTTCCCTCTTCTCCCTCACAATATCCTCCTACCTTATCAATGGGAATATACCACAACTCCTCCATTTCCTGTAGTTGTGGGTGAAGATTTTCTGGTGTTGTCTCCCATTTTTTCACTTGGCTCTATAAGTGAGGATTTGGTTTCATTAAATCTTCCCATGTGGTGTGATACAGAATTGTGCATCTTTTGTCTACATTCACTTGGAGTGTTACTTGTGGGTTTACATTTCTGCATTCTTTCATGTTCTAAGTCTGGCATAGGATAAGCCATTGTATGATCAGCAGGGCTTGGTCCCTCTTGAATTCTTCCTTTGTATGCTTTTATCAAAGTGTCTTGACTTTTTGAATTTCCTATTTCCAACTGGGTCTGTGTCTTTGGAGGGGAAGTATTGTTTGATTGTTCCCTATTTTCTTCTTCAATATTTTCACTCATTTTTTGCTTCCTCTCCCATTTCCATTTTTTTCTATATTTCTTTACCTTTGAGATTGAACCTTCATTTTGTTCCTTAGTTGTTCTTTGTTGTTTTGTTTGTGACCTTGTTATAGCATTTACATCCACTAGATCCAATGTCACTCAATTCTTCCTGTTCCATGATACTGACTGCTTTTAGTGGTATGTTATTAGGTGTGTTTTGTTGTTTTTGAGGATTCTTTGGACAATCCTTAATTAAATGCTCCTTGCCACAATCCTTGCAATATGCTCCTTCTATTCTTAATGTAGGAGCTTGTGGACAGTCTCTAATGAAATGATCTCCCCCACACCTATAACAAGTTATCTTTGGTCCTCCTTTGAATTGAGGTTTTTGATTGGACATGTAATTATTGGTTATATACATGAAAGTGGCAGTGTCCATCTCAATTCTTCCATTTCCCAAGTCTAGGGCCCTTGTAATTCTGGTTCTCTTGATTCATAACCTTCCCATTCTTCTGGATATCCGTCATTCCATTGATAATCTTCCTTGCATGGTGACTTTGTTCTTGAGTTTCCCTCCTCTATTGGTGTGTATTTGATTGGTACCACATTTGTTGGTATAGGAGGTTGTTGCCCAAGCACAGGTCTTGGTTGCTCACTATACACTGATTCTCTTTGGCTCCCATAGTCTCTCTCCTTTATGGGTTGTTTATTATAGAAGCATTCTTCCCTGGTATGGTTGGTCCATTTCCTCTCTAGTGTACAATATTTGAGTGTCTTTCTGTCTTGCAAATGTGGAGGCTTTTGATATGGACACTGTTGTATCAGATGACTTTCTCCACTATTGTAGCATTTTTTATTTGTGTTTATCCTGGAGTTTATCAAATTGGTTTTAGTGCTTACCTCTAGGGCTTTAGCAATGGCCTGAGCCAACTCTTCTGTTGGAGGAATTTTATCTTCATATGATCTGGGTTGATCAAATGCTAACAGATCTTGGCCTCTATTATCCTCCAAATCTATTGCTTCTTTTACACAAGCTCCTAGATCCGGACATCTTCTGTAGTACACTAGGGTTCTTAATTGAGCACTTCTCAACCCTTCTATGAATAGGGATACTTGTCTAGCCATGGAAGGTACTTCCTCCTTAGGGCATCTGTCAATGTATTGCTTAAATCTCCTGGCTGCCTCTCTGACATTCTCATCTTTTTGTTGTTTAAAACTGTGTATCAAAGTGGCTGTGCTATGTTTTATTCCTGTCTTTGAGAATTCTCCAATAAAGGCTTCTAGGAAGGATTCAACATCTAGGTACATTTCTTTTCTCAAAGGGATGAACCAAGATAATGCTGGTCCTGTTAGGGTTAGACCAAATGCCTCAAATTGAACTTTGTAATCTTCCACCTCCTCAGCTCTAATTAATTGCCTAAACTCTGCAGCATGAGCATGGGGATCTGAATACCCTTCATATTGATTTTTCATACATTTGGCTACTTGATATGGTCTAAGCATTCTACACTGAGGTTGCCAATGGTGTCTTCTTCTGAGTGGAAATTCATTATATCCTTCTGGTTCCTTGTCAAAGGGATTTGGTGAAGCATGTGTCCTCCTCCCATGTTGTTGTTCGGTACTAGTGTAGTTTTCATTGGGTCTAGGTAAATCTGGTTGTCCATGTTATGCTCCCAAGGTCCTTTGTCAGCACATTGCCCTAAGTCATTTGAATTTTCTGGGTCTTGGGAGAAGATGTACACACACCCTTGCCTATCCTCATACCTACCATCTTTGAATTGAGCTACAGGTGTTATGTTTAGGGGAGCTTCTAAGTTTCTCAATCTAATGAGAAACTTATGCATTCCATCTTGATATACATAGGTGCCAAATCTATTTGTATACATATACTTGAGGATATTTCTGTAATCCCCAGTTTCAATGGGTTCATTTGTTTCATTTAAATTTTCCATGTTGTTTTCTTGCCCTAAATTTCTTTCTTGGGCTTCCCCTACTACTGACTCTATCTCCTTCCTTCCTAGGTCTTGCTTGGTAAGTGAATTTAGTTTGTTCCCAGACCTAAGGATCATTCAGCTAATTTTCACGATTTTGAACTCAAAATCATGTTTTTCACGATTTTGTGTTCGAACCAGTGATTTTTCACCAATTTCTGTTGAAAATCGTGTTTCCCACGATTTTCTTCCTAGGAAAGTGTTTTTTCACGATTTTGTGACTAAAATCGTGTTTTCCACAATTTTGAACTTAAAATCGTGTTTTTCACGATTTTCTAACTAGGATAGTGTTTTTCACGATTTTGTGACTAAAATCGTGTTTTCCACGATTTTGAACTTAAAATCGTTTTCTAACTAGGATAGTGTTTTTCACGATTTTGTGACTAAAATCGTGTTTTCCACGATTTTGAACTTAAAATCGTGTTTTTCACGATTTTCTAACTAGGATAGTGTTTTTCACGATTTTGTGACTAAAATCGTGTTTTTCCACGATTTTGAACTCAAAATCGTGTTTTTCACGATTTTCTGTTCAAAATAATGTTTTTCCACGATTTTCTGACTTAAAATCGTGTTTTTCACGATTCTGTGCCCAGAATCGTGTTTTTCACGATTCTGTGCCCAGAATCGTGTTTTTCACGATTTTGTGATTAAAATCGTGTTTTCCACGATTTTGAACTTAAAATCGTGTTTTTCACGATTTTCTAACTAGGATAGTGTTTTTCACGATTTTGTGACTAAAATCGTGTTTTCCACGATTTTGAACTTAAAATCGTGTTTTTCATGATTTTCTAACTAGGATAGTGTTTTTCACGATTTTGTGACTAAAATCGTGTTTTCCACGATTTTGAACTTAAAATCGTGTTTTTCACGATTTTCTAACTAGGATAGTGTTTTTCACGATTTTGTGACTAAAATCGTGTTTTCCACGATTTTGAACTTAAAATCGTTTTTTTCACGATTCTGTGCTCAAAATCGTGTTTTTCACGATTGTGTGCTCAAAATCGTGTTTTTCACGATTCTGTGCTCAAAATCGTGGTTTTTCATGATTCTGTGCTCAAAATCGTGTTTTTCATGATTCTGTGCTCAAAATCGTGTTTTTTCACGATTCTGTGCTCAAAATCGTGTTTTTTCACGATTCTGTGCTCAAAATCGTGTTTTTCACGATTCTGTGCTCAAAATCGTGTTTTTCACGATTCTGTGCTCAAAATCGTGTTTTTCACGATTCTATGCTCAAAATCGTGTTTTTTCACGATTCTGTGCTCAAAATCGTGTTTTTCACGATTCTGTGACTAAAATCGTGTTTTCCACGATTTTGAACTTAAAATCGTGTTTTTTCACGATATTGTTCCTAGACAATCGTGATTGCTCACAATTGTAAATAACACGATTTTCTGATGAAAATCGTGTTCTGGGAATCGCGATGTTGTTCTTTGTGCTCAAAATCGCGATTTTGTGTTGACTTCAGAATCGCAATTTTGAACAATTTTTTGAATTTTTTGAAGTGTTGCTTTTCAGATTTCTCTTTCTTCTAATAGAATCGCTTTATTGATTTTTTAACATGCAATGAAGAAGATTTATTAAAAAATACTTTTTTCCTACAGAAAACCCAGAAATTCTGAAGATCACGATTCCGTGATTTTTGGCTATTTTCTATTTTTTGTGTTATAAAACCACTCAAATGCAAGAATATGCACTCAAAAATGATGTTAAGACTGGTTACCTTGCTTGCTTGGTTGAAAGTTTCTCCAATGGTAGCTGATTGCAGAAAGTCGCGATTTTGCTCACTCTCTCTCTCCCTCACTCTCACTCAAATGAATTTTTCTTTGAATTCCAGGTTTTTATAGTGTCCAGAAAATCGCGATTTTGTGTGATTTCCACAGATCTTCACTCTTCCACTTGTCCAATCTTTACTTACCCAATCTTGATGACATCTTTTGCAATTTTCTTTTCTCAAAGAACCCAAATATGCTTAGAAATTCCAGAAATTTTCCCTTACAGAAAATCGCGATTTTGTGCAAAAAATCGTGTTTTTTCTGTAGATCTTATCTTGTGCAAATTTGAGTATTCTTTCTTCTTGTTGTCTTTCAATACCCTCTACTCATTGCAATTCACCAAACTCCTCTACTTTTGCATCAAAATCACAACCTTACTCAGAAAATCACGATTTTGTGCAGAAAATCGTGTTTTTTCTAAACTTCTGATTTTCTGTAAATTTTTTTGGAGGAAGTCTATGACAAGCCTAAGTATTGGCTTGAGTTCCACAAAGTCTTAGAAGAAGCTTTAAAAAGAAGACTATGTAAAGTTCACTTGTGAACTACCTCTTGTAATTTTTTGGAGAGTTTACTTAATGTAAAAGTAAGAGAATCTTAAGTGGTTGAGTCCACATGATCAAGAATGGAAAGAGGAGCCACGAATTTGTGATTTGTGGTAGGTAGAGAATCAAATCAATCATTGATTGATTGGAGAGTGATTGAGGGAAGTTAGCCTCCCAAACTCAACTAGAAATAGATGGCAGTTTAGAGAGACCTATGTGAAGACCTCCAAGAGCTGAGCTTTATGCCATATCAAGGTGTGATTACAAGGCACACATATGTATCAGTAAGTCATTGTATTGTACAAGCAATATACTTTCATTTTCATGATTATTTGAGTTCATCTTTCCATGTTCTTGTGAAGTGTACTACTCACTGCCATTACTCTCAGTTTTCTCAGTCAGCTTGCAGAGATGTTTTCTCTAAGCTTGGTGCATCATTTTCAGTGATTTAACTTGGTAAAGTTAGCTCTATAAGTCTACTATATGCTCACAAATTTTCATGTCATTTAGATTTTGCAATCTTCAGTTATGTTCATTTGAAGTCAACAAGGTCTGTTCATCTTCACTTCTCTGTCAGGTACCCGACTTTTGCACTCTCCTTGTCTGAGCCATTTCTCAGTGGTTACTTATCCAAATTCAGTGATTTAAAGCTTGTTGGATTCCGCCTACGGTCTAGTATAACCATAAAAAGTTTCATAATCATTGGATTCCTACATTTTGAGTTATGTTGATTTTTCTGCTCACTGGTCTATTTCTATAGCAGCCCGTGAAAATCGGGATGATGTCATCACTTGTTAAAACTCATTCTCAGTGTGTGGTTTATTATTTTTGATGAGATTACTCTTGAAAGTTAGCTCTTTAAGTTAGCTAGACTTCCCCAAGAGGAATTAAGCTAATTGCTGCTGTGCTCAGAGAATTATGTAAAACACTGGACAGGTGTATGAACCAAGAATAGCAAGTTTTCTTCTCTGAGCTAACTTCAACTTATCTGTTTTGATCTATCTTTTTGAGAGTGATCTTCCAAGGTACATAGGGTGTCTAATACATCCATTGGCAAGCTAAAAGGGCCCACCATCTACTCCTGGAGTTCATTTGGCTGGTGTAGATCAAGGATTTTGCAAGACCTCTTCATCTTCAAACACATACTTATCCATCTCTTCACAGTGGTATCAGAGCAAGGTTGGACAACATGGTAGATGGATTTCCTTCATCAATTGACAAATTAGACAGAGGTAACTACTCAGCTTGGTCATTATGAATGGAAGCCTATCTCCAAGGTAGAAGTTTATATGGTTATGTGGCTGGAGATGAAGTTATGCCAAGTTTCAGGAACAAAAGTCAACCAACACAAGAAGAGCAAGAAAGATTGAGCACATGGTGCTCCAAGGATGCACTTGCAAGGTCTTATCTCCTCAACTCTATCTCAGATTTTTTGTTGTCTCACATTAGAAGTTGTAAGACATCTCAGGAAGTGTGGGATGCACTTGAAGCTTTCTTTTCTTCAAGTACCAAAGCTAGGAAGCATCAACTATGGCTAGATTTCACAACTCTCAAGAAGGCTCCCAAACAAAATGTGATTGATTTTATCACAAAGCTCAAGGACATAGCGGATCAGTTGGGAAGCATTGGAGAGGTAATAGATGAAGAAAAAATTGTAAGGCAGGTCATCAATGGCTTGAAGGCAGATGACAAGTGGGAAGCATTCACCACAGCTATGGATTTATACATGGACATGCATGTACCTGATTTCAATACACTCATTGGACAACTACTTACTCAAGAGGCAAAGCTTATAAAAAATGGAGAAAGCTCTAAAGGTAATCAATCTTCAGCTTTATACACGGATAAAAGCAAGTCTAAAGATAACAAAGGAAAGGCAAAGAAAGTGGATGATGAAGCAGGTACATATCAAGCTAACTATGCAGGTAGAGGAAGACATGGCAGAGGTAGAGGAAGAGGAGGTAGACAAGGCAGGGGGAGATCCCAAGACTCCAACTCATGTTCTATTTGTGGATTAACTAATCATACAACTGAAAATTGCTTTAGGAATTCCAAGAATCAAAGAGGCAGAGGATACAACAGAGGAAGTTATGGATACTCAAGAGGAAGGTTCAACAACTACCATGGCAACTACAACTACAATCATTCAAACTATCAAGGAGGCTACAAAGGAAGGAGAGACTACAATAACTACACAGAAGACTCAAACAAAGAGGATTCATTATTGATCATGAACATGGCTATGCCACAAGGTAAATCTGATGAGCATGTTTTCTACATAGATTCAGGTTGTTCAAATCATGTGGCAGGAAATGTGGCACCCCTATCAGATTTAGAAGATCCAAGGAATAAGCATGAGGTACAAACAGGAGATGATACAAAACATCGTGTGGAGAAAATAGGCAATATCAAAGCACCTGATGGAAACATCAACCTACTCAGTAAGGTACTCTACGTCCCTACCATTACAAAGAATTTGATAAGTGTTGGGCAGATAGTAGAGAAAGGGTTGCAAGTCAGGTTCACAAAAGCAGGAGCATTTGTTGAAGATCCAAGTCAAGGATTCAGAAGAATTGCAAAAGGTGAAAAGACAGGTAGATTGTTCACATTTGAATTACAGGACACTAGAAACATTGCTCTCTTTAATTATGGTAGTCAGACACTCACAGAATTGGAAGTATGGCATAAAAGGTTAGCACATATTGGTGAAAGGTCATTAAAGCAAATCTGCAGGGACCAAAGTGTACTTGGACTTCCTAATTTGTCAAAACAACATATGATTTATAAGTGTAGTGCATGTCAATTTGGAAAGTCTCACAGGTTACCATTCATGAAGAAAGGTTATATGCATGGAGATCTCTTGGAGTTGGTTCATACAGATGTATGGGGACCTAGCAAGGAAGCTTCAATATATGGATCAAGGTATTATGTTTCCTTTATTGATGATTGCAGCAGATGGACTATCCTATTCTTTATGAAACACAAAGATGAAGTTTTTTCATGTTTCAAAAGATATTTGGCTCTTGTGGAGAATCAAACAGGTAAATCACTAAAAAGGCTAAGGTCAGATGGAGGGGGAGAATACTTCTCCCATGAGTTTGATTCTTTTCTTCAAGAAAGAGGAATCAAAAGAGAGGTAACTACAAGGTACACTCCTGAGCAAAATGGAGTGGTAGAAAGGAGGAATAGGACAATTGTTGAAGCTGCAAGGTCTATGTTAAATGAAAAGTATTTACCTAATTACTTATGGGCTGAGGCTGTATCTACAACCACTTACTTGATTAACAGGTTGCCTTCAAAATACCTTGATGGGATGACTCCATATGAGGCTTGGAATGGAAGAAGACCAAGCTTAGATCATTGTAAAATTTTTGGATGTATTGCTTTTGCTCATGTTCCTTCACAGGTTAGAGGCAAGATGGATCCAAAGGCAGAAAGGTGTGTATTTATTGGATATGACAACAATCAAAAGGGCTACAAGTTATACAACCCTACCAACAAAGGATTCTTGGTAAGCAGAGATGTAGTTTTTGATGAGAACAATTCATGGTATGAAGATTCATGCAGGAAGGTCAATTTACCATATAATCTTGAAGAAGATTTTCCAAAGCTTGTTAGAGAACAACCGAAGATTGAAGAACAAGACACCTCAGAGGATGATGAAGAATCTCAGATGGAAAAGATCAAAGCATGGAAGTCTAAAGGTAAAGCAAAATTGCAGGAACTTGGACATGAGGGAGAATCATCACATCATGGCCTAAGAAGATCTATGAGGGAAAAGAAAAAACCAGAAAGGTATGGGTTTGACACCTCAGTAGTAACTAAACATTCTATCTACATAGCACAGGACATAAACCAAGAGGAGCCATCATCATTCGAAGAGGCCAAAGCAAAAACATAATGGAAGCATGCAATGAAGGAAGAGATTGAAGCACTTGAAGAAAACAACACTTGGGATTTGGTGCCCAAGACTTCATCCATGAAGATGATAGGCTCAAGATGGGTCTATAAACTGAAGAAGAATTCTGATGGTTCAATTAACAGGTATAAGGCAAGGCTTGTGGCAAAAGGCTTTGCACAAACTCAGGGACTTTAGTATCCTTATGTATCTGATTTAGGTTTGAAGCTATTTTCTGATGCAGATTGGGCTGGCTCCAAGGAAGATAGAAGGAGCACTTCAGGTTATCTTACCTTTGCAGGTTCAAAGCTTATTTCATGGTCATCCAAGAAGCAACCCACAGTTGCTCTCTCTTCTACTGAAGCTGAATACAAAGGTCTTGCCATAGCTACTCAAGAAGCTATGTGGATGAAGACATTGTTCAAAGATCTTGGATTGGAGTTTGGAACTCCAACTATTTTTGGTGACAATATGAGTTCTATTCATTTGGCTGCTAATCCTATTTTTCATGCAAGGACTAAACATATTGAAGTTCATTATCACTATGTACGAGAAAAGGTTCTAAGCAAAGAGATTCAAATATCATATGTGTCCACTCATCAACAATGTGCAGATATTCTAACCAAAGCATTGGATGGTACAAAGCTTTGCAAATTCAAGGCTATGATTGGTTTGCAGGTAATCTTGGAAGATTGAAGACCTCAAGCATACTTGGCTTGAGGGGGAGCTGTTGGAGCAAGTCTATGACAAGCCTAAGTATTGGCTTGAGTTCCACAAAGTCTTAGAAGAAGCTTTAAAAAGAAGACTATGTAAAGTTCACTTGTGAACTACCTCTTGTAATTTTTTGGAGAGTTTACTTAATGTAAAAGTAAGAGAATCTTAAGTGGTTGAGTCCACATGATCAAGAATGGAAAGAGGAGCCACGAATTCATGATTTGTGGTAGGTAGAGAATCAAATCAATCATTGATTGATTGGAGAGTGATTGAGGGAAGTTAGCCTCCCAAACTCAACTATAAATAGATGGCAGTTTTAGTCATGGTTAGAGAGACCTATGTGAAGACCTCCAAGAGCTGAGCTTTATGCCATATCAAGGTGTGATTACAAGGCACACATATGTATCAGTAATTCATTGTATTGTACAAGCAATATACTTTCATTTTCATGATTATTTGAGTTCATCTTTCCATGTTCTTGTGAAGTGTACTACTCACTGCCATTACTCTCAGTTTTCTCAGTCAGCTTGCAGAGATGTTTTCTCTGAGCTTGGTGCATCATTTTCAGTGATTTAACTTGGTAAAGTTAGCTCTTTAAGTCTACTATATGCTCACAAATTTTCATGTAATTTGAATGTTGCAATCTTCAGTTATGTTCATTTGAAGTCAACAGGGTCTGTTCATCTTCACTTCTCTGTCAGGTACCCGACTTTTTCACTCATCTTGTCAGAGCCATTTCTCAGTGGTTACTTATCCAAATTCAGTGATTTAAAGCTTGTTGAATTTCTCTTATTTTCTAGTATAACCATACAAATTTTCATAATCATTGGATTCCTACATTTTGAGTTATGTTGATGTTTCGGCTCACTGGTCTATTTTTGTAGCAGCCCGTGAAAATCGGGATGATGTCATCACTTGTTAAAACTCATTCTCAGTGTGTGGTTTATTATTTTTGATGAGATTACTCTTGAAAGTTAGCTCTTTAAGTGACCTAGACTTCCCCAAGAGGAATTAAGCTAATTGCTGCTGTGCTCAGAGAATTATGTAAAACACTGGACAGGTGTATGAACCAAGAATAGCAAGTTTTCTTCTCTAAGCTAACTCCAACTTATCTGTTTTGATCTATCTTTTTGAGAGTGATCTTCCAAGGTACATAGGGTGTCTAATACATCCATTGGCAAGCTAAAAGGGCCCACCATCTACTCCTGGAGTTCATTTGGCTGGTATAGATCAAGGATTTTGCAACACCTCTTCATCTTCAAACACATACTTATCCATCTCTTCACAAATTTGAGTGTTCTTCTCTCTGTCCTTCAGTACCCTTTACCAACTCCAATTCCACAATCACCTGCAATTTTACCTCACAGTCACAATCATTAATCAAAAAATCACGATGTTGTACAAAAAATTGTGTTTTTCAAATCTGCTAATTTTTGACAAATTTTTTGCTTTTCTCTTACTTGGTTCCTATTACTCTTATCCACAAAGCTCCAGTCCAACTTCTTAAGAAGAAAAGAAATTTGTTTGGTTGTTTTTGATGAATTTTATGAATTTTTGTTTTAGTTTTTTGCCCTAAAATAAAGGTGAACACTTTACTTAGGGTTTCTTGTTTGGTGATCTACTGATCCTATGTTCCTTGATTGGTTATGATCTCTTATGGCTTAGCTATCACAAAAGTTCATGAGAAAATTTTTCCAAAGAAAATGTGCTATGGAATGCAAGCAATTTTTGCAAAGATAAACTCAATCACATATGTCTTTTCAAAATGCAGATCAACTCAAGATTTATGCTCAGATTTGGTTAACAAATGAATCTTTTCTACTTGCATCTAGCTACTTTAACTGACTTTTCCTTAGTGCAACCATGTTATCTTCCCAAGATCAACAATATTGCCTAGTACTTGGTCAAAAAGAACTCTAAAAATGCAAGAATAGACACATGTTACCTCATCTTCAGCTTTCTTGGCTCAAATCTTCCACACACCTGCACTTTTACTTCAACAATGTAATGAGCAACTATCAATTTACAAAAATTTCAGCACTTCCAATTCTAAAAGATGATCTACTGCTTTCTTTTCCCAAAAGACATCTACCTTTTCATGTTCACATTTCTTGATTAAAGAGTGTTACCTTTTCCTTGTGTTTGTTACCATCATCAATAGAAGATCCAGCAAGGTCCAACTTCAATGAAGCTTTTGAATAACTCCTCGGCAACGGCGCCAAAAAATGTTTGTTATTGATCTTTGGAGTTGTCCTCTCCAATCATTTAGCATAAAGAATCAACAAGACATCTTTATTTTGTCAATCCTGGAAGTATTCTTGAGACCACAGCCCCTTCAAGATGATAGAATCCAAGAAATAAGAGAATAATGGCTGGATTTCTGAGAATAGTGAAAATGAAGAGGAATTTCTAGGGTTTGGATTATCTTGAGCAAATCTCCACCATTTTCTACAATCTTGGTGTCTATTGCATGCTATTTTATCAGCAGAA
>CM035441.1:108463244-108465744 GCA_020310875.1 Ceratopteris richardii | reverse complement strand
AGGTAAAAGTGATGATTATGATTCTCTTCTTATGATGAACATAGAAACTAAGATGAATTGCAATAGCGATGTATGGTATGTAGATAGTGGTTGTTCTAATCACATGTCTCATGATGCTTCATGGTTTTCTAATATGCATAATCCGTCATGTAAAGGTCATGTTGAAACAGGAGATGATACAACACATAAGATTATGCAGGTTGGAGATGTTGTTATGCAGGATAAGAGCAAGAAAAATTGCTTGAAGGATGTACTTTATGTGCCAACGATCACTAAGAATTTGATGTTGGTTGGTCAAATGGTAGAAAAAGATCTACAAGTGAGATTTAATCATGCAGGTTGCTTCATTGAGGATCCAAAGCAAAGGAGGTTAATTGCTAGAGGTCAAAAACAAGGTAGATTGTTTACATTCAAGGTAAACCCAAATCATACAAACTATTTCTCTTATGGTATGCATCGAATAGCACAACTTGATCTATGGCACAAAAGGATTGGACACATGAATGTACACAGGTTAAAGGAGCTATCAAAGAAGAGGATTGTTGAAGGATTACGTGATCTTACTAAGCAACATATGGTGCATCTTTGTGAAGCATGTCAAATGGGTAAGCAGAGTAGACAACCTTTCAAGCATTCAAGCTATGTAAGTGATGGTTTGCTAGATCTCATACACACAGATGTGTGGGGACCTACTAAAGAGGCATCCTTGGTTGGTAATAAGTATTATGTATCATTCATTGATGATCATAGTAGAATGACATTTGTGTATTTCATTAAACATAAGAGTGAGGTTTTTTATTGTTTCAAGAAGTTCAAATCGTATGTCAAAAAGCAAACAGGAAGGTATGTTAAAAAGCTAAGATCTGATGGAGGGGGAGAGTATTTCTCTCAAGCTTTTACTGATCTTTTGTATGATGAAGGTATCAAAAGAGAAGTTACAGGCAGGTATACTCCACAACAAAATGGAGTCGCAGAAAGAAGAAACAGAATCATAGCAGAAGCATCTAGAAGCATGCTTAATGATATGTGTTTGCCTAATTATTTTTGGGCTGAAGCTGTTAGCACAAGTGTTTACATTATGAATAGAGTTCCGACTGCTGGAGTTCATCATTTGACACCATATGAGGTATGGCATGGAAGGAAACCAAGTGTAAGTCATTTGAAAGTATTTGGATGTGTATGTTATGTACATGTACCTAGTGAGGTGAGATCTAAACTTGATGCGAAATCAGAAAAATGTATATTTATTGGTTATGCAGATACTCAAAGAGGATATAGATGCTATAATCCTCATACCAATAAGGTTGTTGTGTCAAGAGATGTAAACTTTGATGAATCACTTTCATGGTATGCAGATAAGAATTGTTTGCAGGTCATGGATGAAAATGAAGAAGGTGTGGTTGAAGGAGATGAATGCATAGTTCAGCCATCAGGAAGTTTAAATGATGAAAGGAGTGGTTTAGATGAAGAAAGAGGATCACCTTTCAATGGAAGATTAAGGCAAGAGTCACCTCCAAGTGTTAAAAGTAAAGGTAAACTCAAACTTGTTGAAGTTAATGATGAAGGAGAGGAAATTAGTGATGTATGTGAGTATGGAGAATCATCAAAGGTTCCTAATAAGAAAGGAAGAGCATCTACATTGGAGGTAAGAAGAACTTCAAGAGTAAGTAAGCAACCTCAAAGGTATACTTATGAGTCTTTCATGAATACTCATTATGCTTTTATGAAAAAAGTTGAGCAGGAAAATGAACCCACATGTTATGATGAGGCCAAAGGAGATGAAAAGTGGGAGAAAGCAATGAGAGAAGAAATGGAAGCACTACAGGATAACAAGACTTGGAATTTAGTTCCAAGTACACCAAAGCAAAAGGTAATTGGTTGCAAGTGGGTTTTTAAGATTAAAAGAAATAGTGATGGTAGTGTGTCTAGATATAAGGCTAGACTTGTAGCAAAAGGATATAATCAAACTCAAGGTGTGGACTATGAGGAAACATTTAGTCCAGTAGCAAATATGGCAACGATGAGAACTTTGTTGGCTTTAGCTGCAAGTAAAAGGTGGAATATATATCAACTCGATATAAAGAATGCCTTTCTTAATGGTGAGTTAAATGAAGAAGTGTATATGTCACAACCAGATGGTTATGTGGATGCAAAATGTCCTAATCATGTATGCAGGTTAAAGAAGGCATTGTATGGTCTTAAGCAGGCACCAAGGGCATGGAATGCAAGGTTGGTAAAGTATCTTATGCTGCAAGGATACACAGCGAGTCATGCTGATCCTTCACTTTATGTAAAACATGTAGATGGCATGTGTGTCTATGTATGCATTTATGTGGATGACTTGTTGATTACAGGGAATGATGCAAAAGCAATTGATGAGATAAAAGGCAATTTGGGAAAGGAATTTAAAATTTCAGATCTTGGTTTGCTCAGATACTTTCTTGGGATTGAAATTGTGTATAGCGATGAAGGTATGTGGTTGATACAAAGAAAGTATATA
>CM035441.1:108443244-108453244 GCA_020310875.1 Ceratopteris richardii | reverse complement strand
GTTCTGCAATGTACATGAAGAATAAGAAGAAAGGAGATAAAGGTAAAGCAAAGGATGAAGAAGAGTCAACTTCTCAAGTTTATTATGCAAGAGGTAAAGGCATTGGTAGAGGAAGACCAAGAGGTTTTGGAAGAGGAAGAGGTAATCAAAATAACAACAAGAAGGCTTGTTGGGTCTGTGGATTGAGTAATCATTTGGCTCATGACTGTTGGCATAATCAACAAGGATCAAATCAAAATCAGAATAACAATAGCAGAGGCCGAGGTGGAAGATATCAAAGTAATTTTCAAAGAGGTAGACAAAGTCAAAGAGGAGGCTATGGTAGTGGTGGAGGAAGAAATTGGGGACATAATCAATCCTACAACACCACCTACTACAACTATGCAAATGACACACAGAATGAAAGTCATACATCATTGATGATGAATTCAATTAGCACATCAGATAAAGAAGATCTAAAGGTATTTTACATTGACTCTGGATGTTCTAATCATTTGTCAAGAAACATAGAATTGATGTTAGAATTGGAAAAAGGCATTTCTAGTCATACAGTTCAAACAGCTGATAATACAAGACATAGTGTACATTCAATTAAGAGTGGAACAGATTTGCTAACCAATGTTTTGTATGTTCCTACAATACCTAAAAACTTGATTAGTGTGGGACAGATAGTTGAAAAAGGTTTTCAAGTCAGGTTTACAAATGAAGGAGTATTTGTTGAAGATCCAGAAAATGGGTATAATCAGATTGTCTCTGGTAAGAAAGAAGGTAGACTCTTTACTTTAAGAGTGCAAGGGAACATTGGTCAAGCTTTGCTCACACATGGTGAAGGAGTGATTACAGAACTTGATCTCTGGCGTAAGAGATTAGGTCATTTCAATGAAAGAGGAATTAAAGTTATGGTTGCTAATCAGTCTGTACTAGGATTACCAAATGTGCAAAGTCAACATATGGTTTATAAATGTGAAGCATGTCAAATGGGAAAAGCACACAGGTTACCATTTCAAAAGAAAGGATTCAAACATGATGGACTACTAGAGCTCATTCATACAGATGTATGGGGACCAACAAAAGAAGGATCTATCAGTGGCTCAAGGTACTATGTTCTTTTCATTGATGATTCTACAAGATGGATAACATTATATGTTTTGAAGGAAAGATCAGAAGTGTTTGGAGCCTTCAAGCATTTTCATGCATATGCAGAGAGAGTCGTAGGTCAAAAACTTAAAAGACTGAGGTCTGATGGAGGGGGAGAATACTTCTCCCAAGAGTTCAATGATTATCTTTGGAATGCAGGTATTAAGAGAGAAATAACCTATAGGTATAGACCACAACAAAATGGTGTAGCAGAAAGAAGGAATAGGACTTTGGTTAAGTTTGCTAGAGCTATGCTAAAGGAGAAGAATTGTCCAAATTATCTTTGGGCTGAGGCTGTAAATACAGCTACATATCTTGTGAATAGATTACCATGTGCAGCTCTAAATGGAATGACTCCATATGAAGCTTGGTGGGGTAAGAAACCAACACTAGATCATTGTAGAGTGTTTGGATCAATTGCATATGCTTATGTGCCATCACAACTTAGACATAAACTTGAACCAAAGGCAGAAAAATATGTGTTCATTGGTTATGATGAAAAGCACATGGGTTACAGATTGTGGAATCCTCTAACCAAACAATTTATTGTTTCTAGAGATGTTACATTTGATGAACAGAAAAGTTGGTATGCAGATCAAAGTCATACAGCTGAAGAATTTGAAGAAGAGGTAAGAAGATATGAGAAAGGAAAATCAATTGTGCAGGTGAATAGAGATGAAGATTATATGCAAGCAAGTACATCCAGAAGTGGATTAACAAGAAGGAATGAAGAAGCTCCTGATGGAGAGTTTTAATCTCCAAAAGAATAACCTACTCTTAAGATTAGAGCACCTCTATACCAAGAGTAAGTCAAAATCTTCACCAAATTAGAGGTTCAATCTCCAAATTATCAAAAGTTGAAAAATTCTGTGAAGAAGATAAAACACAGAAAGTCTGCTGCACAATTTCTTCTCATTGACCTATCAAACATGTAAAGTTTTCTATGAAAATTTGTATGGAGTGTCATCTAGAAGTTGCGCACCTCCTCCAAGTTAAATTTCTTCAAAAGGTTTAGTATAACTTGAGAAATCAACTTCACAAGTTACCTATGTCTAAATCTGCACTTTTGAGAAGTCGATTTAGACACCCTTAACTTCTTAACTTCAATTCTCTCAGTATAAAACCCGTTTAAGCAAATGCTTCTATCCACGGGTAGCTTACCTTCCAACTTAAAGATTAAGTGCTTGCTTGCACAAAACTTTAAACTGTGGAGTGAGAACTGACCAAAAAATCAAGATCAAAATTTGCGCCTGTTTCAGAGAACTGTGAACACTCATCACATATGAATGTTCCTATTAACAATTCTCCTAGCCTGTTTACAATTAGACTCTGAAACTCAAGTCATAGACTCATTAACTATGAACTTAGATATCCTCAAAAGGATTTCACAAATGATCTAACACAGACGGAGCAGACACAGAAACATCGGGCGCAATATTTCTTCGATTACTCAGAAAATTACAGTTGAGTGATGAGAGGAAAACTCAACTAACTTTTCACATGTCTCATGACATCTAACTTCTCCTTTCTTAACTTCTATACTCACTCATCTATTCTTACATATGCTCTCATATCACGCCTCGACATTTTCAAGGTATTTATAGAGAAATTTGTACAAGTCTATGACTAATCAAAGATCTAAGTGAACTATAACTATACTAATGTACATATGTGTACATTCCTCATATCCTCTGAATGTATCCTTCTTCCATGCTTCAAGAATTGAACCTTCCTTCAATCTTTAATCTTCCAAACATTCAATTGGTGATTGGTCTGCACCAACAGCTCCCCCTCAATCATCAATTGAGGTTTCTCTTACTTTCTTTATGCCTGCCATATCTTTAAACTTCTGTAACTTTGGTCCATCCAAGCTCTTTGTAAGCATATCAGCTATCTGATCTTTTGTTGAAGTGTGTATCACTTCAATCTCCTTATCCATCACCTTCTCTCTTAGAAAGTGATACTGTATCTCAATGTGTTTAGTTCTGGCATGAAAAACAGGATTAGCTGCTAGATATAATGAACTCATATTATCACCATAAATAATAGGTGTGCTCTGTATAGTGTCAAAACTCTTCATGAGAGTCTTAAGCCAAATCACTTCCTTTGCAGCTTCAACCATTCCTTTGTACTCTGCTTCTGTGGATGACAAAGCAACTGTATGTTGCTTCTTTGAGCACCAAGAGACTAACTTATCTCCCACATAACACATGTATCCATAGGTTGACCTTCTGTCATCTGGATTACCTGCCCAATCTGCATCACTATAGATCTTGATGTTTGTATCTGATGTGAATCCATAATACAAACCTTCTTTGAGTGTACCCTTAATGTACCTCAACACTCTTTGACCTGCAATCCAATGCTCTTTCCTAGGACAATGCATGAATTGAGACAAAACCCCTACTGCATATGATAAATCAGGTCTAGTTAAAGTAGCATAAATGAGACTACCAACCAAACTCTGATATTGTCTCATGTCCTTGAATTCTTCACCTCCAAACTTACTCAATTTGTGATTCACCTCCATTGGTGTAGGTGCTACCCTGCAATCATCCATTTTAAACTTGATTAACAAGTTCTTCAAATACCTTTCTTGGGTCACAAATACTCCATGTTGAGTATATGTAATCTCCATGCCCAAGAAGTATGTCAAGTCTCCCAAGTCACTTATTTTGAACTCCTTTTCCATTTGCTTCTTTAGTCTTTGTATTCCTTCTTCATCTGTACCTGTAAGGATTATATCATCAACATATATGCACATGTATATGAAACCATTATCACTTGCTTTGACAAGCAAGCTACTATCTGCTTTAGACACCTGAAATCCAAGTTCTTTCAAGAACTTTACAAGTCTATAGTTCATGCCCTTGGGGCCTGCTTCAAGCCATACAAAGCTCTCTTGAGCTTGCACACATGACCTGGATATCTTCCATCTCTGAATCCTTGAGGTTTCTCCATGAAAACTTCATCTGAAATGTAACCATTCAAAAAAGCATTTTTTACATCAAGTTGACACAACTTCCAACCTTTGCATGCAGCAATAGCTATAAGTTTCCTGATGGTTGTCATCTTTGCCACAGGACTATAAGTCTCATCATAGTCAACACCATATGTATGAGCAAACCCTTTGACAACAAGTCTAGCTTTGTATCTAGACACACTACCATCTGCAAACCTTTTTGTTTTATAAACCCACTTACATCCAATGATCTTCTGACTATTTGGCTTTGGAACCAAATCCCATGTTTGATTCTCCATCAATGCATCATATTCTTCCTGCATAGCTTTCTCCCAATTTTCTTTACCTTTTGCCTCTTCATATGTAGAAGGGTCTTCATCTGCTTTAATCATGTAAGCATAATCTTTGGTAGATAGAAATGAAGTATCATAGCTATACCTTGTAGGTTGCCATTTGTTCCTTGTAGACCTCCTAAGTTCTCCACTTCTTGAGGTTTCTGGCTCTTCATGTTCAGGATCAAATCTTGGTGTATCTTCCACTTCAACCTGCACTTCATTATTCTCTTGCTCATCAAATATCTGAACCTTTGATTTACCTCTTCTTTGGCTCACAATTTCTTCATCATCTGTATTGACATTGATAGTACCTGCATACCAAGTACCTTGCTCATCAAATGTAATATCTTTTGATACAAGAAAATGTTTTGTGGATGGATTCCACAACCTGTATCCCATCTGCTTATCATCATAACCAATAAACACATATTTTTCAGCTTTAGGTTCCAATTTGTGCCTTAATTGTGATGGCACATATGCATAGGCCAAACATCCAAATACTTTGCAATGATCTAGTGTAGGTCTCTTACCCCACCATGCCTCATAAGGTGTCATACCCTGCAAAGCTTTACAAGGTAGCCTATTGACCAAATAAGTAGTTGTATTTACAACCTCAGCCCACAAATAATTTGGGCAATTTTTCTCCTTCATCATGGACCTTGCAAACTCAACAAGAGTCCTATTCCTCCTTTCTGCTACACCATTCTGTTGAGGAGAGTACCTGCAAGTAACCTCTCTTTTTATACCTGCATTCCACAAGTAATCACTGAACTCATTAGAGAAATACTCTCCCCCTCCATCTGACCTTAGTCTCTTCAATTTATGTCCTGTAATTCTTTCTGCATACATATGATAATGTTTGAAAGTATTGAATACTTCTGACTTATCTTTGATCACATAGATAGTGATCCATCTGGTAGCATCATCAACATAAATCACATAATACCTTGAACCATTGATACTAAAGTCCTTTGATGGTCCCCACACATCTGTGTGTACCAACTCAAGTTTCTCTGAATACATAAACCCATGCTTGGAATATGATTGCTTATGAGCCTTACCTAATTGACATGCCTCACATCTGTATGTCATATGTTGACCTGCAACATTAGGCAAACCAAGCACTGAACCATTATTAATCATGTCTTTAATACCTCTTTCATTGAAATGTCCAAGCCTCTTGTGCCAAAGATCTAACTCAGAGATCTTATGTCCTCCATATGTGAACATAGCATGACCAATATTACCTTGAATCTTCAATGTGAACAATCTTCCTTCTTTCTTTCCTGAAACAATTTGTTTATATCCATTGCTAGGGTCTTCCACAAACACTCCTTCATTAGTGAACCTTACTTCATAACCTTTTTCCACAATTTGTCCTACACTTATCAAATTCTTAGGAATTGTAGGAACATACAAGACCTTACTCAATAAGGTGCTACCATCCTTGGCCTTCACTGATCCAATTGAATTCACATTGTGTTTTGTGTTGTCACCTGTTTGAACAACATGATTAGATACTTTATTCTCCAAATCAGTCATCAAGGCTATATTACCACTCAGGTGATTGCTACACCCTGAGTCAATGTAGAAGACTCTTTGATCTTCACTCTGCCTTTCACAAGTTGCATTCATTATCAATGTTGAATCTTCCTTTTGATCTGAAGCATAATTGTAGTAGGTGTTGTTATATTGTTGACTTTGGAAACCTCTACCTCCATTTCTTCCAAAGTAACCCCTACTACCTCTGCCTCTGAAATTTCCTCTTTGATTTCTGCCACCTCTTCCTCTTGTATTATAGTTCTGATTATATCCACCATTACTCTGATTATTATACCAACAATCATTAGCTAAATGATTTGTCTTACCACAAATCCAACAAGCTTTGCCTCCATCTTTATTGTTTCTGCCTCTTCCTCTACCTTTGCCACCTCCTCTACCTCTTAGGAAGTTGGCTTGACTGGTTGTGCCTTCATCTTCACCTGATTGTTGCTTTCCTTTGTTAGCTTTCTTCTTGTCCTTTGAGTACATTGCATGACCTGTACTTTTGTCACCATCTCCTTTAACATCCTGCTCAAATGTTAGCATATGACCTAGCAACTGATTTAAATCAGGAGTGAAATGATCAAGTGATAGTTCTGTAGACAAAATGAATGGCTTCCATTTGTCATCACCTCTCAATCCTGTAAGGATTTGCCTTACCAATTTATCCTCTTCAATATCTTCATCAACAGCTCCTAATGCATCTGCAATGTCTTTCATCCTTGTTACATAATCTGATATTGACTGAGAGGCCTTCTTCTTGAAGGTTGTAAATTCTGCCCATAGGGATGCCTTCCTTGACTTTGTAGTGTTTTGGAAATGCTCCTCCAAAGCATTCCAAATCTCACTTGCACTTTCAAGACCTCGAATATGAGGTAACAAGTAATCATTGACTGCCATATATATAATGCTCCTAGCTTGAGCATCTCTTTTCATCCAATTCTTCAAATCTGCTAACTCTTCCCTAGTTGGAACACTAGGATCTCTAAACTGTGGATTTTCTTCTTCTCCTGTGATGTAGGCTATTAAATATTTTCTCATAAGATGAGCTTCCATCCTCATAGACCATGCAGGATAGTTTTCCCTATCCAATTTCTCTATCTGAAGAGAATCTCCCATCTTGTGTTCACCTGTGTATTGAAAACTTCAACCTTTACAAAGTATAAGGTTACCTTTACTTCGAATGATATTCCTTTTGACTTCCTTGATGTCGTATGGTCTTCTCCTCAAGCTTTGCCTTCAAGCTTTCACCTTTTAGTTCTTCAATTGTTGAATTTCTTGAATCTGCAGCAGTCGGGATCCTCCTTTCCTTGATTTTTGATGTCTCGTGCTCTGATACCACTGATGGAGAGTGTTAATCTCCAAAAGAATAACCTACTCTTAAGATTAGAGCACCTCTATACCAAGAGTAAGTCAAAATCTTCACCAAATTAGAGGTTCAATCTCCAAATTATCAAAAGTTGAAAAATTTTGTGAAGAAGATAAAACACAGAAAGTCTGCTGCACAATTTCTTCTCATTGACCTATCAAACATGTAAAGTTTTCTATGAAAATTTGTATGGAGTGTCGCCTAGAAGTTGCACACCTCCTCCAAGTTAAATTTCTTCAAAAGGTTTAGTATAACTTGAGAAATCAACTTCACAAGTTACCTATGTCTAAATCTGCACTTTTGAGAAGTCGATTTAGACACCCTTAACTTCTTAACTTCAATTCTCTCAGTATAAAACCCGTTTAAGCAAATGCTTCTAGCCACGGGTAGCTTACCTTCCAACTTAAAGATTAAGTGCTTTCTTGCACAAAACTTTAAACTGTGGAGTGAGAACTGACCAAAAAATCAAGATCGAAATTTGCGCCTGTTTCAGAGAACTGTGAACACTCATCACATATGAATGTTCCTATTAACAATTCTCCTAGCCTGTTTACAATTAGACTCTGAAACTCAAGTCATAGACTCATTAACTATGAACTTAGATATCCTCAAAATGATTTCACAAATGATCTAACACAGACGGAGCAGACACAGAAACATCGGGCGCAATATTTCTTCGATTACTCAGAAAATTACAGTTGAGTGATGAGAGGAAAACTCAACTAACTTTTCACATGTCTCATGACATCTAACTTCTCCTTTCTTAACTTCTATACTCACTCATCTATTCTTACATATGCTCTCATATCACGCCTCGACATTTTCAAGGTATTTATAGAGAAATTTGTACAAGTCTATGACTAATCAAAGATCTAAGTGAACTATAACTATACTAATGTACATATGTGTACATTCCTCATATCCTCTGAATGTATCCTTCTTCCATGCTTCAAGAATTGAACCTTCCTTCAATCTTTAATCTTCCAAACATTCAATTGGTGATTGGTCTGCACCAACAGCTCCTATATTTGATGAAGAGGTGTATCCAAACACTTATGAAGAATGTGAACCAAGAAGGTCAAGCAGGACTAGAAGGCAACCAGAAAGGTATTCTTATGATACTTCTTACATAACTCAGAAGAACTATGCATATATGGTCAAAGATGATGAAGAACCTCAGAACTATGATGAAGCAAAAGGTAAGAAGCAATGGGAATATGCAATGAAGGAAGAGTTCAATGCACTGGAGGAGAACAAGACATGGGAACTTGTTCGTAAACCAAATGGTAAGAAAGTAATTGGAAATAAATGGGTTTATAAAGCGAAGAAGCTTGCAGATGGAAGTATAGCCAGATACAAAGCTAGACTGGTGGTGAAAGGCTATGCCCAAAACTATGGCATAGATTATGATGAGACATTTAGTCCTATAGCTAAGATGTCAACTATAAGGACAATCATTGCTATTGCAGCTTCAAAAGGATGGACCCTAAGTCAATTGGATATAAAGAATGCATTCTTGAATGGATACATATCAGATGAGGTATACATGGAACAACCTCAAGGGTTTATATCCAGGTATCCAAATTTTGTTTGCAGGTTAAGAAGAGCACTCTACGGATTGAAGCAAGCTCCAAGAGCATGGAACTATAGACTGGTGAAGTATCTGAATGATCTTGGATATCAAAGTTCAAAAGCAGATCCAAGTCTACTCATCAAAAGAACAGAGGAAGGTACAATCTACATTTGTATTTATGTAGATGATATTATTATCATAGGTACTTCAGATGAAGGAATCAAGGAGGTAAAGAGATTGCTTGAGAAAGAGTTCAAGATCAGTGATCTAGGAAAGTTGTCATACTTTCTTGGTATGGAAGTCACCTATACAGATCATGGCATATATGTATCACAAGAAAGGTATCTTCTGAATCTATTGAAGAGGTTTGATATGGAAAATTGCAGAGAAGCTTCAACTCCACTTGAAGTTAATCATAAGCTCAGTAAATATGATCGTGCAGAATACAAAGATATGAGGAAGTATCAATCTCTTGTGGGTAGTTTGATTTATGCTACACTAACAAGACCTGATCTTAGTTATGCAGTGGGAGTTTTGTCACAATTCATGCACTATCCAAAGGACCCACATTGGATTGCAGGTCAAAGAGTTCTCAGATATATCAAAGGAACTATAAAGGAAGGATTATATTATCCTTTTACATCAGATTTGAAGTTGAGAGCCTATAGTGACTCAGACTGGGCAGGTAACCAGGATGACAGAAGATCAACTCATGGTTACATGATATACATTGGTGATAAGCTTGTAAGTTGGTGTTCAAAGAAACAACATACAGTAGCATTATCATCAACTGAAGCTGAGTACAAAGGACTTGTGGAAGCAGCTAAGGAGGTCATATGGATGCAGACATTGTTCAAAAGCTTGGGTATTGATCAAGGTATACCTACAATACATGGAGATAATATGAGTTCACTTTATCTTGCAGCAAATCTAGTATTTCATGCAAGAACAAAACATATAGATATACATTATCATTTCCGCAGAGAAAAGGTAATGGAGAAGGAGATTGAAGTGGAGTACATTTCTACAAAGGATCAGATAGCAGATATAATGACAAAGAGCCTTGATGGTGTGAAGACCAG
>CM035441.1:108373203-108393203 GCA_020310875.1 Ceratopteris richardii | reverse complement strand
TTATCACTTGATCATTTTACTCCTGACTTAAATCAATTGCTAGGACATATGTTAACCTTTGAGCAGGATGTCAAAGGTGAAGGTGACAAGAGTACAGGTCATGCAATGTATTCAAAGGATAAGAAGAAAAATAGCAAAGGGAATGAAGGCACAACTAGTCAAGACAACTTCTGTTGGAAGCAGACAGAGGCACAGTCAGAGGCACAGACGACATGGAAGCATGTAAAGACGGAGCAGGGAGCCAGTCGGATTATTTTTTAAACAATTATGTTTTTATTACCTCTTCAAACATCCAACAGTGATCTTCATCACTCTTGTAACATATGTAATATAGACAAAACCTCATTTTGTAATTCATAGCTCCATTTTGTGCAAGCCGAGGAGTCCTCGAGCTTGAGGAGCTTAGGTAGAATGCGCGTACCAATTTTCATTATTTGTAGACATAGACATCGTTTACCCTTCCAAATAGCCTCTAGGACCTATTTTTTAACGTGGTGTTGCTCTAGCACAATGGTGAGAACCACATTAAGAAGCTCCACCTCCTTAATGTCAATCCGCGGAAGAGATAGGAGTGATATGAAGATCGTGAATGTGAGATGAAGTGAGAGTGGAGGTGAGAAGCACAAAGATGCACACACACATACACACACACAATGAAGAGACAAGCAAGACACAATGGAAGGAGGGAAATTAGCTCTATTACTCAAGAACACTATTACAAGCTCCAAAGATCTCTAAACTCCAACAAGCTAACCTCAAAAATGAGCTCTCTAGCTCTTTTTATAGTTTCTAGACTAGTTTTGACCGGTTTCACATCTAGTGACCGGCATAGTTAAAAAATAGGTCCTAGAGGCTATTTGGAAGGGTAAACGATGTCTAAAAATAACGAAAATTGGTACGCGCATTCTACCTAAGCTCCTCAAGCTCGAGGACTCCTCGGCTTGCACAAAATGGAGCTATGAATTACAAAATGAGGTTTTGTCTATATTACATATGTTACAAGAGTGATGAAGATCACTGTTGGATGTTTGAAGAGGTAATAAAAACATAATTGTTTAAAAAATAATCCGACTGGCTCCCTGCTCCGTCTTTACATGCTTCCATGTCGTCTGTGCCTCTGACTGTGCCTCTGACTGCTTCCAACACCCCCCTCCCTCTCGCTTCTGTCGTCCTCGACAGAACCTTGTTGTGCGGTCTGCCGGATGTAGTTTTGTAGGAGGTCGTGAGCGAGGGTGTGCTCAGATACTCGAATGCCTCGGGCCAGATCAGCCTCGAGCTTCTCCCAGTCTATCGGTTGCGGTTCGTCGGGTGGCGGGAGTTGATAATGCGTGGAATAAACCATTCGCTCACAGGCAAAAAGTTGCAATAAATGTGTGGGCCTGCTGATGAATACCTCGGAATGGTATTCCCAAAACCCGGTGGTGAACATCTCTTCAAAGGTTTGTTTGTAGCATGCCGGGAGGTATTTTATTCTACAGTGCAAGGCATAACACACCCGGAGCGATGGCGTTGTGCTCATGTCATATACGAGATCAAAGTTACCATGCTCAAATCCCGAGGTGTTTACATGCGGTGCCTTGACGCGTCGGAAGACTTTAAATATCATTTGCATCATGTCAAAAATTTTGACAGTCATATGCGCTGCAATATCATTCATATGCTTCAGGCGAGGGAGCCAGTGACGGATAGTAGCCATCATATAGCCAACAGTGGGCAACTTGGTAGGTGGCTTGAAGTAGGGGTAATTCAGCCAATCCTGACACTGCCTATTGTTTTGTACTTTGATAGCGAATGCAGTCCAGGAGCGGCGTCGTGGTACTGGTCCCCAGCAAGGATTATACTTTAAATGTAAGGGCGCTTTCACCCATGTGCTCATCATTTCTGGGTACTTCTGGAGGAGGTCTTTGCGCCAATGAGGTTGATGGATTTCTCCTCTTTGCGCATTTGGTGGCAAGTCCGCCGGCTCGAATTGTGTAGCATGCGTGGGTTTCATGCCGGTTTCTTTCTCTATAGCGAGCTGATATTCAGCCATTAACATGAAGTATGGCTTATACTGCAGCTCATGCCCAGATATATAGCGTCGGGGGGCCAAATGAGCAAAGAAGGGGGATTGTAAGATTCTCTCTTAAATCATGGCCATGGCATGTAACTGTGCCTCTACTCTGGCCGAATGTGTCGTTCCAAGTTCTTCGATCGTTTTCATCCATGCGGGGGTAGGAAGTTCATAGGTCATCTAGCCTTCGACCGTGACTTGTCCGCCTGGGATGGGTATGGGCTCGTATGCTTCTTCAAACGTTTCCTCCACCGGAATGGTTATGTTCTCGTCGTCAGCTGGGATCTCCGGTGGGGAATCAGGCCGTGGTGGTGCTTCGTATACATCTATGCGTGATTGGAGAGTGGTTACCTGGGCCCGTAGTGCGTTGAGTTCCTCTATGAGTTCAAGAGAGGGGTCCACAGGTTCTGGTACTTCTGCTGCCACTGGTAGTTGTTGTGGTGCCGGTTCTCTGAGCTGTAGTAACTTGTGATCTTCTTTTAGCTTCTGATGCTCTTCATTCATTCGATCATAGTCCTCTAGCAGTCGAACGTGGTCGTCTAGCAACATTCGCATCGATTCAGATGGGATTGCCTTGAATCTGCTAGGACTTAATGGTTGTTCTGGATGGTCCAATGCTGCTTCCAAATTTTCTCTATTCTGCTCTTGGAGTCTCTGGTTCTCCTCCTTGGCTGCGGCTAGGTGTCTCTTGAGTAGACCCATATTCCTTGTCAGCGTTGCGTTTCTAATGGTTTGGGCTCGAAGCAGGTTGTCCAGATCAGCAGTGGCTTCTTTTGTTTTCTCTTCACTTTCTAGCTCTAGCTTATGATATGCCTCTCTTAGTTCTTGGTATCGTGTATTTAAAGAGGCATTCTCGATTGATAATGAATTAAGCTGCGACTGTAATTCGTTGGTCGTCCTCTGCAGCTGTTGATAATTGGTGCCCAGAGATGCGAACTCATCTCGTACTTGTGACATGCATGTGAACATTTGTTGAAGTGCAGTGTCTATGGTTGGCGATAGTAGTAATGGAATGCTAAGTGAGGATGCAGTGGAAGTAGATGCAGCGGGGATGGGAAATGGGGTTGGGAAGGTGGATGCAGTGGTGATCGTGGAAAATTGTGACGTACCTAAATATGATGGTGCTGTGAGTGGAGTGGGTGCTGGTGCGGTGGGTGGTGAGATGTCCATGTCATTGGACGTGTCAAGTGCGGTGACTGTGAAAAGCGGTGTGTATGTGGGTGGTTGTGTAGGTGTGAAGACAGGATTTACAAATGTAGAGTAATTTACAGGGAGGGTGGTTGGAGCAGCTTGGTAAAAAGGGGAAATAGGGGTTATGGTGGGTTGAGGAGGTGAAACTGGTGAGAAGGTTAGTGGGGTTAGAAAGGTGAAAGGGTGTCTTAAAGGTGGGGGAAAGGATGGGAAGGATGAAGGGATGAAGGGGTTAACATGTGGATGAGGTGGGGTGGGTACGGGCATGGTGGCATGAATGGGTGGGGCAAAGGTGGTGGCTATGTTGCCGTGAACTGGTGTGGATGTGGAAGGAGCAGTAGGGGGTGTTGGGGATACAGGATGGGTTGGTGAAACGTGAGGTGAGAGAGGAGTAGATGGTGTGGATGTTATTTCAAGGATAGTGGTAGTATGTACAACGGTAGTACGTGGTGGGGAGTCAACTAGGATAGCTTCTTCGGTGATGGATCTTTCCGGACGTAAGCGTGCATCTTGCGCCTGGTGGGATGATTGAGCACCTATCGGAACTCGAATATATTCACCGGGCTTCGATAACAGGCGAATTCTGCGAGGGTCATATTGAGGAAGTGGCTTCCTTTGTAAATATCTCAATGCTTCGACCGGGCCGATGGATTGGACCAGTTCTCTAAACCCTCTGATGTAGACTTCTTCAAACCCTTCGGAGACTAGTTCTTGTTCGATTAGGGTCTGGCTCTCTTCTTCAGTCAATTTCTTCCGTGCCCAGACTTTTTCCATCGTACGATATAATTTCTTGATTGCCAGCGTGTAAGCTGCTGCTTTGAAAGTCTCCTCTTCATGCGTGCTGGTGTCACCTTGTGCATCGGTTTGTTGACCTTGGCCGTCTGTCTGTCCTTGTTCTTGGGAATCATGTGTGCCCTGGCTGGCTTCATCGTCACCTTCATCGTCATATGTGGCTGTTCGTTCATCATCAGAGCTAGACACAACTTGTCCCTGTGGTAGATCCCGCGGTGTGGTAGGGTAGCTGGGGCGTTCATATTCTTGCGAGAACATTTGTGCCTCTGAAAACTGGAACTCATTTGAGAATGCATCCGGCATCTCAAAATCAAATGTTGTGTTTATTGGTCCTACCTCCATGCGTGGTAATGGGAAAGAAAAGGCTTCCGCACCAATAGTGGTGGGAGCTTCTGCTGTCGTGGTGGTGGGTTCTGTGGTTGTAGCTGCCTGAAGTGCAACGGTACTAGTAGTGCCCTCCGTGACCACTGGTCTAGATAACCTTATGCGAATAGGTTGTACTGTGGGAGTGGCTTCTGTCGGTGATTGCTCTGGGGAGGGTTGTGGTGATGGTGACTCTGGCACTTGAAGGCAAGGAATAGTGCCTCTCATGCGCTTACCTGCCCGTGCTCTGCTGGGCTTCCTGGCTTTCTTCGTCATTCCTTTGAATGCCTTCAACTCTTCTGCTGTTAATGCCCGTTCAATTGGCAAGTCATAAGCCAAGCACATATAAACAATTCTTGTCAGCGCACAACATCCATTAAGCACTTTCTTTCGTTCCCATCTGTGTTGTGCCAAATACATTTGATCAATGATCCAGCTCGCCAGATCGACAGTCTGAGGTCCAGTACAGGCTAAGTACAAACCAAACCATATTCTTTTATGTGGCATGGTGAATCTGTCCTGAGAGGGGAATGCAAAATGTTGCATGCATATCCGTAGCGGCTTTGACAGCTCAGGTGTAATTGCTGAGATCTCCTCCCACTTAGTGACATCCCCACGTTTCATAGGGTCCGGAATTAATCTTTCTCGATCTGTGGGCGTGTGGGTGCCATGAATTTTGATGGCAGCTCTGATTAAATCCTTTGAGAGGTAAAACCTTTTGTAAGGTGGATCATCCACTAAAGAGGGTAAAATAAAAGTTCCTGGGATATCCTTATTCTCTGAGGCCTGCAACGTAGTGATTAAATAATAACACCTATAAAAGTCGGGTTTGGGCAGAGGATCACTGAAATACTCCGTGAAGCCGGCTCTAGCCCAAACATGAGTTAGGTCCTGGGTGTTCTGGAGGTCTTCGAACTCTCTGGAGAAGAATTGGTATTTTCCCCACGTGCGGTCATCAAACGTCAAATTGGATTCAAATATAAAATCCGCTTCCGCTAAGGGTCCTGCAAGTCCCTGAAACCAGTGGGAGTTACGGTGTATCTTTTCTGTGTAGCCCATAGGTGGGTTGTCGATCGGCATGGGCCCTGGAAATCCTTGGAATTCTGGCGGTGGAGCAGTCGGGTGAGATTCTACTCGTAACACGTTGAGGGGCACTGCAGCTACACTGGGGCCTGCTCCTGATGGTCCTTCGTCGGTTTGCATGATGACTGGTGTGTTAATGAGAAAGATCTGCTACAAAAGATTAACACATTAGCATGGAAATTAATTATGATCCCATTAAAGTGAGACCGCAATCCCTTTCCATAACTGATGCGTAACCCGTGTAGCCAAGTGCTGTGATGTGATGGATGCAATGCCTCTTGCAACACTAGTGCAGGTCTCTAGACACCTACTAGTTTCAGATCATGCATACATTTCTTGATGAGACGAGATTATGAGTGATGTGTGATGATGGTGGGTGAATTTATACAAGGTTTAAAGGTTAGTGATTTATTACAAGGTTGTATGTTAGTCGGGGGGGTAGTTTTGTCAGGCCTGGGGTTAGGGGGAGACGGTTGGACATTCTTCGGTATCCATTTCCTAAGAGTCTTTGAGTGGGTGGTGGGTTTCGGCTGAGGGGCAAAAGGTAGTATCGGGTGTGGAGGTATTGAGGGAGGGAAAGATTTGTAAGGGGTATATATTACATGGCTTAAGGGTTGAGCTATGATACATGATTTGGGTACCCAAATCTGCGTGGGTGTGGGTGTATGGGTAAGGTATTTCTTGGCGATCCACATTTGTCGAATGCTCGGACCTGTAGAAGAAGGTCGAGGGGTTGGTGGATACTGATTCCGTTTCTGCCCTGCCTTTTTCTTGTCGATCTCTGCTTGGTTGGAGTTCTTCGGTGCTTTTTGTCCTTTTGGCACCCATATTTGTCTGGTGCCGCTTCCTTTGGGTGGTCTAGACTGCTTTCCTTGTTGTGTCTTCGGATACTGCCGTTGGTCTGGGTTCCTTCGTCGTGGTTGACTCTGTCGTGGTTGAGGTTGAGAGGTCGGATGGACGCTCTGCTTTGGAAAAGAAGGGAGATCCAACACTTGCGTGACCTGCCCATTAGGAAGTGATTCGTTCTTCATCTTTAATCTAGGCCAGTCCGCAACAAGTTTGGAAGGATGAGCACCGCAGGGTGTCGTGCTCATTTGGCCGCTGATGCAACCCACCTGACCGCTGATTGTGTCCATCTGCCCTAGCGGTTGGGTAGCTGCCCCTTCTAGTTTGCAGGAAGTCCCAGGTAAGATCTCTTGTCGTCCTTCTGATTGACAACTGTCTATAGCCAAGCCAGAGTGGGTTGGTGTAGACGTGGCGTGACTGAGCTGATCAAAGATCTTCTGGTCTTCCGTCGCATGTGTTTCATAGGGTCTAGGGTCACAACCGTCAGGCGGAATGCCGTTAGGGAAGTCAAGGGGTATCACTTGCTTCTGTTCTAAGGTTCCAATCTGTAAGGAGCCTTGTCTAAGATTTAGGTCCACTGAGTGATCGTATAGCCAATCTTGGCCAAGGATTAGGGGTTCTATCAGGTCGTCATCATGGCACACTAGTAGCTTCGCTGTCATGGTCACATCCTTAATGAGGATAGGAAGGTCCACCTCACCCATGCAAGGGGTTTCCATGCCTCCTAGCCCTATGAGGTATGCCTCAATTGGCCGCATTTCTATTCCTGAATCCTTATAGTGGGACCATCTAATCGCACTAGTCGCAGCACCTGAGTCAATTAAAGCCCTGAGCTCTTGGCAAGGGTTGCCGTGCTCTAGCCTAACTGTAATGAATGGTCTCCTGTCCACTATACTAGGATGAGTGGTTGACTTTACTTGACACATGGCCATGGGATATCTGGGTGTAATTTCCGGATAGTTATAATGTTCTCTCCCTAGTCCTTGTCTTCTTAACCTCATGCGCTTAATGCGTTCTATGGCTTCTGCCTGAGCTTCCGCTCGTATTCTATTTTCTTCCTCCTTACGCTTCTTTGCCAACGTGAGTCGTCTAAGCATATCCTCAGTAAGAGGTTCCTGATATAACCTGACTCTACAGCCACTAATATAATTAGGCATTATATCTCCTTCTAAAGTGGCTAACTGTACTGCTCCACTTGTTGAGAGTCTGTTAATGATCATAGGTCCATAACCTCGCTTTTCTAACTTACGTGCGTGTTGCTTTAGCGTATATACTAGAACTAAATCTCCTTCTTTTAAGCCTTTATCTTTCACATGTGCATCAAAATATGCTTTCTGTCGCTTCTTCGCTGCGTATATTCCTGCTGCTGCTTTCAGCCTGGTTTCTCCTAATCGTTCCAAGTCCATTATTCTCGCTGATAATTCATGGCCGGTCCACTGATGTTTCTGTGCAACCTTAAGGGTCGGTATCAAGAAGTCCAAAGGAAGCACAACATTCTGACCAAAAACCATCTGAAAGGGAGTTGCATTGAGTACGGTCTTGTAGGCCACTCGATATGCCCAAACAGCGTGGTGTAACTGTTTGTCCCAATCTGAACGTTTGTTGTTCACGAGTTTCGTCAGTACGTTACAAAGGATCTTATTAGTGCTTTCAGCCTGACCATTGGCCTGAGGATGATATGGTGCAGATTTCTTGTGAATCACCATAAAATCCTGTAACAAATATTCAATGACTTGGTTTATAAAGTGAGTGCCTCGATCGCTCACTAACTCTATAGGCAGTCCATATCTTGTAAAGACATTTTCAAATAAGAATTTTGCAGTTATGTGTGCATCATTCTTTTTCGTGGCTTTTGCCTCTACCCATTTCGTAAGATAATCTGTGGCAACAATAATGTATTCCGCATGAGTACCTTTTGCAGGGGGGTTAATGGGTCCTACAAAGTCTATACCCCACTTAGAAAATGCACGTCCGCCCATCATGGGTTTCAATGGCATTTCATCTCTGCGAGTAGGAAACTGAGTTCTTTGGCACACATCGCATCTCTTTACATAGGTATGAGCATCCATGTGGAGAGTGGGCCACCATAATCCTGCAAAGAGGATGGCTTTGATTATCCTATCGGGTCCAAAATGGCCTCCTGCAACACCTTGGTGTGCAGTCTCTAGTATGCTCAGATAATCGCTCTCATGAACACATTGTCTTAGATATCCATCTCGTCCTCTTTTGTATAGATTATCGCCAATAAGTGAATAGTCTTGAGCTTCCTGCTCTAGACTACGTTGTCGAGCTAAGGTCATGCCTTGAGGGAATGTGTTCGTCCTCAAGTATGTCACTAAAGGTTCACTCCAGTCTAGTGTGAGAGACACATGATATAATGTAGCATGCTCTACTGGTGGTCTTTCACAACAAACATTGCATTCCTTACACAATCTGTAGACATCTGCTTCCATCGTAGGCCAATATACTCCTAGTCTTTGCAGAGTCTGTAGTGTTCGATGTTTTGAATGATGTTGCTTTAGTGCACCTATGTGTGCTAATTGCAACCAATTCGCATGTTCTGATTCATCTACACAACAAGCAAGAATCTTTTGATTATCCTGTTTATATATGCTTCCTGCCATTATTTGGTATCTTTGAGACTTGGTAATCTCTCCCTCTTTGATCTTTAACCTAGGATTCTTGGGTCCATATGTGAGAATAGGGACAATAGGCTTAGCCCATTCTGGTGCTATCTCAAGGTTAAACAAGTATGCATCTGGTAATTCATCCGCTACTCCTTGAGGAGCTTCTCCTGAGGTTAATCTTGAAAGGTGGTCAGCTCTAAGATGTGTCTTTCCTTTCCTGACTACTACTTGAAAATCGTACTCCATGAGTAATAGAAACCAACGTATTAGTCGTCCCGTGTTACATGGTTTGTTGACTAAATACAATAGGGCTTGATGATCTGTAAAGAACTTGAATTTGTTGGCCAACAAGTAGTGCCTGAACTTCTTTACTGCGTAGATCATCCCTAATCCTTCTCGTTCCGTCGTGGTGTAATTTCGTTCTGCTGCGTTCAATTGTCTGCTCGCGTAAGCTATGGGGAGATCTATGTTACCTTCACTCGTGGGTTGTGCTAACACACATCCTATGGCGTAATTGGATGCATCCACATGTACATGGAATGGCTTACTCCAATCTGGGGTAGTCAATATAGGTGCTGAGCACAAGCGTCGTTTAAGTTCGTTGAATGAATTCTCACATTCTTCTGTCCACTCAAAATTGGTTAAAAGAGAGTACAATGGCTTGGCTATGATTGCATACATGTGTATGAATCTCCTATAATAACCACAATGGCCCATAAATGCCTGTACCTCTTTCACATTAGTTGGTCTAGGTAAATCTGCAATTACCTTCACTTTTTCCTCATCCGTAGAGATTCCATTTTTTGACACAATGTGTCCTAGAATTTTGCCTTGTCTGACCATGAAAACGCATTTTTCTGGGTTCAAGCAAACCTGATATTCTCAACATTTGTCAAATATTTGCCTTAACTCTGGGATATGCGTCTGTCTTACACTTGAATGAGCACATATGTCATCGACATAAACTTCCAAGATCTTGCGTAAAAATTCCTTAAAAACATGACACATGAGTCGCTGGAAAGTGGCGGGTGCATTTGTTAAGCCAAATGGCATCACACGAAATGCAAATATGCCCCATTCAGTGGCAAATGCCGTCTTGTGTTGGTCTTCTGGAGCAATCGCTACTTGATTATAGCCTGAAAATCCATCAAGAAAGCTGTAAACTTCCTTGCCCGCAACTCTTTCCAATAAGTGTTCCGTGATAGGAAGAGGATAACTATCTCTAATCGTTGCGGCATTAACTTTTTTAAGGTTAATACACACACGCAATTTTCCATTCTTCTTGGGCACAACCACAATGGGGGATACCCATTCGGTATGCTCAATTTCGTAAATGAATCCTGCTTCTATCAGCCGATCTATCTCCTCTTTAATCTTCGCAGCGTAGTTATCATTGTACGTGTATGGTTTCTGTTTTGTCGGTTTTGCATTTGGAGTCATAGGGATTCTATGAGAACATATATCTGGATCTACTCCTTTCAAATCTTTGTAACTCCAAGCAAACACATCTCTATATTCGCGCAATAGGGCAACTAATTCTTCTTCTTCTTCAGCTGTCAAATCATGCCCTATGTATGTACATTTTTCTTCTTCTCCTTCTATGGCTACTATTATTTTCTTGGTTTTCTCTCGGTTATCATATACTTGTCCGTCATTCGCCTTTCTATTAGGCATTCGTACCATGATTCTTCTATCTTCGATTTCATATTTCTTGAAGTTCTCGGGTACTTCAAATAAAGATTCTTCTTTTTCTGACATGGTTTCTTTCTTCTTTCTTTTCTTGCCTTCACTCTTAGTAGTCAATTCCGTGGCTAACCTCACCTCATTCGTAATTTCCTCGTGTCTCTGAGGGTGAGTCTCTACTTCGAAAAAATATTCTTCCTCTGATGCAAAGGGTGAATCCATGATAATTGATTCTAAATCAAAATCGCTTGCATCCTCAAATGCATCAGTGTTCGGTTCACACTCTTCTAAAATTGCATCGCACATGATTGGTTCTACCGTGAAAACTGATATGTCAAAGCCATCCTCGTCACAGTGGGGTGTCCATTGTTCCTCATTGATGGCTGCGTCCATGGTTGCTAGGATTTCTGCCCAACCATGGGGTTCAAACTCTTCGTCTGGAAATACTACAGGTGCGTAGGCTGGATCTTGAAGGGTTCGTGGATGTTGTTCTGCACCTAAGGTCCTTGCTACTAATCGTTCTTCCTCTTGTTTGGCTACTTTACACATCCATAAATGGGTATCCTCATGCAACCAAGAAGGATCTGATTCTAATGAGTGCACGGATTCCGTTTCTACTGGTGTCTTATGGATGGTATTCCATTGTATTGGGGGTACATCTCTGTGTGAATAGTCTTTAAGATTGACTTTGGTAGTCACTCCTAAATGTTGCAAGTACAAAGAATTAGTTCCCCAATCTTGTACAATTTGCAACTGACGCATGAATGGTCGTCCCAATATCATCTCATAAGCATGGTTTTTTGCAAAGTCACAAATGGCAAAGGTATGCTCAAATTCTACACCACAAGTGGTGAGAGATATTCCTTCTAGTAAGCCTAATGGTTTTTCTATGTGTCCATCGGCCATTTGTAGCTTCATCCTGGTGGGTCTTAATGCTGGCTTACCCCAACGTTTCCATAAAGCGGTGGTAGCTATGGCTACTCCGGCTCCTGAATCTAAGATGGCTTTCGTGGTGTAGCCCTGATGGGTTATTGGAAGATAAGTGTTACCTTCCTCTCCTTCGCTCACATCTCCAATCTTTTCTACGGGTACCTCTGGTACCTTATTTTGTGATCCTATTTGTGAGGGAGTAGTAGCAAGCTCGGGGAATTGATTTGCTACATGCTTCCACAATTCTGGTTTTACCTTCAACAACTCCTCTAGAGTGAGATTACACTGTACTTTAGTGTTCTTGATCACTTCCGAGTTCCTAGGGATCACTGATTCTTCATTCCTCACTATTATCGTGGGTGCTCTCTTACTAATAGACTTTGCTTCCCAAGGTCCTGTGAACTGAGGTAATTCTTGTAAAGAATTAGATTCAAATCCTGTGGGTTCACTCAGTTGTTCCACCTCTACATCATCATATATAGAGGGGATGTCTTGGGGAAATTGCTCCTGCAAATCGTCTATTTCTTGAATAGGAGGATGAGTTCCTTGTTCTTTTCTCCATTTCTCTTCTTGGATTTCTCTCAAAAATTCATGTGAGTACCTATGTATGGAAGACAAATTGTCTTGACTTTCTGTATTGGGTACTTGAGACAGGGATGGTGCATTCCTTTCCTGTGTCTCTGCGACAATAGGGTTCCTATGCTGATCCTTTTTCTCTTTGCTTTCTATCAAGTATTCTAGCCTCTCCATTAGTCCTTGAAAGTGTAATTCAGGTTTTGCCATGTTATTCCAATTAAGATATCTAGAGGCTTCGAACAAAGCTTGTGCTAGTTCTACCATCTTCATGCAAAGTTTAGTTCTCTCAATTTCCAGATCCGCTCGAGGGTAGTTCTTACTCATTTCAGCTACTTGAGGTCCCTCTTTTAATCTAGCCTGATATGCACGAAACATCATGTCTAGATCCTCTGGTATGGGTTCCGCTAAAACTGATCCTGACTTCTGAGCTGGGTTCTCTTGATTCAATCAATTCCTGTGAGGTCAATTCTTGGATTTTGGCTCTAGATTCCTTTAAACTTCCTTCCAACTCAGTTATCTTTTTACTCCATTTTCTCTTAATTCTTTCTCTAGAATCTTTCCAAGATTTTGTCTTTTTACAGCTAGATTCTGCAACTTCACTGGTTCCGGCTACTTTCTCTTGATTAAGCTTTTGGTTCTGTAAGAGCGCCTGGGCTCTTGTTATAGCTTGGATAGGCACGTATGTAGGGTTGGATCCATCTGCGTTATTTACAATACCTATCACGTTGATTGGTGTCACATTGGAAGCATTAGCTGGGTTCTTAGGACAATCTTTGATTATGTGCTCTTTGCCACAATCGGCACAAAAGCCTTGTATGTTATAGTACTGTGATTGCCTTGCTATTGGGGGATGTGGACAATCCTTTATGAAGTGATCTCCTTGGCACCTAAAGCATGGTCCTCTAGGGCCCTGTGGTCTCTGTTGTCTCAATTGGGGCCGTGGGTTTGGGTTTGCGTACATCACATTAGCATAGTCTGGCTCCCAACTAGGTTCCATTGGTGGACTATCATAATGATATGTCTCCACATGTTCTGGTGACTCCGTGTAATAAGCGGGTGGACTAGTTACATGGGTAGAGTCAAAACTGTTTGAGTTCGGGTCACTTTCTGTGATCAAAGGTGAAGAAGGCACTAAGGCCCTACTTAGGTTCTCTTCTGCAGCAGCGTATTTGACTGAGATGACATTCGCTGGTGGGGGTGGCTGCTGAGCTAAGACGGGTTGAGGTCTCTGTTGAGCCTGGTATGGGTAGTTCTGAGGAGGCCTATAGTAATAAGGCTGAGTATTGTATTGGCCTTGATACCTACCTGGCTGCGGGTATGCTTGCGGGTAGTTCTCTCTCACGGTTTGTTTGTTGTATGGGCAGTCCTGAGCCGTATGATTCGTGTATCTTCTTTCAATCGTACAATATTGGCCACTAGGGTTGGCTTGAGGTTGTGTTGTGTTTGGACACACATTAGCCATATGATCACCGCCACAGGTGTAACAACGCTTGTTTGTAAGCACCCTCGGTTTACTAGAAACTCCTAGTTTCTGGGCCACTTTTTCTGCTAGGTCCTCTATCGAGCTAGACAATTTTGTGGATGCTAGAGAAGAACAATCTGGGTCCTTATAGACCTTTGAGAGTTCTAATTCATCTCCTAGGTTGTCCTCGATGTCTATACATATTCGTACACACTCCTCTAGCGTTCTGGGTTCTTTTAGGTACACGTAGGAGCGTAGTTTAGAGCTCAACAAGCCATCTAGAAACAATGACACTTGCTTAGCTTGTGAGGGTAGCTCTTGCATTGGACATCGTTCAACATATTGTCTAAACCTACGTCCTGCCAGTCTAACTGTTTCCTGAGGGGTTTGTTTAAAGCTATGAATCAACGAAGATGTGTCATGTCTAATCCCACTTTTAGAGAATTCGGTGATGAATGACTCTAAAAAGTGATGGATGTCTCTAAATTGCCTTTGTTGCAAAGGTTGGAACCAAGTTAAAGCGGTGTTCTTTAACGTTAGTCCAAATGTGTTGTATTGCGTGAACATGTCTTCAACTTGTTCTGCTCTTAGTACTTGCTTGAATTCTGCAACATGGTCATAAGGATCTCCTGTCCCATCAAAATAATTTTTCATTGATTTTACTAATTGAGTGGGTCTCAATACTCTTGCGTGTTCACGTGGTCTAGGTAGAGGAAAATCATCTCTACCACCTGGTATTCCATGATCTCTTTGTCTATCCGTGGTTGTTCTATCTCTCCCTATGGGGTGAGTGAAGCTTACTTCGGGTCTTTCTTTATTCTTCTCTCTTTGATTTCCAAAGGCTGATGATGTTCCTGCCCCTTGTTGACTTGTATTCATGTTCGTTCTAGATGGAGGGAATACCAATTCACCTCTCCATGTGTATGTGTTTCTAGCGTGGTCAGGCACCACAAAGACTCTTTCTGAAGTTTCATCCAGGTATACAACCTTTCCAGGTGTATCTGGTTCCTTGAACTCGTATATTGTGATGATATCTGCCTCACTAGGGTGTTCCTTTCTGTACCTCCAAAAGGCTTCATCTATCTCTTTATTTACAAACAACTCTATGCTTCTGTTGTCCTGAGGGATCCATTCTGGGATTAGTACTCTTGTTAATACGGATTTCCCTCTAGGTGTTCTAGGTTCTTCTAACGGTTCTTTTCCTTGAAATTTCGCTTCCGTCTCTAATTGAATTGTGCCAAACTCATTAGTATCGTTTGGCTGCATACTTAGGACGTACATGGTTCCTTCTTTGTCTATGTAAGCGTCTCTCTCAAATTTCACCACTGGTCTTTCCAATCCAATGGGTTGATCAGGGTTGTGCAGTTGCACCACTTGCCTTCGCAAACCATCCTCATAGATGCGAGCACCTAATCGGTTGGTTCGGAGAAACTCTAATTGCGTTCTATAGGGTCCTTCAGGTTTTTCTAAATAGGCTACATTTGACCCTCCTTCTGGTCTTTCTGTGCTAAATGCCATTTCTGATCCGCTGGTGTCTGAGCTCTCGTAGGGATAATTACTATTCAATTGCTGAGCCCACGATCGTGCAGTAGTTCTTACACTTGCTTCTGATGATCTAAGGCTTCGTCGGTCTGACTTACCTATATGTTTGCCCGATCTAAGGTTCATTAATTTTCTTCCTTGCACACTCAGTACACGCTCAGATCGTCAATGGTTCTTTGTTATTACTGTCTTGATTCTTTTTAAATTTCTTTAGATTCTTGTCTTAATGTATGCGTCAGGAATTCGACTTTCCGTGTTACTTTGAGTTCTCGTTCCGTCAGGCTTATGTTCTTTCCTTTAGGTTTTCGCGTCACACCTTTACTTAAGTCTTGGACTTGAAAGAATTAAGTATCTTGAACTTGAGGCGTTTCTATCGTCTTAATCCACAATGCTAACGTTTATCCTAAGCTAAGAATTGACTGAGGGGGTTGAGTAATCTTCCAACCTCGAGTCCGCTTTTCTGGTTGCTCTGATGCCCAAGAAGCCGCGCTTCCCAAGCTTTATGCCCTTCACTGCCTTGCTTTGGTTGCCTTTGATTGCCCTTGCTAGACCTGGAAAAATCCAATATTAGACCAATTCACGGTTGGATGATCAATCACTTAAGTACATACACCTTTTAAGTCCCTTCCCTTTTGCCCAACTTTTCAATACTTGCCCCCTGGCTTCCTAGTTCCAAACTAGGTGAACCTCAAAATAGTTTATCTAAAAATAGACGTATCCTTTAAGAAAAAAAAAAACAGTTGAGGTCACGTAGTACTCGTCAAGAGCTTTCTAATGAGCTATTAAGCTCAAAAAACGGACTTCGGATGAAAAAGTTATGAGCGCTCAGGCCCTGGGGGATAAAAACTGACAATCAGGTTTTCCTTCCAATATGAGCTAAGGGGTCTCCTATGAGTCTAATGGTCCAAAAATTTCTCAAAAATACCCCCAAAATTGGTCAAAAAATGAAACCCTAAATTTGCGATGGGGGTGCACAATCGCGATGGTCTGAGACCGTCGCGATGGTCCAAGCGAACCGTCGCGATGGCGTGGAGTTTGGACACTCACGATGGTGCGAAAAGGTGAACCGTCGCGATGGTCCGAAGTGAACCGTCGCGATGGCGTGAGGTCGAACCGTCGCGATGGCGTGATCAGGCGGACAATCGCGATGGCGTGGGTCAACGGTCAAAGGTGGACAATCGCGATGGTCCGAAGTGAACCGTCGCGATGGTCACAAGTGCGATGGCATGAGCCAATCGCGATGGTCCGATTTTGGGCTGTCGCGATGGTCCGATTTTGGGCTGTCGCGATGGTCCGAAAAAATGAACCGTCGCGATGGTCCGAAATGAACGATCGCGATGGCGTGGAAATGGACCGTCGCGATGGCGTGATCAGGCGGACAATCGCGATGGCGCGGTCAACGGTCAAAGGTGGACAATCGCGATGGTCCAAGCGAACCGTCGCGATGGTCACACGTGCGATGGCATGAGCCAATCGCGATGGTCCGATTTTGGGCTGTCGCGATGGTCCGAAAAAATGAACCGTCGCGATGGTCTATCTTGACACGTGGCCCCGTCGTGGCGATGGCATGGGCCAATCGCGATGGCCCGAGGTCAGCTGAACAATCGCGATGGTCCAAATGGACCGTCGCGATGGCTCAAGTGAACCGTCGCGATGGTCCGAGACCGTCGCGATGGTCCGGCCGAGCCGTCGCGATGGCGTGAGCCTATCGCGATGGTGCGACACAATCGCGATGGTCTGAGCCAATCGCGATGGTCCACCAAAATGTGATTTTTTGCAATGCAGCTGTGGATTCGTGCAAGCGCAAGGGTCGCCTACCTCGTGGTGTGGTCGCCTACCAGAAATTCCGAAGGTTGCAGACCATCGCGATGGTCCGCCACACTCGGCAGATCTTTGACAGAGAGTAAAATTTTACCTTTTCCAAGCTTTCCTGATGCACTGGAGCTCTGTACCTGCAAGAAAACTCAAGAAAACACAAGCACACACAAGCACAAAAGTTCTCTCTCGCTCTCTCGCATGCACAAATGAGGGGAAATGAGGTGAATGGGTGGATATGGTGAATTTTCTGATTTTTTTTGGAGATGAAGATGATGATGCGGTGATGAAGATGGAGTGTGGGGGAGGTGAAAAACACTAAAAACTAAGTAAAAACAACAACAAAAAACTGAAATTTTTACCTTCCAACGCCACTTCTTGCTATACTCTTACCATCACACATTCGTCCTAGACTCGATCCCCGGCAACGGCGCCAAATTTGGTGTTGCTCTAGCACAATGGTAAGAACCACGTTAAGAAGCTCCACCTCCTTAATGTCAATCCGCGGAAGAGATAGGAGTGATATGAAGATCGTGAATGTGAGATGAAGTGAGAGTGGAGGTGAGAAGCACAAAGATGCACACACACATACACACACACAATGAAGAGACAAGCGAGACACAATGGAAGGAGGGAAATTAGCTCTATTACTCAAGAACACTATTACAAGCTCCAAAGATCCTAAACTCCAACAAGCTAACCTCAAAAATGAGCTCTCTAGCTCTTTTTATAGTTTCTAGACTAGTTTTGACCGGTTTCACATCTAGTGACCGGCATAGTTAAAAAATAGGTCCTAGAGGCTATTTGGAAGGGTAAACGATGTCTAAAAATAACGAAAATTGGTACGCGCAATCTACCTAAGCTCCTCAAGCTCGAGGACTCCTCGGCTTGCACAAAATGGAGCTATGAATTACAAAATGAGGTTTTGTCTATATTACATATGTTACAAGAGTGATGAAGATCACTGTTGGATGTTTGAAGAGGTAATAAAAACATAATTGTTTAAAAAATAATCCGACTGGCTCCCTGCTCCGTCTTTACATGCTTCCATGTCGTCTGTGCCTCTGACTGTGCCTCTGACTGCTTCCAACAACTTCCTAAGAGGAAGAGGAGGTGGCAAAGGTAGAGGAAGGGGCAGGAATAATAAAGATGGAGTCAAAGCTTGCTGGATTTGTGGTAAGACAAATCACTTAGCTAATGATTGTTGGCATAATACTCAGAGTAATGGTGGATATAATCAAAACTTTAATTTAAGAGGAAGAGGTGGCAGAAATCAAGGAGGTAACTTCAGAGGAAGAGGTAGTAGAGGTTACTTTGGAAGAAATGTAGGTAGAGGATTCCAAAGTCAACAATACAACAATACCTACTACAATTATGCTTCGGATCAGAAGGAGGATTCAACATTGATAATGAATGCAACTTGTGAAAGGCAAAGTGAAGACCAAAGAGTCTTCTACATTGAATCAGGGTGTAGCAATCACCTGAGTGGTAACATAGCATTGATGACTGATTTGGAAAATAAGGTAACTAATCATGTAGTTCAAACAGGTGACAATACAAAGCACAATGTGAAGTCAATTGGATCAGTGAAGGCCAAGGATGGAAGTACTCTCTTGAGTAAGGTCTTGTAGGTTCCTACAATTCCTAAGAATCTGATAAGTGTAGGACAAATTGTTGAAAAAGGTTATGAAGTTAGATTCACTAATGAAGGAGTGTTTGTGGAAGACCCTAGCAATGGGTATAAACAGATTATTTGAGGGAAGAAAGAAGGAAGATTGTTCACATTGAAGATTCAAGGTAATGTTGGTCATGCCTTGTTCACTTATGGAGGACATAAGATCTCTGAGTTAGATCTTTGGCACAAGAGGCTTGCACACTTCAATGAAAGGGGTATCAAAGATATGATTAACAATGGTTCAGAGCTTGGATTGCCTAATGTTGCAGGTCAACATATGACATACAGATGTGAGGCATGTCAATTAGGTAAGGCTCATAAGCAATCTTACTCCAAGCATGGTTTTATGTATTCAAAGAAGCTTGAGTTGGTACACACAGATGTTTGGGGACCATCAAAGGATTTCAGTATCAATGGTTCAAGGTACTATGTGATTTGTGTTGATGATGCTACTAGATGGATCACTATCTATGTGATCAAAGATAAGTCAGAAGTATTCAATACATTCAAACATTATCATGTGTATGCAGAGAGAATTACAGGTCATAAGTTGAAGAGGCTAAGGTCAGATGGAGGGGGAGAGTATTTCTCTAATGAGTTTAGTGATTACTTGTGGAATGCAGGTATAAAAAGGGAAATTACTTGCAGGTACTCTCCTCAACAAAATGGTGTAGCAGAAAGGAGGAATAGAGCTCTTGTTGAGTTTGCAAGGTCCACGATGAAGGAGAAAAATTGGCCAAATTACTTGTGGGCTGAGGTTGTAAATACAGCTACTTATTTGGTCAATAGGTTACCATGTAAATCTTTGCAGGGTATGACACCATATGAGGCATGGTGGGCTAAGAGACCTACATTAGACCATTGCAAAGTATTTGGATGTTTGGCATATGCATATGTGTCATCACAATTAAGACACAAGTTAGAACCTAAAGCTGAAAAGTATGTATTCATTAGTTATGATGATAAGCAGATGGGATATAGGTTGTGGAGTCCATCCACAAAACAATTTCTAGTGTCAAAAGATGTTATATTTGATGAGCAAGGTATTTCGTATGCAGGTACAAACAATATTTATGCAGGTGATGAAGAAGTTGTGAATCAAAAGAAAGGTAAATCAAAAGTTCAGATATTAGATGAAGAGGAAAACAATGAAGTGCAGGTTGAAGTTGAAGAAATGCCAAGATTTGATCCTGAGTGTGATGAACCAGAAACTTCAAGAAATGGAGAACTCAAAAGGTCTACAAGGCACAAATGGAAACCTACAAGGTATAGCTATGACACTTCTTTTTTGGCTACAAAGATTATGCTTATATGGTAAAGGCAGATGAAGACCCTTCTACATATGAAGAGGCAAAAGGTAAG
>CM035441.1:108298203-108363203 GCA_020310875.1 Ceratopteris richardii | reverse complement strand
AGTAGTGAGAGCATCCTTCACTTCTTCTTTCTTTGATAAACTTGTGACAATAGATCATGACTTCTTCTTTCTGTAATGTTCAAATTATTCACCATCTCAAATAGAGCTTTTCTCCATTGTACAACTGCCTCTGGTTTGTCTATCACATCTTTCTTCAAGTATTCTGTATATGCAGCTTCATAGGCAATGAGTCTGGATTTTGCAACTGCTGATAAATTCCCAAAAAATTTCTGATTCTCTTTCAAAAAATCCATAATCAAATGCATCCTAAAAAATTTGGAGATAATGACTACCCAAAAATACTATTCTGCTATAATAGGCCATTAAGCAAATTCTGTGTGGGGTTTCACTGAGATCAAAGAGTAAGGCATCAGTTGGTGAATTAAATCCAATGTAGTTGAGGGTTCTGACATCTGTATCTGTAAATGTTTCTATACATGCCAATATGAGTCGCATCACTCTGATCAATAGAATGCAAGCTGGATCATTGAGATCTTTATATCTAGATATAACAGACTCTGCTGTGTCAAGCATATATTTCTTTGTTGGCCATGTTCCTGCTTTAGGTCCTGCTACCTTTGGAGAATTCAGCCATTTTGCTGGAATTCGCCCTGCATTTCTTCTTTCCCAGAACACTGTCCATTCCCTTCTCCTTGCTACTAGACAATAGGCTGGATTAATCTTCAGTTGCAAAGGTGCCTCTTTCCAGATTTTCCTGCATTCTTTGTTGGCATCTAACCACCTGTTCCTCCATTTAGAATTGGCTTTTTTGAATAATTCTGTAGTGATATTGATATCCTCTTCATATTCCAAATATCTATTGGATGATAATCCTACCCTTGCAAGCTAGTAATTTCTAATACTCTCCATTATCATGCAAAATGGTAATACCTAAACCATCTGCTGCCCAATGGTGTTGATCTGGGTTTATTCCTTTATTGAGAGCAAAATTCACAATTTGTTCTTCATACTCATTATGCATTTTTCTGATAAATTCCATTCTTGTTCTCTCTCTGTTAAAAGCTTCTGAACAAACTCATTTGAATATTCTTCAACATTTGCTTTGTCTTCTTGTTCATCAAAGTGTTGAGTTCTGTTATCTTCTCCCCCTTCATACTCTTCTGCTTGTGTAGTCACTACTTGCTCTTCAACCTGTTTTTTTGGATTTCCAATTTTTTCTGTAGCTCCTCCACCACCAACATTTAGCTTCGATTCTGAGATGTCCATAAGTCTCTTTCTGATTTCCACTCACTTCTTTCTTTTTCTATACTCAATTTCCATTCACTCCTTTCTTTTGCTATATCCAAATGTAGTTTATTGTATCCTCTCATTGAGCTGGCAGCATGTACACTGGCCTGTTTTTCCAATTCCTTGGCTTCTTTCAGTTCTTCTTGTAGCCTTAGAATTTCTTTATTCAATTCCTCCCTCTCATCTTGTGATATGAGCTTTGAAGTGTTCTGAATCTTCCTTCCATTTTCTTCAGCTCCATATCCATTTTGCTACTATGCTCCATATGTTTAGCACATTTGTCTTCAAGAAATTGAATTTTGTTTTGTTGTTGAACCTCCAGTTCTTCTAATGAGATTATTGTTTTGGTCAAACCCTTGTTTCTTTCCTGGACAATCCTCAGCTATTCCTCTAACTGTTCCTTTTCTTTCTTTTGCTCAGTAATAATTCTATTACCTTTCACAAACTCTGATTCAGCCACCATTCCTGATATAATCATGTTTCTACTAGATGGTCTGAATTGCTCTATATTGCTCATGATAATTTTACAAGCAGACCTGATATCCTTGGGTATCCTTTCTAACCTAGTTTCTAACTCTACTTGCTTTACTTCTATCTGCTTTCCTTCTTTGCAGTCATTTTCTTCTTCATCCTCTTCCTCATATTCTATGACCTAGTACGTTTGCTCTTCATAGCCCTTTTCTTCCTCACTTTCTTCTGCCTTCTTTTCCTGTTGTTTCTCTTCAATGACCTGTTCTTCCTCTTTCTGTACTTTGTTATCTTGAGTTGAGGTTGAATCAATCTCTACTGAGAGCTTTATCTAATCATTTATTTGCTGCTCCTTTTGTCCCTCCTCTTGCTCATCTATATCCATAAGATCCAATTCTTCTTCTTTTTCATGTTCACTTGTATGTGTGGATTCTTCTACATGATTTAGATCATGAAGTACCTCTTCTATGCTTTGATTTATTTCTCTTTCTGTATTCCCTTCTTGACACTCTTTGAGTTCCATCTTTTCTAATACTTCCTCAATTTCCTCAATTTGATCTTTATCCTCTTTCTTGTGCACCGAGCTGCATATCTGAGCTTCCTTTTCTACTTCTAGATTTTCCTCATTTAATTTGAAATAGGTTTGCTGAGATGGTTTTGTCCATATTGCTTTAAACCCTATGTCCTCCAATCCACTACTGAACTCTTTCCTTGCTTCAACCTCTTCTTTCATCGTTACTGCTTTACCTTTTAGTATCCTTTTTTCTTCTCCAAGACTAACCTGTTTTGCTGCTTCTTCACGGACTTGTATTCCTTGTGACTTTTGACTCAAATCTTCTGGTGTTTTGCTTTTTTCAGAGGCTTGTACTGTCACAATTGGTGTGCTAGGTACTGAGAAATTTAAACTTTTTAAAAGAAAGTTTTCAATGTCACTATCTGAATCTGAAGAAAATTGTGAGGAACCAACTATCCTTGTTTTGTCCATTCTTGGTTCTTCTATTGCCATTGATGTAGCCATTGATTTCTCTTGATTCTTTTCTTCTCATAATAATTTTACTGATTCCTCTATCTGAACATGTTCAGTTGCCTTACCCTTATTCTTCTTGGTTAGCCTCTTTTTCTGCACAGGTTTTTTCTGAACCTTCTTCTTCACTACTACTGTGGTTCTAGTTTCAAGAGGACCTTGTAACTCCTTGAAATAAGCCAACAGTTCTATTTCCTTTTTAACAAAGACCTCTTCAATTTCTGCAGCCATCATCTGATCATGTAACTCTTCATAGTGGTCCACTTCTTCTTGTATGCAGTCAGTTGCTTTACATGAATAGTCTTCCAACATTTTCTGATATTGGGCTTCATAGATTGCCCTCTTATTGTTTCCTTGAGTCAGATAAGTATACAATTGTTCCTTGTTTGAGGTGGATGAGGTTCATTTGAAGAGTGTACTTCCTTTTGAGCAGCTTCATGCTCTTCCTTTGTTGCTTCCTCCTGTTCCAATTCTACTTTCCTAGGATCCAATCTTCTCTTCTTTACTGGAATAACTTCTTCTAACACTCCCTTTCTTTTCCTCTCTGCTCCCCTCATGCTTGGTTGGGCTTCTGCTTCTCTTATGGACATCATTTTAGAAGGACTTTTAATTCCTGACATCAAACTTCTGAAGTATTGAGCTTCTGGAGCCAACTTCAATTTATCCTCCATTCCTAAAATATAATATATAATCCTTGTTAAGAATTGTGCTCCATTCATGAACTTCCTTTGCTCCCAATGTTTTGCTGCTTCCTTCAATTGATCATGGATGTATGGAGTTACATCCATGACTCCAAATGGCTTGGTCCTGTCCTTATTATTGAACATAATCAAAGTCACTGGTTTATGTGGCATTGTATATCTAGGCAGCTTTGGAAAACACAAATATTGGAGAAACATTCTGATGGCATATTCTTCATTCTCTTTCCCCTTGAAATCCATAAATTTGGAATATCCTGCATAGGTTGCTTTATTCTTCTTGAAAAAACTGTTATCCAACTTAGTTCCCATTGAATAAAATTAGAGAGTTGCCCTGATGTGCTCTGCTTTTATAGTGATATTCACTTCTTTGTTCTCTTTGTCCTTGACTGAACACCTGAAATATGCATCATTGCCCTTACCAACTTCCAACAGACTATTCATCACCTATGATACTCTCTCAAAATCTATAAAGAATAAAGGTTCATCCAACAGTCTGTGTAATCCCACTGCTTTCCATCTTTTATAATTAACTGCAATTTTTTGAAATTTATGAAATTCCTGACACAACATTGTATACTTGTGGCCTCCAACTCCTACTGTAAAGATGTGTTGTCCAATGATACTGAGGGTTTCCTTTATCTCTTTAGCTATCCTTTCTTCTTCTGGGATGTCTTGTTCTTCCTCAGACTCCAGCTCCACCTTTTCCACTGCTGCTTCACCGTCTAAGAACCAATGTCCTCTAGACAAAGTTACTGAGTTTGCTTTGAAGTCATCAATTGGCAGTTCCTTTGGATTCACCATTCTGGAGAAAATATAACATCACAAAAAAGAAAACTCCACCCACATGAGTTACAAGAAAAATAAATGAAATCACATTTGTCTTGAGATGTAATGAAAAAGAATGAAAATAAAATCTCAGATGAATCCTGACTTCCTTATTTGTATCACATATATAACTCAATTGAAGTCATCATCACATGTGTAGCAAGATGTCTAGTGCTCTCTTCCCTTCTCTCTTTTATATATATACTTTTTTAATAATAAAAAAGAAAAAATGAATGATTTTTTTAAGAAATGAATTTTTTAAGAAGATTTATATTTTTATAAGAAAAAATAATTAAAAAATGATTGAAAAATAGTGACTACTTAATCCTGACAAGTTATAACCTATACCTTTCTTGTGCTATATAACTTCTGTAAACAAAAGAGTTATTGTTTTTTATATTGTTTTTTTTCTCTTTTTTCTCTCTTTTTTTTTTCTTTCTCTTTTCTCTTTTTCTTTCCCCCTTATATATATATATATATATATATATATATATATATATATATATATATATATATGCATGTATGTATGTATATATAATAATGATTTCCTCTTTTCTTTCTTCCCCTCCTAATTCTTTTTCCTAGAAAAAGAATGAGGTAAAATAAATGGAAATAATTTCTAGGGTGTCATAATTCCTTTTTGATGAAATTTTGAATTCTTTATCAAAAATCCCAAGTGTGTATCAAATGACCATTTTGCCTTTTCCTTCATCTGTAACTCTTCATGCTTTTGAGCTATTTTAGTATCTTCATCCTTGTTTTATTTCCATTGAATCGAATCTGATTTTTTTTACCCAATAATACTTTATACCTGTTGACTTTGCCCTAGGAATAAAACAATCTTCTTTTGACAAACTGTACTTGGAAGTTTTTGGCTTCCATATCCATTTAGTTCTAGAAAATTGTTTTGATGAGCAGTGCTTGTATGTACTTTGTTTCCACATCCTTCTTGTCTTGATGCTTAGATGCTTCTGATCATTCCACACTTTCCACCTTTCTTTTGTCTTTTCAACACCTTTTGTTTCCTCAGTTTCCTCCTCTTCTTGACTGTAGTAGATTTGATCATAAAGAAGTTTTGTTTGTAATTCCTTTGTAGCTTCTAGTGAAAAGGTAAATCCCTCCAAATCTGTGCCATAGATATCCTGTTGATTTTCCTGTTTTTCATCACTCAATAAGAGCATTAAAAACCTTTTGTCATTTAGTGTTAACTTAAGCTTCATCTTTTCAAAGTCCAAAATTACTTTACCTTGCCTGAGCCATGGTTGTCCCAAAATCAATTTCTCAATCATCATATGATCAGGCCATTCTTCACAATCTATTTTCATATATTCTTCATTGAACTTAACTTTAATAGATGGTGAAGACAAGCTTTGTTTAATCTATCCTTCCAGTGTTTTGATAAATGTTTTACTCTCAGTCTTTTTTAAGTTAAACTTATCCAACAAAACTGAACTGATCAGATTAACTTGTGCACCTGAATCTATCAAAACCTTGATTTTCTCATTATGAAGATTCATTGTTATAACAAGAAATGCTCTTTCACTCTTAAAGATGTTTCACATAAGAGAACTTCTCTAATTTCCTTGATTTTTCTTATCCTTTCCTTAGCCTCCTGTTGAGCCTCATGCCTAATTTTTTCCTCTTCTTTTTTCCTGTTTTGAGCTTGATGTATCCTTCTCCATTCAGAAACAGTTAATGGAAGATCATACCTTTTTACTCTGCATCCACTTATGAAATTTGGCATCATTTCTCCATCTATATTAGCTAATTGGATAGCTCCATTGTTACTTATTTGATTGATAATATAAGGCCCATGTCCTTTTTTTTGAAATGTTTTCTGATGTTCTTTAATTGTATATGCCTGGACTAGATCTCCTTCTTGCAAATCTTTTTCTTTAATATGAACATCATGATAAGCTTTCTACCTTCTCTTATCTGCATATATGCTCATGATTGCTTGAAGTCTGGAAGCTCCAATTTTTTTCAATTCCACCACTCTCTCAGATAACTCATGTCTAGTCCATTTGTACTGACTACCCACCTTTAGTATTGGAATAAGGAATTCTAAAGGCAACCTGTATTTTGTCCATATACCAAATTAAATGGTGTGGTTCCAAGTGCAGTTTTGTATGCCACTCTATAAGCCCATAAGACATGATTAAGTTGCAAGTCCCAACCATTCCTATTTGTATTTACCAATTTTGACAAAACAGTGCACAGTACCTTATTAGTGCTTTCTGCTAATCCATTGGCTTGTGGATGATAAGGGGCTGACTTTCTATGACTGATCATGAAATACTCAGTTATGTTTTCTATTATTTGGTTCAAAAAATGAGTCCCCCTATCACTTACCAATTCAATTGGCAATCCAAATCTGGTGACAATATTTTCATAAAGAAATCTTGCAGTAGTCTAAGCATCATTCGAATCTTTTTGAAGCCCTGGCCTCTGCCCATTTGGTCAGGTAATCTGTGGCTACAAGTATATATTCAGCATGGGATTGTTTTGCTGGAGGATGTATGGGTCCAATGAAATCCAACCCCCATTTGCTAAATGCTCTTGCTGAAATAAGAGGTACTAATGGCATATTGTCTCTTTTTTTTGGTTGACTCACTCTTTGACAAATGTCACATCTTTTCACATATGTTCTTGCATCAGGAAATAGAGTTGGCCACCAAAAACCAGAATATAATATGAGTTTAGCAGTCCTTTCACTTGAAAAATGTCCTCCTGCCACTCCAGAATGTGCCAAGTCTAACATTTCCATATATTTATTTTCAGGAACACAGATTCTTAAATATCCATCCATCCCTTTCTTGTACAATTTATCTCCTATCAGTTGATACTCTTCAGAAATCATTTGTAAATTTCTTGATTCTGCACTATCTCTTACTGGTTCTCCATTCCTACTTCTTTTCAACTCCTCAAGTATGTTTGCACTCCAATCTGGTTTTTTCTGAAACTAGTATAAAGTTGTAATTTCTAAATTTTGTAAGGAATGACATTCCCAACAGTTGGAAACATATTTTTTTACATCTTGAATCTTATTAGGCCAATGTACTCCCATCCTATTGAGATTGTTTAAGGTGACTATCATGGAAGCATGAGTACAAGGGTTCCAACAATGAGCTTTTCTTAGATACTCCTGCTGCTCCTCTTCTAGAGTACAATATTCCAATATACCTATATGATTGAGATGATATAAATGTCCAGCTAGTAGCACAAAATTCCTATTTTGTAATACCAGATGTGTGTTGTTTCCAAATGTTGTGCATGGTCCCATTGTTATCAAAGGTACTAAAGTGATGGCCCATTGAGGAATACTCTCTATTTTGAATAGATATGCATCTGGTAAGTCATCATCTAAAGGTCTTGGCTTTTTGTTTTGGATTCTGGACAGATGGTCTGCTCTTAAATGATTTTTTCCTTGTCTGACCACTACCTCAAATTCAAATTCCATTAGTAGGAGAAACCATCTGACTATCCTTCCTGTATGGCATGATTTGTTCACTAAATAGAGTAAAGCTTGGTGATCCACAAAGAATTTAAACTTGCTGGCTAAAAGATAATGTCTATATTTTTTCACAGCAAATATCATTCCCAACCCTTCCCTCTCAGTGGTTGTATAATTTCTTTCTGCTGAATTCAATTGCCTACTAGCATAAGCAATTGGGAAATCTAATTTGCTCCCTTCTATTGGTTGTGCTAACACACATCCAAAAGCATAATTTGAAGCATCCACATGGACATGAAAAACTTTATTCCATTGTGGGGTTTTTAAAATTGGTGTTGTTACCAAACAAGTTTTTTAAAGTCTCAAAGGCTTGGTCACATTCTGTGGTCCACTCAAATTTTGTGATCAAAGCATACAAGGCTTTTGCAATGTCTGCAAACTTGTGTACAAATTTTCTATAATACCCACAATGTCCCATGAAAGTTTGAAGTTCTTTTACATTTGTTGGTTTTGGAAGTTCTACTATAGCTTTAATTTTTCTTTCATCTGCTGAACTTCCATTTTTGGAAACTATGTGACCCAACATTCTCCCTTGCCTCACAAAGAACACACATTTCTCTGGATGTAAGCATACTCGGTATGTTCTACATTTTTTGAATATATTTTCCAGATCTTTTAAATGATCTTGTCTTTTTAATGAAAAAGTGCAAAGATCATCCACATAGATTTCCATTATATTTCTAAGGAATTCTTTGAAGATGTGACACATCAATCTTTGAAAAGTTGATGGGGCATTAGTTAACCCAAAGGGCATAACCCTAAAGGCATAAATTCCCCATTCTATGGAAAAAGAAGTTTTGTGTTGGTGTTCCAAAGCTATTGGTACTTGACTATATCCTGAAAAACCATCCGAAAAGCTATAGACCTCTTTTCGTGCAACTCTTTCCAAGAGATGGTCTGTTATGGGTAATGGATAGCTATCCTTTATAGTTGCAGTATTAACTTTTTTCAAGTTAATACATACCCTGAGTTTCCCATTCTTTTTAGGTACCACAACTATGGGAGAGATCCACTATGTATACTCAATCTCATAGATGAAATTGGCAGCCAGCAGCTTGTCAATTTCTTCCTTTATTTTAGCAGAGTATTTGTCATTAAATGTATAGTGTCTTTGTTTTCTAGTTTTTGCATCAGGAGTAATAGGAATCTTATGTTCACAGATTTTAGGGTCAATTCCTTTCAAATCCTTCTAACTGTAAGCAAACACATCCCTATAACTTCTAGCCAAATTCCTCAATGCTTCCTCCTCTTGATTTGTCATGTCATCAGCTATGACAATATGTCTTTTTTCCCCCTCTTCTTGAGTAATCATCACCTTCTTAGTTTGTTCCTCATTGTCATATGCCTCCCCCTTTTTCTTTTCTCTTTTTGGTTTCATTTTTAGAAGTAATCTATCTTCTACCTCATAGGTCTTGAAATTTGAAGGTACATCAAATTGTTGATCTTCTTTTGTTATTTTTTTATTTTTTTCAACTTCTTGCTCTTTTTCCATTTCTTTGTGTTTATTTTTTCTATATGTTCTTGAGATTTTGTCTTTTATAGCATCTAAAGCTTCCACATCTTCTAGATATTGCTTTTTTCCAATTTTTAATATTATTCCTTCCTCCTGGTCTTCCTCTGTTTTTCACACCTTTATCATTTGTATTCCTATGTGAAAGATATCATATCCTTCTTCATTTTGGAATTTCACTCCCACATATTCGTCATTAGCTAGATCCATGGTGGTCAAAATCTAATTCCAACCATAAGACTCAAATTCTTCATCTTTGAATATTTGTGGTATATAGCTCTCATCCTGTGATTTCCTTTCTCCTAGACAATCTCATTTTCTTAACCTTGTTTTTTTTTATCTGTGAGGTTCCTTATCACATTACATTTCCATATTGATGATTCTGTCTCATTCTGATCTTCACTCCCTGATTCTTCACTTAATTCCTGTTTTTGATGTACTTTGAACCATTCTTGAGGGGACATGTCACAATATTGACCATTTCTTAAATTCACCCTAGTTATCCTTCCTTTGCTTTGAAGATATAGGCAATCATTACCCCAATCTTGCACAATTTGCATTTGTCTCATAAATGGTCTTCCAAGGATGATTTCATATGAAGTGGATTGTGGGAATTCAACTATGGCAAAAGTGTGCTCTATCTCTATTCCACATATTTCCACAATCACTTTTTCCCATATTCCTAAGGGTTTTTCTATGTGTCCATCTGCAAGTTGTAATCTCATTTTAGTGGGTATTAACTCATTTTTTCCCCATTTCTCCCAAGTTTGTTTAGTCATGATAGCCACTCCTGATCCACTATTTAATATAGCCTTGGCATGATTCTCACCAAATTGTATTCTCAGAGTTGAGTTTCCTTCTTCCCCTTCACAATATCCTCCTATTTTATCAATAGGTATGTACAACAACTCTTCCAATTCTTGTTGTTGTGGATCTAGGTTCTTTGAATTTGTTTCCCACTTTTTCATATTGTGTTGTAAGTGGAATAAGCCATTCCATGTACATGTGGATGCATCCAACTATGCCATAGGATGTGTGTTAGCACAACCCACGAATGAAGGTAATATAGATCTTCCCATAGCTTACGCGAACAGACAGTTGAACGGAGCAGAAAGAAATTACACCACTACAGAACGAGAAGGATTAGGGATGATCTATGCAGTAAAGAAATTTAGGCATTATTTGTTGGCAAACAAGTTCAAGTTCTTTGCAGATCATCAAGAATTATTGTACTTAGTCAACAAGCCATGTAACACGGGAAGATTAATACGTTGGTTTCTATTACTCATGGAGTATGATTTTGAAGTAGTAGTCAGGAAAGGAAAGACACATCTTAGAGTTGACCACCTTTCAAGATTAAGCACAGGAGAAGCTCCTCAAGGAATAGTGGATGAATTACCCGATGCATACTTGTTTAACCTTGAGATAGCACCAGAATGGGCTAAGCCTATAGTCCCTATTCTCACATATGGACCCAAGAATCCTAAGATAAGGATCAAGGAAGGAGAGATTACCAAGTCTCAAAGATATCAAATCATAGGAGGAAGCATATATAAACAGGATAATCAAAAGATTCTTGCTTGTTGTGTAGATGAATCAGAACATGCAAATTGGTTGCAATTAGCACACGTAGGTGCATTAAAGCAACATCATTCGAAACATCATACTTTGCAGACTCTGAATAGACTAGGAGTATATTGGCCTTCGATGGAAGCAGATGTCTACAAATTGTGTAAAGAATGCCATGTTTGTTGTGAAAGAGCACCTGTAGAATATGCTACATTATATCACGTGTCTCTCACACCAGACTGGAGTGAACCCTTAGTGACGTACTTGAGGATGAAAACATTCCCTCAAGGAATGACTTTAGCATGACAACGCAGCCTAAAGCAGGAAGCTCAAGACTATTCACTTATTGGCGATAATCTATACAAACGAGGACGAGACAGATACTTAAGACAATGTGTTCATGAAAGCAATTACTTGAGCGTATTAGAGACTGCACACCAAGGTGTTGCAGGAGGTCACTTTGGACCAGATAGGATAATCAAAGCCATCCTCTTTGCAGGATTATGATGGCCCACTCTTCACATGGATGCACATACCTATGTTAAGAGATGTGATGTGCGCCAAAGAACTCAATTTCCTACTCGCAGAGATGAAATGCCATTGAAACCCATGATGGGCGGACGTGCATTTTCTAAATGGGGTATAGACTTTGTAGGACCCATTAACCCCCCTGCAAAAGGTACACATGCGGAATACATTATTGTTGCGATAGATTATCTTATCAAATGGGTAGAGGCAAAGGCCACAAAAAAGAATGATGCACACACGACTGCAAAATTCTTATTTGAAAATGTCTTTACAAGATATGGATTGCCTATAGAGTTAGTGAGTGATCGAGGAACTCACTTTCTAAACCAAGTCATTGAATATTTGTTACAGGATTTTATGGTGATTCACAAGAAATCTGCACCATATCATCCTCACGCCAATGGTCAGGCTGAAAGCACTAACAAGATCCTTTGTAACGTACTGACGAAACTCGTGAACAACAAATGTTCTGATTGGGACAAACAGTTACACCACGCTGTTTGGGCATATCGAGTGGCCTACAATACCGTACTCAATGCAACTCCCTTTCAGATGGTTTTTGGTCAGAATGTTGTGCTTCCTTTGGACTTCTTGATACCGACCCTTAAGGTTGCACAAGAACATCAGTGGACCGGCCATGAATTATCAGCAAGAATAATGGACTTGGAACGATTAGGAGAAACCAGGTTGAAAGCAGCAGTAGGAATATACACAGCAAAGAAGCGACAGAAAGCATATTTTGATGCACATGTGAAAGATAAAGGTTTGAAAGAAGGAGATTTAGTCCTAGTATATACGTTGAAACAACATGCACGAAAGTTAGAAAAGCGAGGTTATGGACCTATGATCATTAATAGACTCTTCACAAGTGGAGCAGTACAATTAGCCACCTTAGAAGGAGATATAATGCCTAATTACATTAGTGGCTGTAGAGTCAGGCTATACCAAGAACCTCTTACTGAGGACATGCTTAGATGACTCACGTTGGCAAAGAAGCGTAAGGAGGAAGAAAATCGAATACGAGCTGAAGCTCAGGCAGAAGCTATAGAACGCATTAAGCGCATGAAGCTAAGAAGACAAGGACTAGGGAGAGAACATTATAATCATCTGGAAACATCACCCAGATATCCCATGGCCATGTGTCAAGTAAAGTCAACCACTCATCCTAGCATAGTGGACAGGAGACCATTCATTATAGTCAGGCTGGAGCACGACAATCCTTGCCAAGAGCTCAGGGCTTTAATTGACTCAGGTGCTGCGACTAGTGCGATTAGATGGTCCCACTATAAGGATTCAAGAATAGAAATGCGGACAATTGAGGCATACCTCATAGGGCTAGGAGGCATGGAAACCCCTTGCATGGGTGAAGTGGACCTTCCTATCCTCATAAACGAAGTGACCTTGACAGTGAAACTACTAGTGTGCCATGACGACGACCTGATAGAACCCCTAATCCTTGGCCAAGATTGGCTATACGATCACTCAGTGGACCTAAATCTTAGACAAGGCTCCTTGCAGATTGGAACCTTAGATCAGAAGCGAGTGATACCGCTTGACTTCCCTAACGGTTGTTCGCCTGAAGTACGGGACCCTAGACCCCATGAACAACATGCGACGGAAGATCGAAAGATCTTTGGTCAGATGAGTCACGTTACATCTACACCAACCCATGCGGGCTTGGCTACGGACAATTGTCAATCAGAAGGATGTCAGGAGATTTTCCCTTGGGCTTCCTACGAATTAGAAGGGTCAACCACCCAACCACTTGGTCAAATGGACACCATCAGTGGTCAGGAGGGTTACATCAGTGGTCAAATGGGCACAATCAGCGGACCGATGGGGATGATCAGCAGTCAAATGGACTTCATCAACGTCCACATGGGCAAAACACCCTACGGTGTCCATCCTTCCACACTTATTGCGAACTGGCCTAGATTAAAAGTACAAAATGGAGCACTTCCTAATGGGCAGGTTTCGCAAGTGTTGGACCTCCCTTCTTTTCCAAAGCAGAGTGTCCATCCGACCTCTCAACTTCAACCACAAAGGAGTCAACCACGACGAAGGAACCCAGACCGACGACAATATCAGACAACCCAGAGAAAGCAGCAGTATCAGCATCACAAAGCAAGCAGCACGAGACAGATATGGGTGCCAAAAGGCTAGAAAGCACCGACTGATTTCAACAATGTAGACATTGATACGAAGAAGTTAAAGACAAATCAGAGTCAGCATTCAAAGTCTACTCGACCCTCTCCTACAAGTACGAACACTCGACAAATTTGGATCGCCAAGAAGTACCTTACAAACTGACCCACACCCACGCAGATTTGGGTACCCAAACAGTGTATTATAGCTCAACCCTCAAGCCATGTAATATAAAACCCTCAGAAATCTCTTCACCCTTCAACCCCACTACACCTGATATCACCTTTTGTCCCTTAGAAGAAACCTATCACCCGCTCACAAACTCTTAGGAAGTGGGTACCGAAACGTATCCAGACGCCTTCTACAACTCCCTTATCTAACATAACTCCCACTCCGATTAATCTACAACCTTGTAATAACTCATTCACAACTGAACCTTGTACAAATCCACACACTATAACCCAACAACGCTTGTAATAACATCTCATCAAAGCACTGCATGCAATATCTGAAAACATATAGGTGTCTAGAGACCTGCACTAGTTCTGCAAGAAGCATTGCATCAATCACATCACAACACTTGGCTACACGGGTTACACATCGGCTATGGAAAGGGATTACGGTCTCAATTTCATGGGATCATGATTAATTTCCATACTAATGTGTTAATCTTATGTAGTAGATCTACTACGCACTCGCATCATACATCATGCAGGCAGAAGGGCCATCGGAAGCTAGCCCCAGTTTTCCCAGGGCCCATGCCGATTGACAATCCCCCTAGGGGTTATACTGAGAAGATTCATCGCAATTCTCACTGGTTTCAAGGGCTAGCATGACCATTAGCGGATGCTGATTTTATATTTGAGGCCAATTTGACTTTTGATGACCGTACCTCGAGCAAATATCGGTTTTTCTCAAGAGAGTTCGAAGGATTACAGAGCATGTTTGGGCAAGAGCAGGGTTTACAGAGTATTTCAACGACCCTTTGCCTAAACCCGACTTCTACAGATACTATTACTTAATCACCACTTTGATAGCTTCAGAGAACAAGGATCTGCCCGGCACTTTTATTTTGCCATCCTTAGTAAATGATCCGCCATATAAGCGGTTTTATCTTTCTAAAGATTTGATTCGAGCTGCCATCAAGATTCATGGAACTCACACTCCAACAGAATGAGAACGGCTGGTTCCAAAGCCAATGAAACATGGAGACGTTACTAAGTGGGAAGAGATTTCGGCGATCACACCTGAGCTTTCAAAACCACTGTGGATATGTATGCAGCATTTTGCATTTCCAGCTCAGGACAGATTCACAATGCCTCACAAGCGCATATGGTTTGGTTTATATTTAGGATGTACTGGAGCCCAGACAGTTGATCTCGCAAGCTGGATCATTGATCAGCTCTACTTAGCACAACACAAATGGGAAAGAAAGAAGGTCATCAATGGATGTTGCACTCTCACATGCATCGTATACATGTGTCTGGCCTACAATTTACCTATCGAGCGAGCAATGATAAGTGAGGAGCTGAAAGCCTTCAAGGGAACAACAAAGAAAGCTAGAAAGCCTAGCAAAGGACGAACACGAAAGCGAATGAGAGGAAGTATCCCCTGCCTTCAGGTGCCAGAATCACCCTCACCACAACCCTCTCTAGAGTAGTCCCCGATAGAAGCCACTCCATCTGTACAACCTATTTGCATACGGTTATCAAGACCAGTTGTAACGGAAGGCACTACCAGTGCAGTTACCTCACAGGCAACATCAGTTCAGGAACCGACCACCACTACAGCAGAAGTTCCCACCACTATTGGTGCGGAAGCTTTCTCTTTTCCGATACCAAACATGGAAGCAGAGCCATTGGATACAACCTTTGATTTTGAAATGCAGGATGCCTTCTCGAATGAATTTCAGTTTTCAGAAGGTCAGATCTTCTCTCAAGAATACGAGCGGCCAAGTTACCCGACCATGCCCCGAGACCAACCATAAGGACAAATAGTGTCTAGTTCCGAGGAAGAAAGAACGGAAACCGACGAAGATGAAGGCGATGACAAAGCCAGCCAGGGCACTCACGAATCCCAAGAGCATGGACAGACAGATGAACAAGGACCACACACCGACACCCAGGGAGACACCAGTACACATGAAGATGAAACCTTTGAAGCAGCAGCTTATACACTAGCCATCAAGAAGCTATACCGCACCATGGAGAAAGTTTGGACACGTAAGAAATTGAGTGAGGAATAGAGTCAAGCACTTATAGAACAGGAACTTGTCTCAGGCGGATTTGAAGAAGTATACATCAGAGGCTTCAGAGAACTTGTCAAATCAGTGGGATCCATAGAAGCCTTACGATATTTGCAGAGGAAACCGTTACCGCAGTATGACCCTCACAGAATCCGTCTACTAACCAAACCTGGGGAATACATTCAGGTACCCACCGGCGGTCAATCTTCAGAACATGCCAGGGAAGCACGTCTCGTCCCAGAAGGCTCATTGGCAGAAGACACCATTATCATCGACTCCCCACCCCGTACTACTGTTGTACATACCGCCACAGTTGTTGAAGTATCTACCACCCCAACGGCTCCTCCTTCACCTCCCATCCATCCAGTCTCCCCCATACACCCTCCTTCTCCTAGAACAACATCCTCCTTCTCCCACGGAGTAGCAGAAGTCATCCTTACTCCCATTCATCCCACAATTCCAGCACCCACTCAACCTAGTCTACCCCCTAGCACACCCACCTTTCTATCTAATCCAATTTTCCCACCATCCTTTCTGTCCTTCCCCACACCTCCAAGACCCCTTTTCCCATGCCCACCTCCATTAACCTTCTCCCCAGTCTCACCTCCCCAACCCACCGTAACTCCTCTTTCCCCGTTCCACCAAGCTGTCCAAGACAACCCCTTTGTAAATTACTTGTTAACCTTTGTAAATCCCGTATTTACACCCACACACTTACCCACGATCACACCACTATTCACAGTCACCGCACTCGACACCACATCCAGCGATATGGATATATCACCACCCACTGCACCTCCACTCACTTCATTTGTGGCACCACAATATTTAAGCACACCACAATTTTCCACAATCACCACAGCATCCACATTCCCACCCCATTCCCCATTCCCTTTGCATCTACACCTACTGCATCTTCGCTTAGCACATCGTTAATATTATCACCCACTGTAGATACTGCATTCTGACACATGCTCACCTGTATGACTCAAGTCAAAGATGAGTTCACATCTCTGGGAAATAATTATCAGCAGCTGCAGAGGACAACCAATGATTTATAGTCGGAGCTAAATTCACTGACCATCGGGAATGCCTCCCTAAACACTAGATACCAAGAACTCCGAGAGGCATACCACAAACTAGAACTAGAAAGTGAAGAGAAAACCAAAGAGGCCACTACTGATCTTGATAATTTGTTAAGGGCACAGACTATTCGCAACGCAACGTTAACACGAAATATGGGATTAATTAGATGACACTTGGCAGCCACGAAAGAAGAAAACCAGCGCTTACAAGAACAAAATAGAGAGAATCTAGAAGTTGCCTTAGATGAGCCAGACCAACCGCTAAGCCCTAGTCGCTTTAAGGCCGTGCCCTCAGAATCAATGAAAATGTTGTTAGAAGATCATGTCAGATTGTTAGATGACTATGACAACATGAACGAGGAGTTTCAGAAGCTCAAGGAGGAACACAAGACATTGCAACTAAGAGCACCAATACCACAAGGACTACTACCCCCTGCGGACCCATCTCTTGACATCCTAGAGGAACTTAATGCATTACGGGTCCAGATATCAACTCTTGAATCCCGGATAGCTATATATGAAGCACCACCAAGGCCAGATTCCCCACCGGACCCGTATCGCGACTCTGTCAGCTCCTCTCACTCTCTATTTCACTCAAATGAACATTTTTCTGAGTTTTCAGGCTTTTATAGTCTTCAGACAATCGTGATTCTGTGTAATTTTTACAAAATTTTAAGTTCTCACTGTATGATTCTTGTCCTTTAGCAATTTTGTGGTTTTAATTCACAAATCTTTTCCTTTCCAACAAAATTTGTTCTCTTTCTTCTACTGATGAAAATCGTGATTCTGTTCCCAATTTTCTAATCTGATCACTTAATGATCAATTCTTAATGAAATTTTCAAATTTTGATTTTCTTTACTCATGCAACTTATGAAAACTTTAGAACTCACTTACCTCAGTACCCAATAGTGCAACTAAGTCAAATTCCTTATCTTACTGAAAATCGCGATTCTATGAAGAGAATCGTGTTTTTCTCTGAAGTTCCGGCTTTTGCACTTTTTGAATTTTCTTTCCACCTGGTCTTCTTCAATGTTCTTCACCAACTCCAGATCACTTGTCACCTGCAATTATACACCACCAAGCTCATTAAAAGAAATTTTTTGAAAAAATTCAATCACTTTTACTCTAGCTATATTTTTTTTATTATTTATTTTTTCAATTTTTGGATTTTTTTTTCACTATTCCCCTTCGCCTTTTCAACACAAGTCCACCTGCAAACTTTTCTAAGAAAAAGAAATTTTTTTTGGATTTTTAATAGATTTTATGAAATTTTTTTAGTATTTTAACCCTAATTCAAGGTAAACACTTGTCTTAGGGTTTTCTTGTTTCAAGATCCATTGATATTTTGTTTCATGATTGGTTATACTCTTTTGTGCTTGCAATCTAATCAGTTTGGAAGTAGAGCTTTTCAAGAAAATATGTGCTAAGAAGTACAAGTATCAATTCATGCAAATATAAACTCAAATACCTTTCTTTTCAAGAGCCAAATAAAATTTTTCAAGATTATTATCCCACAAATGGATCAATCAATTTGCACATAGCTACTTTACTTGACTTTCCTCATTGCAATCATGTCATCTTTTTCCAAGATTAACAAATTTGCTTGGTACTTTAGTCAAAAAGCACTCTACATATGCAAATATAGTCACATTTTACCTCCCCTTTAACAATCTTGATTCAATTTTTTACTCACACCTGCACTTTACTCTTAAAAGGACTGAGAAACTATCAATTTGCAAGAATTTCACAACTTCTTTTATCACAAAAGGTTATCTCATGCTTTCTTTTCCCAAAAGACAAGCAAAGAAACCTACCTTTTCATTCTTTCTTTCTTGATTATAGAGTAGTACCTTTTCAATGTGTTCAAATACCATCAACAATGGAAGATCCAGCAAGGTCCAAAGCTTCAATGAAGCTTTTGCTTTGTTCCCTGGCAATGGCACCAAAAAAATGTTTGTTGTTACCCTTTGGAGTTGTCCTCTCCAATCATTTTAGCATAAAGGATCAACTACACATCTTTAAATTGTCAATCCGGGAAGTATGCAAAGACCACAACCCCTTCTAGTTAATGGAATCCAAGAATAAGAGTTAAATGACTATTTTTTCTGAGAAATTATGAAGGAGACAAATATCTAGGGTTTTGATTATCTTGAGCTATACAACAGCATTTTCAATGATCTTTGTGCCTAAAGTGTGCCATTTCCACAGTAGATCACAATTATGAAGTCAAATTTCAAAAACAGTACCTGTGTCACACAGAAGAGACAATCACGATTTCGTGAAAACTGAGAATTTCCATGTCCAGCTTTGTTCTTCTACACTTTCTTACTCAATACACTAAGAATCACCTCTCTTCATACACATTACTCAGAAATACACAACTGAAGCTCACAAATTCCATGGATTACACAAAGAATAGACTCAACAAATCTAAAGAAAGTACATGAAAGGACAAAACACGATTTTTTGCAGGAGAGCTCTTCACATTACTTGGATAGCAAAAACAATACAACCAACCCTCTCAAAATAGAGGAAATTATCTTTTATAGATTTTCAAGTGTCCCTTTTCACACTTGAATTTTGGTCCTTTTCCCTTCTAATCTAAAAATATGTTATCAAAGAGCTTCCAAAAATTCTAGAAAAAGTACATATGATTCTAATTTACATGAGGAAGACTCTTCCTCATTTTTACATCATTTGTATAAATATTTCTACAAGTTTTTGAAATTTTACAAATAATTTCCCTCAAAAAATGCTTCTCCTAACAAGGGGGGAGAGGGTCAAGGAGACCCTAACTCACATCATATAGATCCCTCAAGAAGAACTTAATTTGGAGAAACTCGTAAGACAAGCAATCAGGCTAGGAAGAGATCTGGAGGAGAACATCAGGAACCTCCATACATATTGATGGAGACTTCTTAATCTCCAAATGCTTGATCTATACTGATTTAAGAACACTTCTATATCAATCATAGACCAAACTTTACACAAATTTTATCATGATTTACAAAATCATTGACAAACACATCTGTGTATGGAGTTTCTTCTTCTTCAAAGAGTTTGCTTCATATATTAACTTCATTACCTGCACATATCTTCAAATTTCTTCAATCTAATGATGCACATACCTCCATGCTATGTTTCTGCAATCATAAAATCCATTAGATCTTCAAAAGAATCATTAAAACTTTAATTTGATCATTAAGATCAAATGTATGTCAAAAACTTTCTTCCTGAACAAGCGACTTTGACATAGTCAACTTCTCAAGTTGATTTCTCACAGCACAAGTCTCGTTTTGCTAAATGCTTTTAGCCATAGCTTCCTTACCTCGTAACATAGACTTTGAATTCTCATTTATAAAATCCTTTACACTTTGCACTGAGATCCAAGCAAATCTCTGACACGAAACAGTGTGCGACTCTGAGAGCTCTATCTGCAAACTTTATATATACATGTTCCAATTGATCATACACACAACCTGAAAAGAATTAGACCTTGAAAATTTGAGCATAGCTTGATTAGCTTCTAATTTAGATGTGTAGAGGAGATTTCTTGATCCTCTTGATCAAGCTGAGAGAAATCAGAGAAAAGACTCAATGCTAACTCAGGAAGATGACTCTCTACACATCTATCACATGAACTCTTTATCTAATGACTCTCACACTTATTTCTTTACATTCTTGACTTATATACATATGATTCTAGACTCATCCCGCATCTATTACATTCCTCCTTTTCATTCTAATGAACATCTATACCTATTGTTCAAGAATTTTCATCTGTAATATACATATGTATACAAGCTTCATTTCTGAGATCTCTTAACTTCCTTCAATGACTTCTTTGACTTCATTTTGATTTCTGACTTGCGTCAAGTTCTTCATAATCATCAATTGGAGATTTCTTTGTTTCAATAGCTCCCCCTAAATCACTAATTGTGATTATGCCATTCTTCTTTATTCTTGCCATCTCTTTGAACTTCTGTAATTTAGGTCCATCTAAGATCTTTGTCAACATATCTGCAACTTGTTCTTTTGTTGGTGTATACAAGACTTCAATCTCTTTGTCAAGTACCTTTTCTCTCAAGAAATGATACTAAATCTCTATGTGTTTAGTCCTAGCATGAAAAATAGGATTAGCTACAAATATAATGAACTCATGTTGTCTCCAAAAATGATTGGAGTACTCTGATCAGTTCCAAAACTCTTCAATAAGGTCTTCAACCATATTACTTCCTTTGCAACCTCTATGATTCCTTTGTACTCAGATTCTTTGGATGACAAAGAAACTATATGTTGCTTCTTTGAGCACCAAGAGACTAATTCATCTCCAATATAATAGAGATAACCATGAGTATACCTTCTATCATCTGAAATTACCTGCCCAATCTACATCACTAAACACTTTGATTCTTGCATGAGAAGTAAAACCATAATACAAACCTTCACTCAGGGTTCCCTTCATATATCTAAGTACCCTTTGAGCTGCAATCCAATGAGTTTTCTTTGGACAATGCATAAATTGTGATAAGACACCAACTACATATGATAAGTCTAGTCTTGTCAAGGTAGCATAGATCAAACTACCTACCAAACTTTGATATTTCTTCATATCATTAAGTTCTTCTCCTCCATATCTACTCAATTTATGATCTACCTCCAATGTTGTGGTTGAAGGCTGGCAATCTTCCATGTTGAACTTCCTCAACATATTCTTCAAGTATCTCTCTTGTGTGACATACAATCCATGTTGAGTATATACAATCTGCACTCCTAAGAAATAAGACAAGTTTCCCAAATCACTTATCTTAAATTCCTTTTCTATTTGCTTCTTAAGCTCCTTGATTCCTTGGTCATCTGTACTTATAACAATAATATCATCAACATAAATACACATATATATGAACCCATATTCACTGGCCTTCACTAGCGAGCTACTATCTACTTCTGAAGCTTGATATCCAAATTCATTCAAGAATTTAACAAGCCTATAATTCCATGCCCTTGGAGCGTGCTTTAAACCATACAAAGCTCTCTTGAGCTTACATACATAATCTGATCCAATTGAATCCATGAAACCTTTTGGTTGCTCCATGTACACCTCATCTACAATATATCCATTTAGAAATGCTTTCTTCACATCTAATTTTGACAGCTTCCATCCTTTACAAGCATCAATAGCAATTAAGGTTCTAATTGTAGACATCTTAGCAACTGGACTAAAGGTCTCATCATAGTCTACCCCATACGTTTGGGCATAACCTTTAACCACAAGTCTAGATTTGTACCTAGACACCTCACCATTTGCAAACCTCTTTGTCTTATACACCCACTTACATCCAATTACCTTCTGATTCTTTAGTCTTGGCACCGATTCCCATGTCTCATTCTCAAGTAGAGCATCATACTCTTCTTGCATTACCTTCTTCCAATTCTGTTTTCCTTTAGCTTCTTCATATGTGGCTGGATTTTCATCTGTCTTCACAATATAAGCATAATCTTTTGTTTTTAAGAAAGATGTATCATAGCTATACCTGATGAGTTCCTTTCTTTCTCTCAAAAACCTTCTGACCTCTCCATTTCTTGAAGTCTCAACCACATTTGATTTTGGATCAAATCTTGGCCTATCTTCGTTCTTGCCCCGCAATTTACTTTTACAATCATCATCATCAATATCTTCTTCATACACTTTTACTTTTGTCTTCCCTTTCCTTTGTATTTCTTCAAAATCTGCATAATCATTAGTTGACCCTGTATACCATGTGCTTTGCTCATCAAATGTAACACCTTTTGTAACAAGAAATTGTTTTGTAGATGGACTCCACAATCTGTATCCCATTTGTCTATCATCATACCCAATGAACACATACTTCTCTGCTTTGGGCTCTAGCTTATGTCTTAGTTGCAAAGGAACATAAGCATATGCCAAACATCCAAATACCTTACAATGGTCAAGAGTAGGTTTCTTACCCCACCATGCTTCATAAGGTGTTCTACCATCCAAAGCTTTGCAGGGTAACCTATTCACAAGGTATGTTGCAGTGTTGATAGCTTCTCTCCACAAGTAGTTAGGACGATTGTTCTCTTTCATCATTGATCTTGCAAACTCTACAAGAGTTCTATTTCTTCTATCTGCAACTCCATTTTGTTGAGGGGATTACCTGCAAGTTACTTCTTTTTTTATACTTGCATTTGAGAACTAATCATCAAATTCTTTAGAAAAATATTCTCCCCCTCCATCTGATCTCAACTTCTTGAGCTTTTGTCCTGTAGTCCTTTCTGCATAAGCATGATAATGCTTGAATGTCTTGAACACTTCAGGTTTGTCCTTGATTAAATAAAGTGTAATCCATCTTGTTGCATCATCAACAAACAACACATAATATTTGGATCCGTTTATGCTATAGTCTCTTGAAGGACCCCACACATCTGTATGAACCAACTTAAGCATATTTTGATACTTGTATCCTAATTTATTGTATGAACTTCTATGAGCTTTACCTAATTGACAAGATTCACACTTGTATACCATGTGTTGGCCTTCAACATTTGGCAATCCAAGCACTACATCATTCTTTGACATTTCTTTTATAGCTCTCTCATTAAAATGACCTAGCCTTTTATGCCATAGGTCTAACTCAGACATCTTTTGACTTCCATAAGGAAACAATGCATGTCCCACATTACCTTGGACCTTGAGAGTAAAAACCCTTCCTTCTTTTTGACCTGTAATAATAGTTTTATATCCCTAATTTGGATCTTGCACATAAACACCATCATTTGTGAATCTGACATTATATCCCTTCTCCACAATTTGTCCTACACTTATCAAGTTTTTAGGAATAGTAGGAACATAAAGTACCTTACTTAAGAGTGTGCTTCTACTCTTTGTCTTCACTAATCCAATGCTTTCCACCTTATGCTTGGTGTTGTCTCCTGTTTGAACTGTATATCCATTCACCTTTGCTTCCATATCAGTCATCAATGATATGTTGCCACTTAGATGATTGCTACATCCTGAGTCAATATAGAATACCCTTTGATCTTCTCCTATTGCCTCATGTGTTGCATTCTAGATGAGATTCAAGTCATCCTTCTGATCTGATGCATAATTATAATAGGTGTTACTCTAGCATATGAAGTCCTACCACCTCTTCCTCTGAAGTCACCTCCTTGATTTCTGCCTCCTCTACCTCTTTCATTGAAACTCTGATTATGACTTCCACCATTTTGATTGTTATACCAACAATCCTTTGCCAAATGATTTGTTCTGCCACAAATCGAACAAGCTCTAACATTATCTTTATTCTTACCTCCTCTTCCTTTACCTCTTGAATTCATCTTCCTTCTTATGAAGTTAACTTGGCTTGAAGATCCTTCATCATCGGTTGACTGCTTTCCTTTGGCATTCTTTCTCTTATCCTTGGAGTACATAGCTTGGCTTGCACTCCTATCATTATCTCCCTTAATGTCCTACTCAAAAGTTAGCATGTGTCCTAGCAGCTGATTAAGATCAGGAGTAAAATGATCTAATGAAAATTCTATGGACAATATAAAAGGCTTCCATTTCTCATCTCCTCTCACACGTGTAAGTATTTGTCTTACCAACTTGTCCTCTTCAATATCTTCATCTACTACTCCCTAGCTATCTGCAATATTCTTCATTCTTGCCACAGAATCAGAAATTGATTGTGAGCTCTTCTTCTTGAAGGTTGTGAACTCAGCCCATAATGAGGACTTTCTTGACATGGTTATATTTTGAAAATGCTCTTCCAAATCATTCCACATATTTGTTGCATTTTCTAATCCTCTAATATGAGGTAGAAGATAATAATTTATAGCCATGTAAATGATACTCCTAGGTTGAGCATCCTTCTTCATCCAATTCTTCAAATCTGCAAGCTCTTCCCTAGTTGGAACACTAGGATCTTCAAACTCAGGTTTTTCTTCTTCTCCTGTAATGAATGCCATCAAATCTTTGCTCATGAGGTGTGCCTCCATCCTCATGGACCAAGCTGGGTAGTTTTCCCTATCTAGCTTATCAATCTGCAAGCTTTCTCCCATCTTTGATCTTTGTCTTCTGCAAATGTTAAGATAAATGAATATGCTTTGTACCTTTAATGTAAAGCTCAATCTTTCAAATCCTTTCGAGCTCAATCTTCACTCTTCTTTAGGTTGTCTTCAAGACTTTGATCTTGTCCACCTTCAATTAGGAGAAGCTTCAATGTCTCCAACAGTCGGGAATTCAAATGCTCTTTACTTCACTTTATATTACACCTTAAGCTCTATACTAATTTAAGAACACTTCTATATCAATCATAGACCAAATTTTATACAAATTTTATCATGACTTAAAAAATCATTTACAAACACTTCTCTATATGGAGTTTCTTCTTCTTCAAAGAGTCTGCTTTAGAGATTAACTTCATTACCTGCACATATCTTCAAATTTCTTCAATCTAATGATGCACATACCTCCATGCTATCTTTTCACAATCATAACATCCATTAGAAATTCAAAAGAATCATTAAAACTGTGATTTGATCATTAAGATCAAAGGTATGTCAAAAATTGTCTTCATGAACAAGCGACTTTGACATAGTCAACTTCTCAAGTTGATTTCTCACAGCACAAGTCCCATTTTACTAAATGCTTTTAGCCATAGCTTCCTTACCTCCTAACTTAGATTTTGAGTGCTCATTTATAAAAACCTTTACACTGTGCACTAAGATCCAAGTAAAATGCTCACACGAAAAAGTGTGCGACTTTGAGAGCTCTATCTGCAGACTTTACATATACATGTTCCTATTGATCATACACACAACCTCAAAAGAAAAATAATAGGTAAAGGCACGAAGGACATATATAGAAGACTAAGACCAACCCAAGTGGTCAAGAGTATGAGAAACCAATATGATGTTTCTAGTGATCCTTATGATCATGTGGTAGAATTCAAGCAAGTGCTCAAAGTTGAGGAGGTACTTCTTCACTCAATACCAAGCTTTTGCGCTAAACTTGAAGGACTCCGCTAGCAAATGGTTTCAACTTCTTGGTATTGAGACCTTTCATGACATCGACGCCTTCTTCTTAGAATTCATTGCAGAATTTTCCAAGAGAGGGATTAAACAAGATGTATCCACCTTGATACACACATTCAAATAGAACCCAAAGGAATCAATCAGGTTAGCTGGTAGAAGGTTCAAGCAATACATAGATAGATTCCCTTAAGAAAAATGTTCTATGTAGAAGAGGATATCTTTATTCACAGAAGGCTTATACAATGCACAATTGAGAACCCTAGTCTACTGCAGAAGGTGCAGAACCCTAGATGAGTGCATAAGGGAAGCCATAGACATTGATGATAATATTGGAGAGGATCTAGTGGAAGGAGAGGGACCAACAACATCTTCATCCAAGATAACCCACATTGAGAAGGTAACTCAAGCCATAGAAAAACATTTGGGCATGGGAATCCAACAGACCAATATTCAAAGAAATCAGAACCCTAGATGCAAAAACTGTGGAGAGAACTACCACATCAGTCTCTACACCAAACCAAGAAGGCACTTTCAGGGGGATAAGAGAGTTATCCAGTTCTACCCACCAGAGAGGTAGTGCAACAATGTAGCAAGATAGACACACTCACCACTGGGGAGGGCAAGAGTATACCAAAATCCTTACCCAGTAAGAGACATAGCTAATCAAGAAGGCCCACAACCTGTCTTAGGCCAACAACCACCCTTACCTACCAATGTAGTGCTAGTTAAATACATACCTTTGGAAGAAAATTTGGAAAGGGCAATAACACCTTCAACACCATTGTATTATGAAGATTTAGAAGAGAGAGGCTCCATATCCTACCTGAAAGGATACCAAGAAGAGGAGAGGTTGGCCAACAAGGAAAATCAATATTTTGCATATCAGAATAGTAATGGAAACTATGAACTAGATCCTACCACTTTCATGTTTATAGCAAACAAGTTCATGCCCCAACAAAGATTGTTGAGTAACCAAAACCCTAGAAACTTTCAGAGGGCAACTTGCTACAGGTGTGGGGGATATCACTTTATAAAAGATTGTCCCCAACCTCCTATACAGAAGGTGGAAATGTACTACAAAGACTGGCAAAGATCACCTCATAAAGATTGTCCAAGTAACCCTAACAAACCCAGTACAAGTACAACCCCATTAAAAGCTGTGAATGTGGTAGAATCAAATATGCAAACTAGTAGTTAGTCCACCATACCAAGTGATGATGAATCAGAAGAGAGAGTCCAAGTTCAAGTGATAACTAGGGTTGAGGCTAGAAAGAACCCTGAGAAAATTATGGTGGGAAAAAGTTTAGAATAGAAGATGGATAAAAGAAGGAAGAACTCCCGGAGAAAGAGGAAGGAGAGGACTAAGGCACGAGAGCAAAATCACGATCCTAAAGGGAATGAGAGAACGGAAAAGAAGGGAGGATCAATTTTGGCAGAACCTTTCTCCACGCAAATGAGGACCTTGATGAAAGAGTACCAAGGATCCCTCAAAGAAATTCCACAACAATAGCAAAAGGAAGAATACCCAATCCCTGAGGTAGAAAAGAGAAGGTTTTCTCTGTGCAAGCAACTAATAGAAACTCCTCCACAAATGTTGGAAAAAAAACAAGCTTTGACAGAAACTAGAATGACAGATGAGCAGTTGTAGAAATACATGGATCAAATTGTTTGGAATGAGTTGAGAGAACAAAAGGCCAAAGAGTACAAAGAGGAAGAGCCTCCTATAGGGGAAATGAGAGAAAAGACATTGCAATATGAGGAGGAATAGAGCGTAAAGTGTACAAGCTTGAGATTACATGGCCAAAATTTCCAAGTGAAAGCTAGAGAGTGTCAAGATATAGAAGTGACCTTTAAAAATCTCATAGGACCAAATTGTGAAACAAAACCCTAACCTCGAAAGAGTGTGCCAAGATCCTATGAAGAATGACAAAGACTCAAGTGAGGATGAAAGAATAATGCAAGTACCCTTGGACAAGATAGGAGGATATTGCAATGGAGAAGAAGGGAATTCCACCATCGTGTTGGACTTCAAAGGCCATAAAGTACAAGCCATCCTGAACAGTGGATCTGGAGTGGCTATTATAACCAAAGAAATATGGAAGAAATGGGGAAAGCCAAAGATGAAACCCTCCAGGTTGAAACTTGAGTTGGCTGATGGTCATTTAGAGCAGCCCATTGGATTGTGAGAGCAGGTGGACTTGAAGACATGTGGAATCAAATTCCAGCATACTCTAGCTATAGTAGATTTTCTTGACTTAACCACATATGATGTCATCTTAGGAAGACCATTTCTTAGACAACTCTGGGTATTGCGAGATTGGGGGACTAACCATATCTACTTGCAACATGAAGACAATGTGATCAAGGTAAACCTGAAGAATGGCACTTATCATGACATTTCTGCCAAAGATTGGAGAAAGGTGCATCCCCAAAGAACCATCTCAATGGACTCTAGTTCATTAGGAGAAGTTGATTCTGAGGAATCTGCTCAGTTATGGATGTGCAAACCAAAGAGGTGGGGGAATGTATAAACTAAACAAAGAAGAATGCATACTAGAGAGAATCATAGAGGAATCTAGTTACATGCCAAAGTGGTTTGAAGAGGAGGATTTTAAGCTGTGTGGTTGGAATCAAAATTTTTCAACCCTAGAAGTACCTGTCAACGAATAGAGCATGTCCCACATCTGTGATTCAGAAGGATATGACCCAATACCATTCAACATGGTCTAAGCAATATCATACATAAGGAGTTGTAATAATAAGAATACCTCTAACATATCGAAAGAGGAAAAGAAAGAAGAACAAGTAGAGGCACAACTTGATGTAGCATAACATTTCAAGAGATATGAAGTGGAAGAAAGGAAAGTAATATTCCAAAAACCCAAAGAGAATGTAGAATAGATCAGGCTTATGAAAATAGGGAGCAGGTGAAACAAGTGACAGCCATAGTGGAAGTGGGAGAAGAAAGAAAGATAGGCATGGCTAATGATATTAAGCCAGAAGAGGAAGAACAATTGATAGCCCTAGTCAGGGAATTTAGGGAGGTGTTTGCATGGAGTTACAAGGATATCAAGGGTGTGGACCCAAGTATTTGTGTGCATAGAATACCCATTGCCCCTGATTCTAAACCCTCCAAACAAAGACACTACACTTATATTGATGTGTATGCTGTCAAAATCATGGAAGAAATTGATAAAATTCTATCAGTAGGGTTTATCTATGAGATAGAGCACACAAAATGGATATCTCCTATAGTAGTTGTCCCGAGGAAAAATGGCAAACTCAAGGTTTACATTAATCTCAAGAAGCTCAATGCTACCATTAGGGGAAAAAATGAACCCCCTTTGGGCCCTTTAGATTAAGGGATGATTAGTGACCCACCACTGAGAAGAAAGCAGTGGCCACAGTCTAGTCCCTCAATTCACTAGGCTAGCTAGTAGGGTTCCCTTGTTTTTTGTTAGTCAAAGGGCTCAAAACCACCACGAGATCGTAGTTTTTCAGAGTATCTGGTTTCAAAAAGCAAAGGAGAAATACGCGTTGTCTTTTGAGCCGTCCATCGCACTTCTAATCGGATGGTTGAGTTTGAATTCTACCTTTGAAGGTGCCTACAATCCTAGACCTTTGGATCCAGCCACCATCGAATGGATATAAAGCATTTCTTGAAGAAAATGGCATGTTTAGATTTTGTCCGTTGGATTCAAACAGAGATCCAATGGCTCATATAGAGCATGATCTCGAAGAAAGCGCCTTTTTCTCTATACCTTTGGATCTCGCTTTCATCTAACATTGTAGAGTGTCCCCAAGGATCCACAAATTCTCTCTCTTGCTTTTCAAAGCTCCCATGACTGAGCTTATTTTGTCCTTTTGTGCCGGACTCTGTGTTTCATCCATGCCATTCCATTGGAATTGAGATTGGACGCTATTGATGACACACGAATTCGAAAAATGCGCCGATTGATCTACACCTTTCAATCTACACCTCATCTAAAGGTGGAAATTCTTCCCAAGAACCAAGAAACTCTCTCTCTTGCTTTTCCAAACTCCCACGACTGGGCCTATCTTGTCGTTTTCTGCCAGTCTGCCACCTTTATCCTAGCCATTCATGGAAGGAGATCTAAAGGTCCAAAATGATCGCGAATAGGATACCACTAGTGGTTTTTCTTAGTCCCTTCTTAATCCAAAAGATTAATTTTAATCCCTAAAAAATAGGGATCCTTACAAGGCCCATTTAGGGTCCATTTTTCCCCTAATGACCACTATTAGAGATAATTATCCACTGCCACTTACCAACCATTTACTGAAAAGAGCAGCTGAGAAAGAGGTGTATAGTTTTCTTGATGGTTTCTCCAGATACAATCAAGTGGCTATAGCCCTAGAACACCAACACAAAACTACTTTTGCAATCGAGTTCGGAGTATTTGCATTTAGGGTTATGCCATTTGGCCTAACAAATGCACCAGCTATATTTCAAAGGCTTATGTGTCATGTATTCAAAGATCTCTTGAGAACAGCTATGGAAGTATATGTGGATGACTTGTGTGCTTTTCTGGCAAAAGATTAGCTCACCTTGGGGAACCTAGACAAATCTTTGAGAAGTGTAGACTTTACAGAATTTGTTTAAACCCTGAAAAGTGTATCTTCTTTGTTAGGCAAGGAAAGATACTTGGCCATATTGTTTCCAAGAGTGGCATATCCACTGATGAGGAAAAGACCAAAGTAATAGATGAGATGCATAGGCCCACAACTATGAAGGAAGTGCAAGCTTTCATGGGACATTGTGGATATTACAAGAGGTTTGTCCACAATTATGCTATGATTTCTAGACCCTTATATGGCATAATCACCAAATTTGAATGGACAGAGGAGTGTGAAGATGCTTTTAAGAAATTGAAGTATTGTTTGATCTCAACACCCATTTTGAAACCACCTAATTGGCAGAAAATTTTCCATGTCCATGTGGATGCTTCCAATTTTTCATTGGGATGCATTCTAGCATAGCCAGTTGAGAATTCCAAGCTAGACTTCCTAGTTGCTTACGCAAGTAGGCAAATGAACCAAGCTGAGAGGAAATTCACCACAATAGAGAGAGGGAGGGATTAGGCATGGTGTATGTATTCAAGAAGTTCAAACATTACCTCCTAGCAAACAAGTTCAAGTTCTTTGTGGATCATCAAGCCCTCTTGTATCTAGTGAACAAGCCTTGTAATATGGGAAAAATTGTGAGGTGTTTTTTGCTATTGATGGAGTTCGATTTTGAGGTTGTGGTGAAACAAGGAAAGACTCACATCAAAGCAGATCATCTATCTAGACTATGCAATGGAGAAGAACCCCAAAGTGTGGATGATGAACTGCTAGACAATTATCTATTTAGGGTTGAAGCCGTGCCTACTTGGTAAGAAAACCTTGTTCCATTACTGAGTTTTGGACCTCAATTCTCTAAAGTAGACACAAGTCAAGACTTAGGTCAAACCAAAAACTACATCTTTCTCTCAGGACACCTATACTAGCTCCATCATTCAGGCATAGTCTTAAGCTGCATCCTAGATGAGCAACAGAAGAGTTACCTAGAAAGGGAACATAACCCTCATAACCTAGTCCATGCTTCGAAAACTCAAACTCGAATGAATCTTCATAGAGTAGGGGTACATTGGCTCAACCAAAAGAAACACATACATTATTTTGTTCAATAGTGTGAAATTTGCTAAGGAAGAAGAACTGTGGAGAAGGCAACTATGTTTTGGATAAACAAGAACCCGCTATGGGGAGAAGAGATCATAAAATAGTTGAAAACACAAGACCCTCTAGTGAAAAAGACTTTCACGAGAAGGTGATGAATCTGGAATGCAAAGAATACTCATTGATAGGGGATCATTTGTATAAGAGAGGTAAATATGGGTATTTAAGATTGTGTGTTCTAGAAGAGGAGTATGTGAGAATGTTGCAATTAGCACATGCAGGAGCAGCATCAAGACACTTTTCAATAGAAAGAACTACCAAGATAATAATCTATACAGGATTCTAGTGGCCAACACTACACAAAGAGGTGAAGATATTTGTGGAAAGATGTGACATTTGCCAAAGAACAAAGAATACCATAAGAAGAGATGATATGCCACTAAGACCAATAATGATCTTTAGAGCTTTTTCCAAGTGGGGCATAGATTTCATTGGACCTATTTCCCCACCTTCCATAACCACACACATGGAATACATCATAGTAGCAATTGACTACTTAACTAAGTGGGTAGAGGATAAAACCAACCGAAGAAATTATGCTCAAACAACAGCCAGGTTCCTATTTGAAAACATCTTTGTGAGGTTTGGGCTACCATTAGAAATTATCAGTGATAGGGGAACTCACTTTGTCAATGAGGTCATAGAACATCTTTTGAATGAGTTCTTAGTTGTACGCCGACTCTCAGCAACCTATCACCCCCAAGCAAATGGTCTAGGAGAGAGCACCAATAAGGTTTTGTGTGGAGTATTGCAAAAGATAGTCAATAAGAAAAGGTCAGATTGGGATAAGCAATTACATCATGCTCTATGGGCTTGTAGAGTTGCCTATGAAACCAGCACTGGAACTACAACTTTCAATTTGGTATATGGGCAAAATGCTATCTTACCCATGGAATTCTTGATGCCAACCCTAAAAGTGGCAAAGATGTTAGATTGGATAGAACACGAGTTTGTAAATAGAATCTCGAAATTAGAAAAGTTAGGGGCCACTAGGTTACAAGCCATAAATGCTTTGTACGCTAATAAACAATGACACAAAGCTTACTTTGATATGAACATCAAAGAGAAGGATTTGAATGAAGGAGACCTAGTCCTACCATTCACCATCAAGGAAATGGGCAACAAATTGCACAAGAGGGACACGGACCATATATCCTACACTGTTTGAGTTAGGCGTTTGTGGAAGCTCGCGAACAACACAAGGAAGAAGAAGAAGTTTGGAGCACAACACACAATGATGAATGTATTACCACTAGAATGTACAAAGATAAGTAGCCCATTAGGCCAATAGGCATATATATAGGCCGGGGGAAAAAACCTCCTAAAGAGGGAAAATTTCCTAGTGATCCTAGAGTGTTCACACACATCCCTACCTAAATATATCAACAAATCCCCCTTGGGAGTGATGCGGTGAACAAGGAGCTTGGACTCATGTATAAGGAAGTGCCAAGCTATGTGGAATCAATCCACAAAAGGAAGTACACCCAAAGCTTTGCAAAAAGCTTCAAATTTCTCCCTAGGCAGAACCTTCGTTAAAAGGTATGCAATGTTTTCTTGTGTGGGCACATATGCCAAGCTGATCTCCCCAGCACAGAACCTCTCCCTGACATGGTGATAATGCACGTCAATGTGCTTAGTGCGAGCATGGAACACACGGTTCATTGCAACTACCAATGCACTTTGACTATCAATGAAGATGGTGGTGGCAGAAGACTAAACACCCAAATCAGCCATAAGGCATCTAAGCCACACACACTCAACAGTCGTTGTGAAAGCTTCCCTATACTCAGCCTCACAACTAGAAGTGGCCACAGTAGATTGATTCTTGCTCAACCAAGATATACATGAGCTACCAAGCATAAAGAAAAAACCACTAGTGTACACACAAGTGTCATAGCAACCAGCACAATCACTATAAAAAAAAGCATGCAAATCTGGGAGTAGTGATCCCCCCTTGGGATAAAACAATCCAAGTAGTCGGGTACCACTCAAGTAGCAAAGATGTGCTTAACCTCCTCCCAATGCTGGACACATGGGCAATGCATAAATCTGCTCATCTATGAGATAGCAAACTGAATATCTGGCCAAGTAATGCATAAGTAAATCAAGCATCAAACAACCTGTTGATAGAGAACACCATCAAATGCATCTCCAGCATCATGAAGCCTCAATTGTAAACCTGCCTCCATAGGAGTGGTAATAGGCTTACATTCTTCAAGGCCAAAATGCTGAAATAATGTGTCAATATATTTCGTTTGACACAAATCCATTCCACCATCAACATGCATAAACTAAATGCCCAAATAGTTATGTCGAGATCTCAAATGAGGCATGCAAATCAGCCTTAAAATCAGCAATATGCATGTCATGAGGAGTGAGCAGCATGTCATCAACATATACCACAATGATCAGGAGCACATCATTAGCACGCTTAACATATAAGGCACTTTCAGTTGGATTGTTCTCAAAACCATGTGCAATCAGATAGGCATGTATCTTTTCATACCAAGCATGTGGTGCTTGCTTTAAACAATATAATGCCTTCTTTAACCTGCACACTTGGTCTTCATGCCCTTTCTACACAAAGCCATGGGGCTAAAAAACATAGACTTCTTCATGCAAGCCAACATTCAGAAATGTTGTTTTAATGTCCAACTGATGTACATTCCAACCATGATGAGTTGCAAGTGCACATTGTGAAGAGAGATGGTGGATGCAATCCAAAGATGAGTAGGTGTTGCTACAACCAGCTTCACAACAGCCAACTGAGACTTCAGAGTTGATTAGTAGACCCTTTGAGCTTCCTAAATCCACCAAAATATCAGCCAAGTACTTTGGAACATGTATCGCAAAAGTTTAAGTCAAGACAGACTAGTTGCGTAATGACTAGCTCCCAAAACTTGCTATTTTTGGACATACACCTATTGGAAAAAATGAACAGTGCTCTCAACCTGTTAGGAATTAGAAACATTCCTTTTAAGCATAGCAAATAGACTTATCAAAATTCCCAATCCAAGTTAAAACACTTCAAATGATGGACTGAGCACTGAGAACAAGTTTCATCAATTTCTGGAACATGCCCACCATTCTCGGGGCTCTGTAGAGATAGACCAGTGAGCAGTAAAATGCAGATATCTCCAAAACTATAAATCCAATGACCTTGAAAACTAATATGCAAAAACTAGACAGCAAGAGCTATCCAAAGCATGTTAAATCACTGAAAAAAGATCAGTAGAACTCGAGATATGACCTTCTGAAGGTACTGCTCTGAGTGAGTATAGCAGAGAACAAAACAGAGAAGTAGATGATAATAAATGTATAGATTCACATATGATTACAACCACATTGGCAATGAATCTTTGCACAATGGGAGTAGAATGATAGAGCTATGGAGTAAGCTCTTCAATCTCTACAAAATGACATGAAGTGGTCACGTACAAGGCTTGCTAGTCGCCTCTTCCTTCTTGCTATTTTTATAACTATTTTTGGAGGGATTTTTGAATTCGAATTCAAATGGCTCCACCTAAAAGTGATCCCCAAAGTTAGGAGATATTCCCTCAGCTCAAAAATTCGTAATTTTGGTAGTTATAGCCACAAATTTGCTTTTACATCATGCATGAGGTAAGCCATCCTTTTCCTTTTTTCTTTTTTCAAATACAAGAGATAAAAATGAACTCTTTTACAAGAGGTGTTCACATGACTACTCATGTGACTTACAAATGAGGATGATATCAAATATATCAAGCATGTAGGCTTGGGTAAAATGCACCAACAGCTCCCCCTCAAGCCTAACATGCTTGGCCTCCAAATAAGTCTTCAATTGTCCTTGATTTCCTGCAAGCCAATCATCAACTTGAATCTACTTAACTTTGTACCATCAAGAGCTTTAGTCAACATGTCTGCACATTGCATATCTGTAGAGACATAGGATAGTTGAATATCCTTGCTATTAGCTTCTCCCTTACATAATGGTAGTGGACTTCAATATGCTTGGTTCTAGCATGGTATACCGGATTAGCTGCTAGATGTAGTGAGCTTGTGTTGTCACCAAAAATGTGAGGTGTTGAAGAATGAAGTCCAAGATCTGTGTACAAAGACTTTAACCACATGATTTCTTGAGTTGCATTAGCCAAACCTCTATATTCGGCTTCGGTAGAAGATAATGCCATGGTTGGTTGCTTCTTCGATGACCAAGAAATGATTTTTGAACCTGCAAATGATATATACCCTGATGTGCTTCTTCTATCATCTTTAGATCTGGCCCAATCTGCATCTGAGTAGACCTTTAGCTCAATATCTGAAGTAAATGAATAAAACAAACCTTCATTCATGGTCCCCTTTAGGTACTTGAGGACTCTCTTGGCCGCTTCCATATGTGGTCTTCTCGGCTTATGCATAAACTGACTCAATATGCTAACACTATAGCATATATCCACCCTTGTGAGTGTTGCATAGTTCAAACTTCCAACCAAGCTTTGATAGCTTGTGATGTCTTCAATTGGCTCTCCTTCATAAGCACTAAGCTTATGATTTTGCTCCATAGGTGTACCTGCACACTTGGTATTTCCCATCTTGAACTTGACGAGCATGTCATGGACATACTTCCTTTGTGTGATGTATATACATGAATCTGTGTAGATCAACTCCAATCCAAGAAAATAAGTGAGTGGTCCGAGGTCACTTATTTTGAACTCCTCCTTCATTTGACTCTTTACCTGTTTGATTCCTTCAAGATCATTGCCTGTGATAATAATATCATCAACATACACACATAAATAGATCACTTCAGATCCATTCCTCTTTATGAACAAAGAGGTATCCGCCTTGCTAGCTTTGAATCCTTGGTCCTGCAAATAAGTCACCAATCTGAAATTCCAAGCTCTTGGAGCTTGCTTCAATCCATACAAAGCTTTCTTTAGTTTGCATACATAGTTAGGATGATGTGCATCCTCATATCCACGAGGTTGTGCCATACACACTTCCTCAGAAATCCATCCATTCAAGAAAGCATTATTTACATCAAGTTGATAAAGACTCCAATTTCTAGATGCAGCAAGACTAATGAGAACCCTAATTGTAGGCATTTTTGCAACAGGAGAGAAAGTCTCCTCATAATAAATACCATGGGTTTGAGCAAACCCTTTAGCAACTAACCTTGCTTTGTGTCTATTTATACTTCCATCTGGATTCCTCTTGATTTTGTATATCCATCGAGATCCAATTACCTTCATAGATGGCTTGTTAGATACAAGCTCCCAGGTGTCATTCTCCTTCAAGGCTTCCATTTCTTCATCCATTGCATCTCTCCAAGCTTTCTTGCTTTGTGCTTCTTCGAATGTGGTAGGTTCTTCATTGGTTGAATCCTTTGCAATGTAGATTGAGTGCTTCGTGACCAAAGAAGTATCATAACCAAACCTCTCTGGTTTCTTCATCTCCCTCGAAGACCTTCTAAGTGGTTGATGTGAGCTCTCGGGTCCATATGTAGCATCCTGCATCTTTGCTTTACCTTTTTTCTTCCATAGCTTTAGTCTTTCCAAGTCTTCTAGGTCAATCTCCGAATCACTTTCTTCAATCTTCTTTGGCTCCTTTGGTTGAAGTGATGGAAAATCTTCATCCAAGTCATATGGCAGCTTCACTTTCCTGTCATCATCAAACCATGATTTGTTTTCATCAAAAATTACATCTCTACTCACAGAAAATCCTTTATTGGTTGGATTGTACAATCTATATCCTTTTTGGTTTTGGTCATAACCAATAAATACACACTTCTCTGCCTTGGGATCCAATTTCCCTCTTACTTGAGAAGGAATGTGAGCATAGGCTAAGCATCCAAAGATTTTGCAATGCTCTAGACTAGGTCTTCTTCCATTCCACACTTCAGATGGAGTGGTTCCATCTAGTGACTTAGATGGAAGTCTATTTATGAGATATGTGGCTGTAGACACAGCCTCTGCCCATAGGTAGTTTGGCAATCCCTTTTTGTTGAGCATGGACCTTGCAGCCTCGACAATAGCTCTGTTCCTCCTCTCTGCTACACCATTGAGTTCGGGTGTATACCTTGTAGTGACTTCCGTTTTAATGCCTCTTTCATGCAAGAAGGCATCAAATTCAGAAGAGAAGTATTCTCCTCCACCATCTGATCTGAGTCGTTTCAAAGTCCTACCTGTTTGGTTTTCAACCAGAGCAATATACTTCTTAAAGCAATTAAACACTTCATCCTTGTGCTTGATGAAAAACAGAATGGTCCACCTGCTACAATCATCTATGAAAGACACATAATATCTTGAGCCTGATATAGATGGCTCCTTACTTGGACCCCACACATCCGTGTGCACTAGATCCAAAGGATTTTGATACATATATCCTTTCTTATTGAAAGGTTGTCTATGAGCCTTGCTGAGTTGACAAGCTTCACACTTATAAATCATGTGTTGCCTTGTGATATTAGGCAAACCAAGTACACTTTGGTCCCTGCAAATCTGTTTGAGTGTCCTCTCACCAATGTGAGCAAGCCTTTTGTGCCATATCTCCAACTCTGTAAGAGTTTGAGATCCATAGCTAAACAAAGCTATGTTCTTTGTATCTTCCACTTCAAAAGTGAAAAGCCTTCCTGTCTTTTCTCCTTTGGCAATCCTTCGAAAGCCTTGCCTTGGGTCTTCAACATATGCTCCAAATCAGTTGAATCTAACCTGCAATCCTTTTTCAACAATCTGTCCAACACTTATTAAATTTTTGGTAATTGTAGGGACATACAAGACTTTGCTTAAGAGGTTCATATTCCCATCTGATGTCTTCACATTACCTATCTTCTCCACTGAGTGCTTTGTGTCATCTCCTGTCTGCACTTCATGCTTGTTATAAGGATCTTCCAAATCAGAAAGTAAAGCCACATTTCCTGCTACATGGTTCGGGCATCCCGAATCAATGTAAAATATGTGATCATCATCCTTACCCTTCTTCGCTGATAGATTCATAATCAATAATGAATCTTCTTGACTTTGGTCCTCTGCATAGTTATTGTAATCTCTTCTTCCTCTATGGCCACTTTGATAGTTGTTGTTGTTGTTGTAATTGTTGTTGTAGTAGTTGTTGTTGTTGTTGTAGCCTCCATTGTATCTACCTCTATTTGATCCATAGCCACCTCTATTGAATCCTTTTCCTCTTGAGTTCCTCGGGTTCCTGAAACATTATTCACTAGTATGGTTAGATAAGCCACATATGTTGCAACGTTGAGATGATTGGAATCTCCCCCTGCCTTGCTTTCCACCTCTGCCTCTTCCTCTAGCTCTTCCTCTACCTGCAAAGTTTGCTTGGAAAGAGCTTCCTTCATCTTCATTCTTCCTATTCTTTGACTTGTCCTTGACCTTAGCTTTATCAGAATATAGAGTAGAAGTTTGATTACCTCTTGAGGACTCACCACCTTTGCTAATCTTTGCTTCATGAGTGAAGAGTTGGCCCATGAGTGCGTTGAGGTCAGGTACATGCATATCCATGTATAAATCCATGGCTGTTGTGAATGACTCCCACTTGTCGTCTACTTTGATTCCATTCATGATTTGTCTTATGATTTGCTCCTCTTCAATTACCTCTCCAATGCTTCCAAGTTGGTCGGAAATCTCCTTCATCTTTGTGACATAATCAGTCACATTTTGCTTCGGGCTTTTCTTCATTGTTGTGAACTCCATCCACAATTGGTTCTTCCTTGCTCGAGTGTTGGAAGAGAAGAACGAAGCAAGTGCATTCCAGGTTTCTCTTGATGTCTTGCATCCCTTGACATGAGGTAAAAGAAAATCAGAGATTCAGTTTAGAATATAGGACCTTGCAAGTGCATCCTTCGAACACCAATTCGAAATTCCTTCCACTTCTTCATGTGATGGTTGCCCTTTGTTCCTCATGGTTGGCATTGCTTCATCTCCGGATATGAATCCATATAGATTCCTCCCTTGAAGGTAAGCCTCCATCCTTAGAGACGATGCCGGATAGTTTTCTCGATCCAATTTGTCAATTGTTGATGGAAATCCATCTCCCATGTTGCTTGACTATGCTCTGATACCACTGTGAAGAGAGATGGTGGATGCAATCCAAAGATGAGTAGGTGCTGCTACAACCAGCTTCACACCAGCCAACTGAGACTTCAGAGTTGATTAGTAGACCCTTTGAGCTTCCTAAATCCACCAAAATATCAGCCAAGTACTTTGGAACATGTATCCCAAAAGTTTAAGTCAAGACAGAATAGTTGCGTAATGACTAGCTCCCAAAACTTGCTATTTTTGGACATACACCTGTTGGAAAAAATGAATAGTGCTCTCAACCTGTTAGGAATTAGAAAACTTCCTTTTAGGCATAGCAAATAGACTTAACAAACTTCCCAATCCAAGTTAAAACACTTCAAATGCTGGACTGAGCACTGAGAACAAGTTTCATCAATTTCTAGAACATGCCCACCATTCTTGGGGCTCTGCAGAGATAGACCAGTGAGCAATAAAATGCAGATATCTCCAAAACTATAAACCCAATGACCTTGACAATTAATATGCAGAAACTAGACAGTAAGAGATATCCAACGCATGTTAAATCACTGAAAAAGGATCAGTAGAACTCGAGATATGACCTTCTGAAGGTACTGCTCTCAGTGAGTATAGCAGAGAACAAAACAGAGAAGTAGATGATAATAAATGTATAGATTCACATATGATTACAACCACATTGGCAATGAATCTTTGCACAATGGGAGTATAATGATAGAACTATGGAGTAAGCTCTTCAATCTCTACAAAATGACATGAAGTGGTCACGTACAAGGCTTGCTAATCGCCTCTTCCTTCTTGCTCTTTTTATAGCTATTTTTGGAGGGAGTTTTGAATTCGAATTCGAATGGCTCCACCTAAAAGTGATCCCCAAAGTTAGGAGATATTCCCTCAGCTCAAAAAGTCATGATTTTGGTAGTTAGAGCCACGAATTTGCTTTTACATCATGCATGAGGTAAGCCATCCTTTTCCTTTTTTCTTTTTTCAAATACAAGAGATAAAAATGAACTCTTTTACAAGAGGTGTTCACATGACTACTCATGTGACTTACAAATGAGGATGATATCAAATATATCAAGCATGTAGGCTTGGGTAAAATGCACCAACACACATATGCTATGAACAATAGTCATTTGGTAAGTAGGAGCAAAGGTTTCATCAAAATCAATGCCTCTTTCCTGTGCATAACCCTTTGCAACAAGCCTAGCCTTATACCTGTCAACTGTTCCATCACGTCTACGCTTCAGCTTGCATACCCACTTTGTGCCAATGGCTTTCTTTCTAGGAGGCAAGTCACATAAAGACCAGGTACCATTCTTCATTGTAGCATCATATTCAGATTGCATAGCAGCCTTCCAATTTTTTAAATTTTGTGCTTCATCAAACGAAATTCATCATAGAGACTAGAGGTAGACATAGCATAGCAATCTGATGCAAGACTATGAGAGCCTAATCAAGTACGATATGACAGAGGTGCATCTAATTTATTGTCACGCAAGGTCTGCACCAGCCATTTTGGCATAGTTTTTGTCTGGTCAATATCAGCTCTCTCATCAACAAGTGCATCATGTAAATCTGCATCAGAAATGGAATGATTTGCATCATCAGATGAAACCTGCAAAGGCTGGGAAGTTGCCTCATTAGGACCAGCACTAGACTGTCCACCTGTAAAAAGAGGCAGCAAAGTATCATACATGTCTTTGGAGCTAACAAATGTCTCCTTAGTACATGAAAGCAATGGTTGAATAACATCTTCCACAAAAGTAATATCACGGCTAACCAGAATGCATTAGACGATAGTCTTTACTTTCAGAACTATACCCAACAAAAATACATTTTACTGCTTTTTCATCCAATTTTCTATGATGTTGTTCAGGCACTAATGCATATTCTAGACAACTAAAAACATGTAGATGAGCAACAGATGGCTTGCGACCATGCCAAGCCTCATATGGAGTGATAGATTGCAATGCTTTAGTGGGACACCTGTTAAGTACATATGTTGCACACATGACAACCTCAAGCTAGAAAGTATGTGGTAAAGCCTGACTCTTGACCATACATCTGGCCATCTCCATAAGTGACCTGTTCTTTCGTTCACTGAGTCCATTCTACTGAGTTGTATACGGCACTATACACTAATGTTTTATCCCACGTTCAGCCAGAAATGCATTAACATCAGAAGACATATATTCCCCCCCTTGATCAGAATGGAGGCTGCCCGTTTTACATGCTAACATATTTTCAGCCAAAACCAAAAACTGTTTGAAGCACATAAACACTTCAGACTTTGCCTTCAATGGATATACCCATGCATGCCTAGAAAAATCATCGATGAAAGTCATGAACTAAAGATAGTTCCCAAATGAAGGTGTCTACATGGGACCATAAACATCATTATGTACAAGTTGAAATTTCTGAATAGCCTGAACTGAGCCATCTTTTGGAAAAGAAGAGCATTGCATTTTGCCTAAAATAAAGCCTTCACAAACATGTTTTCTAGGTGCCTCAAGTTTGGGCAAAGAGGACACCATTTCAGATTTCTGTAAGCGTAGCAAACTAGCAAAATTCAGATGACCAAAGTGTGCATGTCAAAGCTTTGCATTTGACATAGCCTGAGAATCATGTACTACACATGCTAAATCATTTGTACATCTTTCATAGTGTATGAGCTTATATAGCCCACGACATAAAATGCCAGAAGCAATAATGACATTGCCATTTGATAGATCATGAACTGTACATCTGTCATCAGTAAATTTCACAACCAAGCCAATCTTGGCTAATGTAGAAACTGATAACAGATTTTTCTTGATCCCTGGTACAAACAAAGCATCTGACAAAGTGAAAGAACTACCATCAGTAGTAGTCAAAATGATCTTACCAACTCCCATAACAGGATAGGAGGAGTTGTTGGTGCATGTAATAGTACTCCCTGTAGGGGCAGGCTCGAGTGAAGAGAAGAAACTATGCTGCGAGGTAATATGTTTGGTCGTCCCACTATCAAAGTACCAAACATCTGAGTCTACTACAAACATGCACTGCTCATGAGAAGATGGGTCAAAATTGCAAACAGTAGTAAATGCCCATTCTTCTTCCTGCACAAGATTAGCAGACTCTGTTTTCGGTGTAGAGGCCTCTGCAATAACCATTCTAGCCTCTTTCTTCTTTGCCTCTTTAGTAGCCAGTTTTGGACAGCTCTTGATGACATGAGCATTTGCTTTACAATATTTGCAAAACAATTTCTGCTTTTCTGATTCCTTCTCATGTTTGTCTTCCTTCTTCAAATGTGCAGCATTTGTAGATTTCCGCTTACTAGTAGAACAGCTCCATTTACCTTTGCCCTTCTGACTAGCCAGGAAAGCTTGATCTGCAACATGCATAATAGACTGTTCAGCCTAGACTGGTCTTCCTGCAACAAAACACAGAATAACTCCTTAAATGAGAAGGCATTTAGATTGCCTTTCATCATCAAAAACAGAGTAGAAGCAAAACTTTGATATGAGTCAGGAAGACCATTTAGAATGGTCCGCACAAGTGAGCTATCTAGTATAACTTCATCAGCAGAAATCAATTGTTCTTTCAAATCCTTGATCTTTGTGAGAAAATTGTCCATAGAATCACCTTCATTCATGCGCTCACTCTTCAACTGTTTCAAGGTAAGAACACGAGCCTCATTCCTAGCCAAGTACAATGTGGTAAGTGTATCCCAAGCATCCTTAGTTTTCTTGCAAGAGCAAATGAGAGGAATAATAGCACGTTTGACACGCAAAGCTATCAATGCATTTGCTTGAGCATCTCTACCATCCCAAAGAATTTGCTTTGCAGTAGGTGCAAAAGAAATAGCAGCACAAACAAGAATCTGCAGAATATCATCAACTTCGACACCATCTCCATTAGCTCAAACACCTGTATTTGTAGTACCTATATTTGCAGGTGTAATAGGACGTCTTTCAACACCCTTCACAATATTCCACAGTTCTTTTGCGACCAATACATGACACATCATATAAGCCCACAAAGTAGTGGTACCATCCAACTTATCCTCAACAACAACATACGGAATACATCACTGCTTTCAGTCATGGCAAGTGATTAAAATACCTTGATGCAAAAAATTCACTGTATCTCAAAAAGTTGAACAAAACTGCCCAAATGAATTCTACTAAATGTATAGCAGACTTCGAGATGCTTATACTGGTAAACCAAAACTGGTATATAACTCTAGCACAAAAAGATGAAATAGCCTGCACAAGCACTATGATAGTGCGTTTGGAGGCCGAAACGAGCTCAGATTGCAATTTTGGCACCAAAAAGCGAAGCGGTTTTGATCTTTGAAACACCCTGAGTATGCTTAAACCAAATTTCCTACGATTCTAAGTCTACAACTAAAGAGGTGTAGACAATGCCCTAGATGAAGTTCCGGCCTGCTCTAATACCAATTGTTGGAGTTAGACGTCTACGGAAGCATGCAAACAGCACAACGAAGAAGAAGAAGCTTGGAGCACAACACACAATGCTGAATGTATTACCACTAGAATGTACAAAGATAGACGTATATACAAGCTGGGGGGAAAAAAACCTGCTAAAGAGGGAAAAAAATGCCCGGACAGTCTTAGAGTGTTCACACAAATCACTACCTAAATATATTAGCATACACAGGATCAGTAACAATGGGGCCATGTACCTCACAAACCCTAGAAGGACAAGTCATGCCCAACTATATAAGTGGAGGTAGGGTCAAAGAAAACCTAGATCCTCTTACTAAACAACAATGTCAAAGATTACACATAGGAATGTATAGGCAAAAACAGTTGGAGAGTATCAAGGAAGAAGCTCAGCAAGAAGCTAGGAAGCGAATCCTAAAGATAAAAGAAAAGATGAGGCGATCGAAACTCTACTTTATATGGTTGATATTGTATATAGCTCACAACACTTTTTTATTTTGTTTATGTATCCCCTTTTTGCATTTTCATCTACACAACATGAATAAGTTTACGTATATGTGTTTCAACAGTCAAAGGGAATTTCGAGTTTATGCACTATAATGATTGAAACCCTAATTGCTCTTGCACTAAACTACACACACACACACACAAACACTGGCTTTTGAGCATAGGGAGGCCATTCTTTGCACATGAATAAAGCAGATCTACCACCAATGTGACAAGCAGCCTTGAACCTATATTCTCAATATTACAGAGAATTGGGGGGGAGGAAGAAAAATAAAATAAAAAAGAGGCAAAAGAAGAGGCAAAAAAAGAAAATCAAAGCTAGAAGGTGTACAACAAGAGGGAGGTGTACAGAGAAGAATTGTTTTTGCCTTGCCAAAGAAAAGATAGATTAAGTGTTGTTTGAAAATAAGACACACACATGCACCAATGGCTTATAATAGGGATAGGAAGTTGGTTTTCTTTTCAGATGGAAAAGGGATTCAAAATTTTCCTCATTATTTTTTAAGAGTACTAATTTGAAAATTTTAATTCTAGAAATAGCACGCCTTCACTATATTGTGAGTGGGAGTCTATGATAAATAGTGTGTAGTCCAAGATCATGGGGTTCTTACTGTGTTCCTTTAACCTTTTAGTCTTTGTGATGTTTTTCTTCAGTCATGAATTGGAAAAAAAAATCCAATAGAAGGTTTAAAAGGATGTGAAGGATCTAATCAAACTCAAGCTTTTGACTTTGACTGATGGCCAAAGAGATGTTAAAAAATGTGATGATATCTCAATCCAGGGGACATTGGTTCCTTGACGCAGGGGAAACTAACAAAGAAGCCAATCAAAATTTAATGAGAATGGCCAAATATGCGTACATGTTGAAGTCCGGAGGATCCAAGTTTAATGTGGTCACCCTGGACATAACAAAGTTACACCAGCATGAGGACATAAAAGAGATTTGGAGGGAGTCATGGATCCATGGATTTTTGGATTTCTGCATTTGGATCTCATTATGATAGATATCCCCGGATGTATCACAGCTATGGAAACCATGGATAGGCACACATGGAAGGAAAATGACCAACAAGAATACTTAATGTGCCAGGTACCAAACTTCACAAGGGAGATGAAGACCATCGAGATCAATCAAGCCCTACTCAGGAAAGCTTTGAAGTTTGAAGAAGGAAAAACCTATAACTTGAATGATATTAGAAAGGGCATGGACCAGTACAGAGGAAACAAGAAGCTCCCAGATTTTGATTCAAAAGTATTAAATATGGCAGTAAGGTTGTTCCATCAACATTTGTGCTCAATTTAGATGACTCGGTACACCATGCCACACAAAGCAGTGACCTTGGCCTTCATGAAAAGAGGTGATCCAAAAAGAATGGATTTATCAAGCTATATCTTGAAATATATCTATGAGGAAGCCATGCATTGGAAGGAGAAGCAATTTTTGGGAGGATGGCAAGTCCTTACAAGGATTTTATACACCGTTGTGGATGAGGATGAAGCCATGGAGTTAATGCTGAGTAGAAGGCAAATGGAGGAGTTGTCGAACACAAAGCAGGTGATCTACCCCACAAAAGCAAGAAGAAGAGGTAAGTAAATGGAAGAACTACCAAAACCCACCACACAACAAACAACAGGTAAGTCCATGAAGAGAGTGAAGGAAGTGGAGGAAGAGCAGGGTATGCAAGAGAAGGAAATGGACTATGTGACTGTTGAAGCTCAAGGTCAAGGACAAAGCATGGAAGCGGATCAAGAAGTGGAAACACAAGAAAAGGGAGCAAGTAGGGAGCTCCAAGAAGTGTATGTCAAATTTTCACAAGAATTCCCTACTAAAATAGTGATTTTCATCACTAAAAACCATTGTAAATACCATTTTCCATTTTTATAACTCCATTTTCTTCAAGCCGAGGACTCCTCGAGCTTGAGGAGTATTAGAAGTATCATCCTACCAAATTTCATAATTTTTAGACTTCGTTTGAGCCCTCAAATAAGCCCTGAAACCTAATTTTTAACTAGGCCGGACACTAGGTCTGGACAGGGCCAAAACTAGTCAAAAAACTATAAAAAAAGCTAGAGAGCTCATTTTTGAGGTTAGCTTGTTAGAGAATAGAGCTTTTGTAAGAGAACTCTTTGGCAATCGAAGCTTTCCATTGTTCCTCTCTTTGATCTTACTTTGTGCACATGTGTGTATGTGTGTGCATGTTTGTGTGCTTTCACTCACGCACTTGTGCCTTCACTTGCTCGTGGTCTTCATACCAGTCCTCATGTCTCCGTGGATTGACAAGTAAAGGAGGTGGTGCTTACGCTTGAGCTACACCAAATTTTGGCGCCGTTGCCGGGGAGAGAGCTTCGAGGACGAGCGTTGTGATGGTAAGATCGTAGATTTGCAACGTTGGAAGGTAAAAAAACTGTCATTTTTGTTCATTTTCTGATTTTTCTTCTTCATCTTCATCTTCATCATCATCACCATCTCCATCTTCTTCCATCTTCATAGCGATTCTCTAGGTTTTTCAAAAACAAGATTCTCTGGTCACCCTTAGAAGCGTGATTTTTTTGGCGATTCTCAAAAATAGGATTCTGACACTACAACATATGAGGGGCATACCGACGCTGCATATACCGACGGTCGCAGTCGGCGTTGGTATGGGCCTCGGAAAATGTCACTTAGAGATACCGACTGTCAAGTGACCATCGGTATGACCATTTTAAACGGATCATCAGTGTGGCCCGCACCTGCCAGTATGTGCACCGGTATATGCATCGGTATAGGCATCAGTATAAGCATCGGTATAAGCGTCGGTAATTTACTGGGAACTATCGACGCGTATACCGACGCCCATACCGGCGGCGAGTTTTAAACATACCGCGAACCCGAGAGCAAAACTTCACATTTTTGTGCGTGTTTGAATACTGTTGGTCTTCTGCCGAACTTGCGCACGTGAACCGAATTGTGACCTGCATTGTCTTGTGCACACACACACACACAGATCTCTCTCTCTACACACACACTCTCTCTCTCTCTCGGCTTAGATCTCACATCTTGGTAAGTGTTGCGTGTACTGTTAGCATTTGTGTTTCTCTATGCTTTAGGTTTTATAATTTCTCTTTTCTTCGATTTTGCAAAAGTTCTTTGGCATCGATTGTTTGGAATTGGACGATAGACGACATACATTACGCTTTGACGACAACGATCCAAAAGAGGGGCATACTTGTAAGTGATTGTTTTATTCTCTATTGATAGAGAGAGAAGGAGAGAGAGAGAGAGAGAGAGAGAGAGAGAGAGAGAGAGAGAGAGAGAGAGAAAGAGAGAGAGAGAGAGAGAGAGAGAGAGAGAAAGAGAGAGAGAGAGAGAAGAGAGAGAGTGAGAGATAAAGAATAATGAAAGAGAGGAACATAGAGATAGGAAAATAGAGCATACATACACACACATATACACACACATTTACACACATACATGTACACACATGCATACATACACACATACATGTACACACATGCATACATACACACATACATGCACACACATGCATGCTTACATACACACACCTATACACACATGCATGCTTACATACACACACACATATACACACATGCATGCATACACACACATATAAATTTACACACATGCATACATACACACATACATACACACACATATATACACATATGCATACATACACATACACACACACACATATACACACATACATACACACACACCCATATATACACACATGTGTTAAATTTCTCATGTATGTTTCTCTAATCTTTTTATATTTGTTTCAGGAGTTGGCAATGGGTCGTCCTCCAACACGAACGGAGGAGTCTTACGGATATAGTCAAGGGTTGACTGCACTATTGCAGGACTTGGAGGGATGCAGTGCGGTAGTTTCATGGGAGTATTTGCGATGAGGTAATTAATATATATACTTGGTTTTTACTTGTTGTTTGTAATTTTCATGTGAATTTATCTCATTGCATTAATGTTCTTTGTTGCAGGACTATTGATATGGAACATTCTTTGCATGTGTATGGTAGTGGAAGACCAATATTTTGTATTTGATTTTCATATGGCAATACATTGCTTTGCCACATTTTGTAAAAGCGTCATATATGACAGTGGTTTGCCTTACTCTTGTACATGCTTCATTATTGAAATATATAACTTCTTTTGTACATGGTTCATAGTTCATTCTGATTATCTCTTTTGTGTCCAATAATACTCTGTTTCATGAAATCATATTTCGGTTGTCATTAGAGTACACATCACATGTACTTGGTTTTTTTTTGGGTAGAGTGTATTTTCTTTTGTTAAGCAACATCATGGTAATGTTGCTTTAGCAAAAGACAAAACATTCTGCCCATAAACAATTTTGCAGGTATGGTCGTCGGTATACGCGATGGTACTCCCAGTAGTGTCATCGGAATAACCGTCGGTACACCCAGTAGGCGACGGTGTCGGCGACGGTGTCTCCAGTAGAAGCCTCGATATATGCGCCGGTATGGGCACCGGTAATACCGACGCATATACCGATGCATATATCGACGCTTATACTGGCGCTTTGGTACCGATGCGCACACCGACCTTTACACCGCATCACAGCAAATAAAGCCGCGTTCATTTTCCTCGGTAAAAACCTCGGTATACCATCAATCTGTTGTAGTGTGAGCAAGAACACAATTCTGGGGTCATTCTCAGAATCACGATTCTATGGTTGTGCTCAAAATTGCAATTTTCACAAATCACGATTTTTAGCAAAACACGATTTTTTGAAAACACGCTTCTCTGTGGCCTCAAAATCGCGATTTTCAAAACACGATTCTCTCTCAAAATTGTGTTTCTTGGGTATTTCTGAGAATGGCGATTCTCTTGATTTCACAGCATCGCGATTCTCTTGATTTCATAGCATCGTGATTCTCTTGATTTCATAGCATCACGATTCTCTTGATTTCACAGCATCGCGATTCTCTTGAATTCACAGCATCGCGATTCTCTTGATTTCATAGCATCCCGATTCTCTTGATTTCACAGCATCGCGATTCTCTTGATTTCACAGCATTGCGATTCTCTTGATTTCACAGCATCGCGATTCTCTTGATTTCACAAGCATCGCGATTGTCTTGAATTCATAGCACCACGATTCTCTTGATTTCACAGCATCGCGATTCTCTTGATTTCACAAAATCGCAATTTCCACACAAAATCGTGATTTTTTCCAAAAGGTCCTGATTGCCTGTTTTGATCCCCAGGAGCCTGATTTGACATAACTTTTTCATCCAAAGTCCGTTTTTTGAGCTCTATAGCTCGTTGGAAAGCTCGTTTAGAATCCTACATGGCCTCAACTATTTTTTATAAGAATAATGTGTTGATTTTCAGATAGACTAATTTGAAGTTGACCCTCAGGTGGGACTAGAGAACCAAGGGGACTCCAAAGGATTTTGAACCATACCAAAGGGAATTTTGGACTCTTAACCAAAGCTTATGAACCTGAGATCTGGTAGACACCTAGGCAAGGATAGACAAAGCATTAGATCTTCTCAATCTAGTGTCAACCATACAGCTAAGTCTTGGGCACAACAACTAAGTGGTTGTCCTTACGTACTAAACTCTGACACAAGTGACTCAGAAATTTCTTTTAGCATGGGGAAACCTGCAGGTGGCTCAGAAACTGCCCATCTACAAACACCAGAAGGTCCCTATAAGACACAGTTGGAATATATTCCGACCAACCGATTAGGTGCTCGCATCTATGAGGATGGCCTGAGGCGATCAGTGGTCCAACTCAAAAATCCATATCAACCCCTTGGACTTGAACACCTGGTGGTCAAGTTCGAAGAGGGTTCATACATTGATAAGGAAGGAACCATGTATGTGGTCACCAACCTACCAGATAGGACCAATGAGTTTGGAAATATCATTCCTGAGAATGAGATAGGAGACCTAGAACAAGGAAATGTAGGACAAGGACCCCAGACTCCTAGAGGTAAGTCAGTTTTGACCAGAGTGATCACTCTAGATTGGATTCCTCAAGACAACAAAAGCATAGAACTATTCCTGAATAGAGAAGCAGAGGAAGCCTTTTGGAGATTCAAGCCAGATCAACCTAGCCAATTGGGCATAGTCATCATCTACGAGTTCAAGGATCCAGATATACCAGGCAAAGTTGTCTACTTGGATAACACATCAGAGAAAATGTTCTTGGTAACAGAACATGATAGACATGCATATACTTGGAAGAGTGAATTGATTTTCCCTCCACAAAGATCCAATGTTTCCCATGGCCTCCAAGGTGTAGGATCATCCCAAGCTCATGAAGCCTAGAGAGAAAGAACTAGAGAGAGACCTGAGGTAAGTTTTGCACACACTATGGGCAGAAATAGATCAGGATTTGAAAATTAAAGACCTAAAAGAGAGAGACATCAAGCACATAGGCAACAAAGAGATGAACATGATTTTCCATTGTCTAGACCCCGAGAGCACCCAAGAACCCTTAGACCCACTCAAGTGATCAAGGCAATGAAGAATTATTTCGACGGGACAGGAGATCCTTATGATCATGTGGTTCAAACAACTATTAAGAGCTGAACACGTTGAGGATTTGTTCACCCAGTACGAGGCATTTGGTTTGACTCTTAAGGGCACTACCTTAGCTTGGTTTCAACCACTGAGTAGTCACAACTATCGCGATATAAGTCAACTGCTAGATGAATTCATTGTAGAATTTTCCAAGAGTGGTATCAAGCATAACACATCATCCCTGATCCACAGCTTCAAGCAGACACCCCAAGAAATAGTGTGACTAGTAGGAAGAAGGTTTAGATAGTACTTAGAAAGATGTCCTATTCTAGAGTTGCCCACACCTGCCAAACAAGTGGCCTTGTTCTTAGATGGCTTACTGAGTACAAAGTTAAGATCATATGTGTACTTGAAAAAGCCTAGAAGCATAGAAGAGTGTGTGTGGACCTACATTGACATAGAAGACAATGGGTGAGGAGTTAGGACTATCCAAACTCTATAAAGACTTTGGCAGTTCTACTAGTCATACCTCCAGAGCCTCCACTAAGCTGGATGAGATAGCAGAGCAAGTTGCCAAGAAGTTGGGAGTCCAAAATAGACAAACACAAAGAGTCACCTCATTGAGCCGATGGTATACCTGCAGAGGGGACCACATGGCTAACGTATGCCCAATGCAAAACCAAAACATTAGAGAAAGGAATGCTCCATATTGCACTATTGAGAGAAAATACACGAACCACACCGCTCAAGATTGTCCCTACAATAGGTAGGCTGTTAGACACACTTATCAGCAACCTTACCAACAAGGTAGGTATTAGAACCAATACCAACAGCCATATTATCGACCACAACAGCAATATCAGGCACAATATAGGCCACAACCAGTCTTGGGAAACCAACCACCAGCTCCTGCCAATGTGATTCCAGTCAAGTATGTTGTGGGACAGGAAAATCCAAATAGTGCATTGGTGCCACTAACCCCATTGATACCAGATAATGACTCTCATGCTCATAGTTGAGACTACTCCCATGAAGGTAGTCCACATGCTTATTACACTGAGTCGCCTGAGCATAGTGAGATTTACTCGTATCAACATGAGGCACCACCTATGGAGCAAAATTGGGAGCCAGAATAGTCCAATGTCATGTACACAAATCCTAACCCTAGACCCCAATTAAGAAAAATGAGACCAAGAGCCCCTAGAGGATCTTGTTTCAGATGTCAAGGTGACCATTTCATTCGTGATTGTCCCCACCCATCATCTCCGAGTCAAGGTCAAGCTATCACAATACAAGCTTTTTGTCCTGAATGTGGCAAAGACCATCTCCCCAGAGATTGTCCTAGAAACCCCTCTAGTGCACCCAAGATTACACCCATTAATGTGGTAGGCTAAGTGGTGGATTCAAGTTTAAGTAGTAGTAATGTGGCTCCTATATAGGCAGTCACTAAAGCACAAGCATTAAAACAAGGTAAACCAGTAGAGCAATCGGAGTCGAGTGAATTAGGAGAGCCTAGTAAGAGGAAAACAAGAACATGGAAAGATACCAGAGAGAAGGCCAATTGCAAGTGGAATAGAAAGTTATCTGAACTAGAAGAGAGCCTGAAAGAAGCGAAAACGAAAATAGAAGACATTGCATCTCAAAACCCCTTGCATGCCGAAACTCCATCCACTCCACCTCATCCCATCCCACCACCCATTGTAAATAGACCACAACCAGGGTCTGTTCTTGTAGATCCAACCCCAGAAGGCTTGGACATGATGTTCAAGGCCTACCAGGCTCGACTTCAAGAAGGGCCAACAGCTACAAACCTAGACAAGAGTTACCCTAGAGTAGATTTAGATATTGAACGGCTGAAAATTCGCATGAAAATGGTAGAACAGGCTCAAGCTATAGTCGAGACTAGTCAAAGGTTCAATCAGACAAACTCTGTCAAACTGGATTTGCATTTCCAAGGCTTACTAGAAAGATTAGAGCAGTTGGTAAACAAACCACAAGTTTCTTTACCTCCACAGGCTCAACCAGTTATTGAGAGAGGAATCTCACCACCAATGGGAGCTTATGTTCCTAATTCTACGAATGTTGGAACACCTCTTTCAATTCAAAATTACTCTCAAGAGTTCTTGTAGGAAATACAAGAGGAGAAATGGGCCAAGGAGAAGGGTGATTCCCCTCCTATTCGTGAGATTGATGACCTTCATGATCAATTTCCCCAAGACATTCCATCTATTTACGGAGATCAAGTAGAGCAACAAGAAGATGAAAGATTAGATTTTGAATCTAATACCTTAGAAGAACTGCCTCAATTTCCAAGCCCATGGGAATCTGAATCTCTTCAGATCAGAGCTCCCACAATGCTGGTAAGACATGAAGACTCAGTGGTCCCAAGGAACACTGATGTCGTGAAGAACACTAAGGTTCAATGTCATCTCACTATAGAAGAGCTGCTCAAAGCAAAACCTGAGCTATGGAATCATGTGAAGGATCAGGTCCCAGAACTTTTGTCCAATATGCCAAAAGCAGGCTCTAAGCAGAAAGTACCAGAGATACTTCTAGACAAAATATGGGACGTGTGTGAGGGTGAAGAAGGTAACACTTATCTTCCAATCACCTACCAAGGTTACACAACCAAAGCTATCATAGATTCAGGTGCTGGTGTTGCTATTGCGACCACCTCCTTGTGGAAACAATGGGGAAAACCCACATTAAGACCAACTAGAAGGAAGCTTCAAATGGCCGACGGTCATTTTGAAAGACCTCTAGGACTGCTTGAAGGGATAACTCTAACCACTTGTGGTGTAGAGTTTGAGCACACATTTGCTATATGTGACTTTGAGAAAAATAATGTTTATGAGATGATTCTAGGAAGACCCTTCCTACGACAATTGCAAATAGTACACGATTGGGGAGCCAAATGCAACCAAAATAAAAGAAGAAATTGATAGGCTGATTGAAGTTGGATTCATCTATGACATTGAGCATACTGAATGGGTGTCCCCCATTGTAGTGGTGCCCAAGAAGAACGGGAAGTTGCGAGTGTGATTAACCTTAAAAAAGTTAATGCCGCTACGATCAGAGATAGTTATCCACTTCCAATCACGGAACACCTATTGGAGCATGTTGCAGGAAAGGGATTTTTTAGCTTCCTTGATGGATTTTCAGGTTACAATCAAGTAGCCATTGCCCCAGAAGATCAACACAAAACAGCTTTTGCCACAGAGTGGGGAATCTTTGCATTTCGTGTGATGCCATTTGGGCTCACCAATGCACCTGCAACATTCCAAAGGCTCATGTGTCATGTCTTCAAAGAGTTCTTGCGAAAGAGCTTAGAAGTGTATGTGGATGATTTATGTGCTCATTCCCAAGAAAGAAGATTTCACATCCCTGAGCTCAGACAAATCTTCAATAGTGTAGAGAATATCGAGTGTGTCTGAACCCAGAAAAGTGTGTGTTCATGGTGCGTCAAGGTAAAATCTTAGGTCATATTGTTTCTAAGAATGGAATCTCAACAAATGAAGATAAGTATGCGCCATAGCGGAGCTGCGAAGGCCAAGGAATGTTAAAGAAGTACAAGCCTTTATGGGCCATTGTGGATATTACCGTAGGTTTATCCACATGTACGCGATCACAGCTAGACCCCTTTATGCCTTGTTGTCTAATTTTCAGTGGAACGATGAATGCAAGAATTCTTTCAATGAACTGAAGAAACATTTGTGCACAGCACCAATATTGACCACTCTTGATTGGAATAAACCATTCCATGTCCATGTGGATGCATCCAATCATGCCATAGGATGTGTGCTAGCACAACCCACAGGTGAAGGAAACTTAGATTTGCCCATAGCATATGCTAGTAGACAGCTCACCGCAGCTGAACGAAACTATCCCACAATTGAGCGAGAGAGCTTAGGTATGGTATATGCTGTGAAGAAGTTTAGACACTATTTATTGGCCAACAGGTTCAAGTTTTTCACTGATCATCAAGCTGTGTTATATTTGGTCAGTAAACCTTGCAATATTGGACACTTAGTAAGATGGTTCCTCTTACTAATGGAATATGACTGTGAAGTTGTTGTCAGGAAAGGTAGAACCCACCTTCGGGCAGATCACCTTTCTCACATCACTTTAGGAGAGTCACCGCAAGGAGTGTCTGATGAATTACCCGATGCTTATCTGTTCAATTTAGAAGTTGTTCCTAAATGGGCAAATAAGTTGGTACCAGTCCTAACCTTCGGCCCTACAAATAAGAATGTGAAAACATCACAAGAAGAAATTGTAAAATCACAAAAATATCACATATTGGCAGGAAGCATGTACAAACAAGATACTAAGGTTGTATTAGCTTGTTGTGTTGAGGACGATGAACATAGTAGTCGGTTGCAACAAGCTCATGAAGGATTGCTAGAAAATCATTATTCTAAACAACGCACATTACAAAATTTGAAACATTTAGGAGTGTACTGGCCTAGCATGGACAAAGAAATACATGAGTGGATTAAGAATTGTCCAATGTGCAAAGAGAGGCCACTAGTGGAGCATGCCACCTTTTATCAAGTGTCATTAATTCCTGATTGGAGTGCTCCATTGGTAGAGTTTATGAGATCGGGAACCTTACCCAAAGAGGCTAGTCTAGCAAGAAGACGAAGCATGGAGCAAGAGGCTCAGGACTATGCTTTAGTTGGAGACAACTTATATCGAGGAGGCAAGGATGGTTATCTAAGATTGTGCGTTCAAAAATCAGACTATTTGAAAGTCTTAGAAACTGCACACAGTAGTGTTGCAGGTGGACACTTTGGTCTTGATCGAGTAATCAAGACCATTCTATTCTCAGGACTTTGGTGGCCCACTCTTCATATGGATGCACATACCTACGTGAAGAAATGTGACACATGCCAACATGCACAATATCCGGTGAGAAAATATGAGATGCCTTTGAGGCCAATGATGGGAGGATGGGCATTCTCAAAATGGGGTATAGACTTTGTAGGTCCTATTAATCCCCCAACTAGAAACTCCCATGCAGATTACATTATTGTAGCAACAGATTACCTTACAAAGTGGGTAGAAGTCAAAGCCACAACAAAGAATGATGCTCACACGAAAGTTAAGTTCTTATTTGAGAATGTGTTCACAAGATATGGGCTACCAATAGAGTTAGTGAGCGATAGAGGAACACACTTCTTGAATGAAGTCATTGAAAATCTTCTCCAAGAATTCTTGGTGATACATAAGAAATCTACCCCTTATCACCCACAAGCTAACGGACAAGCCGAGAGCACCAATAAGATCCTTTGTAACGTATTGACAAAATTGATAAATAATAAATGCTCTAATTGGGACAAACAACTTCATCATGCTGTTTGGGCTTATCGAGTTGCCTACAAAACGGTACTCAATGCCACCCCATTTCATATGGTCTTCGACCAGAATGTTGTGCTACCTTTGGACTTCCTCATCCCAACCTTAAAAGTAGCACAAGCACATGAGTGGAATGGACATGAATTGTCCTCTAGGATCTTCGATCTAGAATGCTTAGGTGAGACGAGGCTATGCGTCTATGCTGCAAAGAAAAGACAAAAGGCATACTTTGATGCACACATCAAAGATAAAGGATTGAAAGAGGGAGACCTAGTGCTAGTTTATACACTAAAGCAACATGCCCATAAGTTGGAAAAAAGAGAATATGGACCGATGATCATTAATAGAATTTCTACTAGCGGTGCAGTTCAGTTGGCCACTCTAGAAGGAGATATCTTGCCAAACTATATAAGTGGATGTAAAGTCAATCTATATCAAGAACCTCTTATTGAGGACATGCTAATGAGACAACACTGCTAAGAAGCGAAAAGAAGAAGAGTTAAGGGTGAGAGAAGAAGCACAGGCAGAGGCCAGAGAGCGTATAAGGTGAAATAAGTTACGGCGACTAGACCTAGATGTCAACTCAAAAGCCCCAAAATATCACATGGATATGTGCTGAAAATCGGGCATAATTACTTCTCAAGTCATTGACGGACGTCCCTTTGTGACCATAGAGATAGGACAAGGAAAGGGTGCAAGGACTGTGAAAGCATTGATTGACTCAGTGCAGCAAGTAGTGCAGTTAGACTATCCTACTACCAAGACTTGCAGTTGAACGTCAATCCCATAGAAGCTTATCTCATAGGATTGGGAGGTGTGGAAACCCCTTGTTTGGGTGAGGTGGAACTTCCCATCTACCTTCAAGATTTTCCAATGAAAGTCAAAGTGCTAGTGTGTCAAGATGAGAACCTTACAGAACCACTTGTCTTGGGTCAAGATTGGATCTATGACCATGCAGTTAACTTAAACCCAAGAAGTCAAATCCTTCAAGTTTGGGTACATGAACAATGCATTACATTAGAATTAGAGAACTACATGCTCACAGATCATGGCACCACACACTCTCTTAGTTCTTCTAAGACTAATCTTCTTGAACAAGATGTATGTGCCAAAAGCTCTATGATCCAGAAGGACTCAATCAAGGAAGGACAGTCGCAAACGCAAGCAAAATCTCCTTCATTTTTGAAGAGTAAAGCATCCACAAGAGTTCAACCTCAGAAGCAAGCGAAACAGTGCAAGACAATCGGTATATCAAATAGACAAAGAGCCTTCAAGGGTAAAGTAGTCTCAGGCATAAAGCAGATCTGGGTACGCAAAGGAGAGCAACCAACAACCTTGCCACAAAAATTCCCATCGAAGCAGGCCAACCATGCCAGAACAAGAACCAAGCAACAAGGACAGGCTCACCCAGAAGGTCTCCGAAAAATTTGGGTGCCTAAGAAATTTGTGGCAGCTCAACATGAGCTATCACTCATGTGGGTACCCAAGAAACTCTTACATGCACAATGCCCTATGCTCTCCTCCATGCAAAAGGTCCCAACAAAGAAGCCAAGGAGGGAAAAGGGTCAGAACCAAGCACAGAGACTGAAAGAAGATCAAATCACCTCTTCAACAATGGTAAGAAGACAATTATCAAGGATATGGGTTTGGAAGCCAAAAGCACCCAAGGCCCCCACAGAACCAAAGAGTCAAACACAAAGGATCAAAGCCTCAAGAAACCATCCAAACATGGAGCAACCAAAGGAGATCACTAAACAATGGAAGACCATTCTCAAATGGATCCCTATAAGGAGGAAGGCTCAGTGGTCATCTCGAGACCCAATGGATACCTCCAAGAAAGAAGGCGTCAACATCCGCAAATAACCTTGAAAGCCTCGACGAGCGACAACCATGTGCTCCTTGCACAACCCTATCTTTTGCACCATTCAAGTCATGCATTTCCTAAGTATGCATTAATATAGGGCCACCTTACACGGCCGTGCATAGACACATTTGAGAGTCGCATGCAGGAGAGCACATTGACATATGTTAACTCGTTTTACTGATACTAATGTTTGTCTTCTTGTTTTGTGAGATTGTTCCTCTCCAAAAAAAAAAGAAGAAGAAGGAGAGACAAAGAACTTGTTCCCAGTTCATGGAACGTGAATGAGTCATGCTTAGTTGAAGGTGGAACCATTGATTACTGGGCATTTAACAGTTTTGATAGAAGTGTGTCTCGGCTAGCAAATGATATTATTGCTGCCTTATCTGGTAGATGTCAAGCACGTGGCATGAACATGGCATTCACAACTATTGTTTCCCCGTACCATGGTAGGAGGGAAGATCTTGAAGGTCCACAACTTGAGTGATGCTTAACTACTGTATGTACAAGAGTATCCAAGGAGATATCTGCTAAGGGTAGTTTGGTACCCTGAAAATCCTTGTTTGTATACTGGGTGAGAAGACTCCTACTTATGGTGAGCTAAACCGAATATGTGAAACTAAGCTTGGTGTAGTTACCCAATTTTTTTTTTTTGTCAAGGAATATAAAGAAGTTCAATTCTCAGTATTTGGCAAATGTTGCGTTGCAAAGAGGAGACAGGACCAGGCACTCAAAAAATTTCATTGGTGGACCATCAACATGGACATTCATCGACAATGTTCCATCACAAATGCCGGGTGTACAACACGAAGAGATAAACATTGATCAACCCTTCACCATGGTAAGTATATTTACTCTGGCAACACCATAACCATGATAGATTAGGAAACCTCTTCATCGGCATACCCGTGAGCACTTAGCTCAAGACCCCTAATTTTTGCACCATACTTCTTCCAATTCATTTTCCAAATAAGCATGCATAGGGCTACATTACAAGGCCGTGCACAAGGCACATATTTTCCTCAACCCATGCACGAACACACTTACTCATCATTCATTATGGGTTATGAGTAGTTGGCATGATCGCTCTGAACATCATCTTTGGAAGAGCTAGAGGACGTCATGGGAACAACATCCATACCTCGGAAGCAAATTGAAGCTAGCAGTTGTTCCAACTCAATCTTGACAACCTCTTTTGAGCAACTCGTAGTTTTGAAAGCTCACAACGACACATTCTTGTTGGAATCCAAGGAACAAGCTCATACAAAGGATGGACACTACCTCTCAAAGCACTACATGGAACAACCCATACAACAAGGGTCTGTCAGGAACGACAGACTCGAGAGGGGGGGGAGTGTTGAAGCTCAAGGTCAAGGACAAAGCATGGAAGTGGATCAAGAAGTGGACACACAAGGAAAGGGAGCAACTAGGGAGCTCCAAGAAGTGTATGTCAAATTTTCACAAGAATTCCCTACAAAAATAGTGATTTTCATCACTAAAAAAACATTGTAAATACCATTTTCCATTTTTGTAACTCCATTTTGTTCAAGCCGAGGAGTCATCGAGCTTGAGGAGTATTAGAAGTATCATCCTACCAAATTTCATAATTTTTAGACTTCGTTTGAGCCCTCAAATAAGCCCTGGAACCTAATTTTTAACTAGGCCGAACACTAGGTCTGGACAGGCCCAAAACTAGTCAAAAAGCTATAAAAAGAGCTAGAGAGCTCATTTTTGAGGTTAGCTTGTTAGAGAATAGAGCTTTTGTAAGGTAACTCTTTGGCAATCGAAGCTTTCCATTGTCTCTTTGATCTTACTTTGTGCGCGTGTGTGTGTATGTGTGTGCATGTTTGTGTGCTTTCACTCAGGCACTTGTGCCTTCACTTGCTTGTGGTCTTCATACCGGTCCTCATGTCTCCGTGGATTGACAAGTAAAGGAGGCGGTGCTTACGCTTGAGCTATAGTGACTATCCGGGTAAAGGAAGACCCAAGGAAGGCAGCAACATAAATGATGGAACCCACTAGGGAGGAAGTGGTGATAGCCCAAAGAGAGGCTCAGGTAGATCTAGCCCCATATGCACCAATGACAAAAAAGCAAAAACTATACACATATTTCCTACAAGGCTGTGAAGACAAAAGGATGGCATATGAAAAGCAATATCAAAAGATGTTGGATGATTACTTTGATAAGGCAATAGACTCGACACAGAAAGAGCTAGAGGTTTATGAGAAAGCTCATGAGAACCTGTTGGACTCTAAAACTGAGGTAACTTTTTCCAAGAGAGAAAAAGTAATAAGGAGAATCTTTGAACAGCTAAACCTAACTAAAGATCAAAGGAAGCTAGTACCTCCTAAGAAGGTGAATGAGGTACCCCCCACTAAAAGCAAAGAGGTAAGAGATGCGGAAATAGAAGATTGATGACAAGAACTCATTGACAAGAACAACAAGAGGTTCCTAAAGGAGGCTGAGGAGAAATGAAAGTACGAGCACCCCATGTTGTACCTACTAGAACCCCCACTGGAGCTCCGAGAAGGCGAATCCACTCTAGTGACCAGAGAAGATATGCAACTCATATGCATACCAAAGCCGCAAGATCCGAAAAGAACAATACAAAGATAATAACGTGGAAGCACATGATATGGAGGAGGAAGAAGAAGAGGAAAGGGAATTACTGCAACAACTCTTAAAAACTCCATAGAGATGGGAAAAGCTCAGGAAGAGTTTAGCATCCAAAAACTAAGAGAAATGGAACAAGAAGCTGACCAGAATGACTTTTTTTATTCATCCATGGGATTTGAAATAGAGGTAGCAAAAGAAGGGCCTCCAAGAAGGAGATACACCACAAGATAACCTGTAGATAGAGGAAAAGCACCCTCAAGAAGAAAGCAATTCTAAAGAGGAGAGCAGTTAAGGGGAAGATGCTAATGCAAATAGCATGGAGGACGCAGAAACAAAACAGGTAGAGAAGGAGATCCAAGATGTGGAGGAACAAATATAGGAGAGAAATGCAGAGGAAGATGAACAAAAAATCCTAAAGGCTATGATGGAAACATAGGAAGAAGTGAAAGAAGAAGAAGTCAAATCAATGCAACTAGAGCATGAGAAACCTAAAAATGAAGATAAAGCAAAGCAATAATATTCGACCCAAGGTCAAGAGAAGGACAAGAACAAGGACCTATTAGAAATCAAGACTCTAATCAATCAACGAATAGAACAGTTCTCTCAAGGATCAAGATGTGCACTACTGGCCGGTCTCCGAATGGATGAAGAAAAAAGACAATTAGTGGAAACCTGGAAGATGGAAAGGAGAGATCTAATCAAACAAAATGAGACTTTGCTCTGGGACAACGAAGTTCTTCAAGAAGAAATATTAAAGGTAATAGAAGAAGTTATAGTTGCAAGACACCAAAGGAGTAAACCAGAAGAAGAACATCAAGAGATGGAAAACCACTTCAATGAAATGATAAAGAATAAAGATAGAGAGATCGATCTAGGGAGAAATGCGTTGAAGATAGTCAAGGATGAACTGGAAGAGTGCAAACTATACCTCCAAAGCAAGAAAGAAGAAGTTTCAAAGCTCCAACAAGAAAAAGAGAAGTGCATGCAAGATCTGGAGAACAGTAGAATGGAACAAAGGAGTTGGGGGCATAAATGTATGGAAAGCCAAGAGGCTGCTCAGGTAAGAGACCAGACAATCCAGGAACTCTTAGACAAACTCAAGCAAAAAGAGGTACATCACTCTGGAAAAGATAAAGAAATAGAAAATCATAAAAAGAAATATTCGGTTCTATATTCATCATTTAAAAAAGATTAAAGAACAAAATGATGAGTTGTTATCCATTTTGGATCCGGACAGTAACATAGCCTTCCAGAACAATCAAGATTTAGACAGGATAACGGAGCTAGAAAGAGAACTACCAGAAAGCCAAAAGAGAGCTCTCCCAAACAAGAGCACTATTAGAGGTAAAGGCAAAGGTGGAAGGGAGAATGAAGAAATTATGTGAAGCTTCAATAGAAATGTCTGCATGTTTCAGAGCAATCAAGGCTCAGATTCAGCAAACAATGGAAGTATGTCAACAGGAAGTGGAGAGGGAAATAAGAGAACTTATCCTATGGGAAACAAAAGTTTCTCAGGTGCAAGCTCACATCCGAGAAGAGGCTCAAGAGATAGAACAAGGAGGTAGAAGCCCCATCAAGGATGCAGAGATGGAGGTAGAAGATGCACATGTGAGGAATTACAAATTTGATGAGCTAGATCTTGAAGAACTAATACCACCATCTACATTAATTAATGATAGGAATAGTAGAATCAAGTACTTAAAGCAGCTATATGATAGATACGAGGGTAAATTAGTCAGATTTCTACTAAAGCTAAAGAAACCTCCACAAACACTATGCAATTTTGATATCTTGGGCATGCCCATAGTCTACATCCACGAGTCAATAAAAGAGTACTAGATAGGCATTTTGAAGAAAGAGCCTAATCAATTTTTGGAGTACTCAGAGAGTTAGTTTGTATTAACAAAAGAATTTTTTCATAAGGTAAATGTGCACTGGCACAGGGAATTTTTGAATAAGCAAAAAGAATGTCGGCACATGTGGACAAATGCTCTGATCAGCCTCAAGCTCAACCCCACATATTGTCCATGCATTCGTCAAAGGGATTGGCCAACTTTTTGGGAACGCCGGAGGAGTGGAGAGATACCATGCATGTGGTTGAACTTTACGAAGCTAACAGGACCTCCAGATGGTTGGCCGACCAAATCCTACATGCTTCAAGTAATCGACACCTTTTTGAAAGACACGAGAGATGTACAGGACTATGCCATCATTGTACAAACCCGAATACTAACGATGATAAAGACCTATCTAGAGAGTTTTTCAGATTTCAACATCAAAACTCTCAAAATCTTTGGACTTCCATTCAGGCACAAATATGCTTCTTTTTTACCTTAGCCAAATGCCAAATAGATAGCGTCTGATGGAATACTACATAAGAGTCATGTTTATGCAGAGTATTTATCTACAAACATTCGAGGATGCATTTTCTACAGGATTTTTGAGATGGACTCAAAGATTTTTGGAATAGTCTCTCTAGGTCTTGAGGCACACATCCTCACATATGAAGCTGCATACTTAGAATATCAGAAATGGAACACACTAGATGCACGAGTCATGGCTCTCAACTGGAGGAAGGCCTTAATTGAGCTTATCAACATCATCAACATAGAAGAGAAAGAGCAAAACAGACACCTCCAGGAAATGTACAAACAGAGATAAATACTAGTAGTAGTAAGGTATACAATAGAGTAAGAAAAACCACAGCCTGAGGAGATGTATATATTTCCAAATTTTGATGAGGACATCAAAGGGTCTAGAAGGGGGAGGAAATGTTGACAAAATACCTCAAATAGTGGTTTACCATAATGTCATGTATATAAGAGCTCCAAATTTTGTAACACTCAAGAAGAGTCTTCCTTTAGTGACCTAGGAGCATCCAACCCGAAATAGACAAAATAAGTCTTTCCATTGGTGTAGAAAAGAGCATTGCAAGAAATCGTGCCTCTCTCCAGGCATAAAATCACGATTCTCTACAAAAGAGTATAAAAGCCACAAATATGAAGAATTCTGGGCCATTTTCTCTTATATCTTTTGCAGTAATGAGAAGAGAAGCTCCTTTCGCTCTAATACATGTGCCATCTCTTGTGTCCTTTGTATTCTCTATGCTTTATGGAAGTTTTGATGTGTTACTTGGTTGATTATGAAGTTGTGGATGTATGTTCCACTTTATTATGAAGTCCTTGAGGAGTAATTTCTATCATATTCATCTTTTGTAATCACTTTAGGGAAGTTATCCGAACATGAATCTCACTCACCTTCTCATACGCTCTAGTAATCCCAATTCTAGTACCATATTTGAAATCTACATGAAATGTAGCATGGAAAAGGCACTTGAATCATTTGATTTGGTGCTTGTATGAGAGAGTTATGATCATTTGAAGTTTCCTGCTTACATGTCTATAGAAAGTCGTGTTATTTAGAAAGTCATGTTCTTGGATTGACAAACTAAAAAAACATTCCCTTTCCCACTTCTATTTCATCAAGTCCCTACTGCTACAATGGTACACACACTTGTTGGAAGGTGAAGGTAAGGTTGTCAACAATTGATAGATGGATAGGTAGATGGCTAGATAGACAGACAGATAGACAGACAAATAGATAGATAGATAGCTAGATAGATAGATAGATAGATAGATAGATAGATAGATAGATAGATAGATAGATAGATAGATAGATAGATAGATAGATAGATAGATAGATAGATAGATAGATAGATAGATAGATAGATAGATAGATAGATAGATAATAGATAGATAGATAGATAGATAGATAGATAGATAGATAGATAGATAGATAGATAGATAGATAGATAGATAGATAGATAGATAGATAGATAGATAGATAGATAGATAGATAGATAGATAGATAGATAGATAGATAGATAGATAGATAGATAGATAGATAAATAGATAGATAGATAGATAGATAGATAGATAGATAGATAGAAAGATAGATAGATAGATACATAGATAGATAGATAGAAAGATAGATAAATAGATAGATAGATAGATAGATAGATAGATAGATA
>CM035441.1:108025703-108293203 GCA_020310875.1 Ceratopteris richardii | reverse complement strand
GAACCTGACTTGTAACCCCTAGTCATCCATTTGCCCAACAAAAACAAGATTCTTTCTTATATTCACAACATGTAGCACATCAACAAGATGTTTTACATTCCCATCCTCCATAGAGAGTTTTATGTTTTCTGTACGCTTGATAGGATGTGATGTGTCATCATCGGTTTCAACATATCCAAGAATCAGAAATTTTTGCAAACTAATAAATCATTCTACATGATGAGTCATGTCATTTGAAGCACTTGAATCAACATAACAAACATTACCATTCAATTTTAAAACATCAATAGGCATCGTATTCATCATATGATGTTGAACCATGAACAATTTCTCACAATCATCTACACTTGCGGATGCATAATTGTTTTGCAACCTTCTGTTATTTTGATTCTTCATCCTATAATCACATTGAAAGTGACAAGGTTTACCACAATTCCAACATAATTTATTGTCATTATGTGAATCATTGTGCTATCTCTTTGGATCCCCATGACTCGAAACTATCCTTTATCTCTTACATAATTTTTTTTTGTTGACCTTGGTCTTGGTTACTATTTCCTCTTCCACTTCTAAAGCCTCTACCTCTGCTTCTTCCTCTGCCAGAGTAGAATACCTACTCAAAACTAGGTTTTATGAGTCAAAGTCCTCACCAAGATTCTTTTCTTCAATAATCAACATGGACACAAGATCAACAAAATTCAAAATATTTTCCATGGTCTGTATAGAAGTTCCCATCTGCTTATATATAGCTCCTAAACCATGAAGGTGCACTTACACTCTATAATCATCATCATCTACATTCACACCAATAGATGCAAGTAACTCACATCTTTTGATTTTTAAGGTGTAGTCACTTATCCACATGCCTTTTTTCTCTAGTGTATGCAACTCGTTTTTGAGTTGCACTCTTTGTGCCTTTCTATTGGTCTCATACAATGTGACGAAACTATTCCAAGCCTCTTTCGGAGTCTTGGTATCTTGCATGTGCCCAATCATGCTATCATGTATGCTAAAAGATAACCTATACATTACCTTTTGTGATCCTTGATTCCATCTTCATATGCTCTTCATAGGTCCATAGTTTGATTTCTCTTTGGTAACTATAGAGCATTTTCATTATCTCCTTTGATGTACTTCCAATAGCCATTTCCAATCAAGAAATTCTTCGTTTCGAATCTCCAAGCATGAAAGTTGTTTTTGTTCAACTTGTCTCTCATACGCTAACTCATTCCATCAACATTTTCCATTTCTACAACAATTCACAGTGCAACAAGAACATTACATGTAGTACCTCTACTTGAACAGTATCACACTATGATGTCAGAGTTCGATCTAAAAAAACCATAGTTTTTGTGTATCAACAATACACAAAATCACTTGAAATTTTGGACCTAGAATATTTCAGTGTTGCCAGGTAGGACACAAGTTACACTTTTGCAAATTGACCTACTATTTCTATGGGCCCCACCTTGCGAGCTTGAAATGGAGGTTGAGATGGCTTCAAAATAGAAATCTGAACAAAACAAGTGAGCCTAAAGCAATAACTACCAAAAATATTTTCATGCCTTCTACCTTCACACCAAATCCTATAGCAATTTGAGGTCATTTGTGAATCATACTTTCTCCATGCCTTCTTACATACTTTTCACTATTGGCCTTCTCCACGAGCTCTCGACAACCACACTTGCTCTAATACCATGTCAAGAGAAAGGAGATAAGGAAGAGAGCTCACTCACTATTGACACTCAAGGTCAAACACAAGTTACAAGAATGCATCAAGGAAGTGGACATACAACAAAAGGGAGCATATAGGGAGCTCCGAGAAGTACATGTCAAATTTTTCAAAAGAAACCCCTATAAAAACAGTGAATTTGATCACAAAAAACCATTGTAAATATCATTTCACATCAAATCCATTTTTTCAAGCCAAAGAGTCCTCAAGCTTGAAGAGTATTGGAAGTACCTACATATCAATTTTCATAATTTCTTGATTCCATTTGAGCCCTCAAATAAGCCCTGGAGCCTAATTTTTAACTAGGTCCAACATTAGGTCTGGACAGGGCCAAAGCTAGTGAAAAACTATCAAAAGAGCTAGAGAGCTCATTTTTGGGGCTAGATAGTTGGAGAGTGAACTGATTATGGAGTATTGTAGACCTTCTTTGAGCTTGCTAATAGAGGTTCCATTGTTCCGCTCTTTGTCTTGTCATGTGTGTGTGTGTATGTGTGGGCATGCTTGTGTGCTTCTCACTCATACACTTGTACTCTCATGTGCTCATCGTCATCATACCTTCCTCACATCTTCCTGAATTGACAATTATGAGGTGGATCTCCTCACTTTGGTGCTTGCCGTTGTGCTAGAGTGACACCAAATTTGGCACCGTTTCAAGGGATCGAGCTTTTAGGATGAGCGTGTAATGGTAAGACATAGAGATGTGATGTTGGAATTGTAGGTAAGTAGGTAATTTTTCTATTTTCTTTACTTTCTTCACCATCATCATCATCTCCATCATCTCTCTCCACCTTCCATATCCATTCCCTCATTTCATTTATGCGTGGGAGAGAGCTTGATTTGGTGTGCTTGAGCGTGTCTTTTGGCACTACAATTCAGCATTGTGCACAGGCAGCAAAAGAGGTAAAATTTCTATTTTTTTATCGTCACCATTTAAAGCTCACACAATCACGATGGTATACCAAGTTCATATTTTTCAAAATTTATCTATTCTAGCTTACAGAACATGTGAGCACCTCCAAGGAATCGTATGTGATCTTGCAAAATTTATATTTTTCCAGAGCATCGCGATGGTCCCACACCATCATGATGGGCCTTGACCATTGCGATTGTCTCAAGCCATCACAACAATCCATTTGACCATCATGATGGTCTCATGTGATCGCAATGGGCCTTGACCATTGCGACCGTCTCACACCATTGCGATGACCCCACATCATCATGACGATGCATCACCATCGGGATGAAACACCATGCCATCATGACGAGCCCATGCCATCGCGATTGGCCCACGCCATCTTAATTGGCCCACCCCATCTCGATGACCCCAAACCATTGTAATTGGCCTATGCCATCATGACGATCCATTTAACCATCGTGATGGTATCACACCATTACAATGGTTCAACTAAAATAGCAATAATAGGATTTTGATTTTCTTGCAATTTTGAAGCTAGTTTTGGGCATATTTTCAAGCTCTTTTACCTACACATTTACAAACATTATAAATAAATACATACAATCTTGGGAGCTTTTGTTTGCCTGTTTTAACCCTCAAAATCTTGAATGAAAATAACATTTTCATATGAAATCCGTTTTTCTTAAGAATAATGTGTTGATTTTTAGATAGGGTAATTTGAAGTTGACCCTCAAGTGGGAGTAGGAAACTGAGGGAGCTCTAGAAAATATTTATCAATACAAGGGGGGGAATAAGGATCTTTAAAAAACACCTAAATCAAAATTGGTTGTCAATTAAAGTTACATTGTGATCTAAACTTGGGCCTTTTATGGGTCCACCAAGATTCAATCAAGGGTGTCCAAAGCAAGGTGCCAGCATGTGCAAGCTTGGGAACGTAGGTCCTAGGCATACAAGTGCAAAAAAGGAAAAGCGACTTGAGGTTGGAAGATCTCTCAACCCTCTCAATCAATTTTTAGCATAGTCTAAGTGCGATTAGTGGTTTTGATTGATTAGAGGCACGATAGGAACACTCAAGTTCTAGGAGCACATGGTTAAAAAACTGAGCCATCGGTGCTCGTCTAACTCTCTGAGTGTGTCCAACCGAAATGACAGTGAGTCTTCCGGTAGCAGTTTCTGGGTAATGGCTACTCGTAAACTTGGTATAACTATCTCCATTGGTGCTATTGCTTCTAAGCCATAAGCTAGTTTGAAAGGCGTCAATCTTGTTGTTACCTTGTAGGTAGTCCGGTATGCCCATAGTACTGCAGGTAACATTTGATCCCATCTTTCCGGTGCTTCCATGATCAATTTTCGAAGGATATTCAGCAGAGATTTATTTGTACTTTCGGCCAAACCATTAGCACGAGGATAATAAGGAGAACTAAATTTATGTGTGACCTCGAATGACTGTGTAAGTGCCTTCATTAAATTGTTTACAAAATGAGTGCCTTGATCTGAGACAATTTCCAGTGGTAAGCCAAAACGTGGAAAGACATCGGTTAGCAGACACTTTGCTACCATAACGGTTGTAGCAGACCGTAAAGCCCAGGCTTCTGCCCATCTGGTTGCATAGTCTGTACAGGTCAGTATGTAATGGTTGTTACTGAAGACTGTTGGAGGTGTAATCGGACCGATAAAATCTAGACCCTACTTTTGGAAAGGTTCCAATGGTAAGATGGGTTGTAGAGGAAAGGGATGTCGTTGCAACGGCTGGCCAGATCTTTGAAAAGTATCACATTGTTTGACAAACTGTGAGATATCTCTGTACATCGTTGGCCACCAGAGACCACTCTGCATAATTTTCCGGTGAGTTAAGTCTGCTGCAAAATGGCCACCAAAAGGAATCGAGTGAGCCAAAGTGATAACTGAGTTAACTTCATGCGGTGGAATACATCAAAGTAGGATTCCGGTATGATCTACATAATATAATTCTCCAGCAATTAACCGAAATCGGCCGCTAAAAACTGCAATTTTCCTTCGTACTGCCCTAGAAGTCTGAGATGGAAGGCAACCATCAGTGAGAAAGGTTAAGATATGATCATAATATGAAAATGGGATAGGTGGGTCTGTAGAATCTTCATTAATAGGTTCTGACACATAAATCACGGGTGTCGTGTCATCTATGCCCACTGGAGCTTCACCAGAATCTAAGCGGGATAAGAAATCTGCTAAGGCATGTGAACTGCCTGGCCGGTGAATGACTTCGTAGTCGAATTCTTGTAAAAGTAAGACCCATCGCACTAATCGACCACCTAGATGCTGTTGCCGAACTAGATAGACAAGTGCAGCATGATCTACATGAAATGTGAATTTACGACCTAGCAAGTAATGTCTGAATTTCTTGACAGAATATATTAGCCCAAGACATTCTCTTTCTGTTACACAGTAATTCTTCTCAGCAGGGGCTAATCTTCGACTTGCATAATACACTGGTCTGAACCATTTATCAATTTGTTGCATCAACACACTTCCTATTGCTATATCTGAAGCATCAACAAATACATGAAATGGGTGATCCCAGTCCGGTGGTTGTAAGATAGGAACTTGTGTTAATAAATGCTTTAAACGATCAAATGCTATCTGGCATTCCTGGGTCCATTCAAATTGTCGAGGAGTCTTGGTGATTAGCTTGTTTAGTGGTATAGCCAGATGAGCAAGCCACCGTAAGTGTCGTCCATGCCACCGTACTTGGTCCATAAAACGCATGACTTCTTTCGGTGTAGTGGGCACAGGAGCTTCTAGTACTGCCGAAATTTTATCTTGATCTACTTGGATACCTTGTGCAGATACGATGTGGCCAAGTAACTTGCCACATGAAACTGCAAACACAGATTTGTTTGGGTTCAAGCAGAGTCTATACTCTCTGAATTTCTGAAAGCAGCACCGTAAATGCAACAGGTGTGCTATCATCTGACCGAAAATTGAAAAATCGTCGAGATATACTTGCATAAAGGAAGTGAGATAAGGAGAAAATATCTCCTGCATACATCTTTGAAATGTGCTTGGTGCTTAATCCAAACCACATTACCGTACAAGAAAAGACACCCCAGTTGGTGATAAATGCAATTTTTGGTATATCTTCTTCGGCCATTCTCACTTGGTTGTAGCCACTGTATCCATCTAGGAATGAATACATCTCGTGGCCTGCTACTCTATCAAGCATGGTATCCAAAAACGGGATTGGAAAGGGATCCGGTACAGTTGCTGCGTTTAATTTTCGGTAATCTACACAGATTCGCAATTGCTTGTTTTTCTTTGGCACAATCACAATCGGAGAGATCCATTTAGCATGCTCTACTGGCACGATGAATCCAACTTTTAATAACCTATCAAGTTCTGCCTTTACTTGAGATGCATAATGGGGATTCATCCGGTAGCTGGTTTGCTTTATCGGCCTTGTTTCTGGCTTCAGCATGACCCTGTGCTGGTAGATGCGGGGGTCTAATCCTTTCATGTCTTTGTAGTCCCATGCAAAGACGTCGGTGAATTCTCGGAGTAGCTGGATTAAACATGATTGAAATGTTTCCGGTAAGTTTTGCTTTATCTTTACAGGACGCGGATGATCTTCATCTCCTAAATTGTAAGTGATCAATTGATCTTCAGGGACATAGAACTGTTGATGTTTCTCTGTGTCTCCTGTTGGTTTCATGAGTTGCTGCAATTCATCGTCATGTGTCGAAACAGTGTCTTCCTTTTTAGCCTCTTCTGTGATAGGTATTACTGTAAAGACTGAGGCGTTCCAATTATCTACAACGGACTGTAGATCAACAGTCCCTAAGGAAATTAAATCAGCGTTACTCTTCAGAAACTCTTCTTCTTCATCATCTGATAATCCATCTAGCATATGGACTGGTTCAGCAAAATACGGTCTAGCGTGTAGCTCGCAAGGTTGTATAGCATCTAATTTAACCACATCTACGATTGGCATCTTTAAACGTAAGCTCTTGTGTAGACCAGTCCTGTATTACCTTCGCATGCTTCAGCGAAGGTCGGCCGAAAAGAAGGTTGTAATCCAAAGTGGATTCCGGCAGATCTAGTATAACAAAGGTCATTTTAAAGGTCGAACCTTGCAAAGTGATGGGTACATTCCGCACAAGTCCTACGGGATGGACTCTTGATTGATCTGCCATTCTGACAAAAAATTGAACTGGTTTGGTTTCGGTCCATCCCAACCTTTTGCATAATGCCACAGTCGCAATGTTAACACCAGAGCCTCCATCAATTAATACCTGCGTAATCTTATGATTCTTATACCATACTGTAATCAAGGGAACTGAATGACCAACCGTGGAATCAGGTTCCGGTTGAACTGCTGTTGTCGCTGGAATACAAGAAGGCACCGGACTAAACTGTTGTTGGAACTGTTGTCGAATACCAGGTACTAATGCCAGTAGTTGGCCTAGAGGCAGAGTTATAGATGCCTTAGATAGGATTTCCCAGGCCTGTTGAGATTGATTGACAGGCTCCATTGATGTTGAAGTTGATGCCTCTGCTGATGAGGAGGTGTCTATGGTTGGTAATGTATTTGCTGCTGATGATGTTCCTGCTGCTGACTCCCGTTGTTGTGTTCCTTCCTTTGTTAACGATGGCTGGGTTACCGGAATAGGCTCTGGGAAGACTGGTGGTTCTGTTGTGGTCCATTGACTAGCCTTATTATACATTCTGTGTTGTTCCCGTATTCCTGGTTCAAATATTTCTGTTGCCGGTTGCAGTTGTTTACCGGAACGGGTCTGGACTGCAGCAACCTGTGTCTCCACCGGTGTGATTGTTGGAGTTTATTGATCTCCAAAGTACAGCTAGAAGTAGGTGAAACCCAATAGGACCTAGTTGACTTTTTCACAAACTTGTATGCACACACCAATTTTCTTGCAGAGCAAATTTCTCTTTGCTCACTTGGAATTTTCCAAAACTGTTTCACACACATAAACTAGACTCTAAGAGCTTTCCAACAAGATATAGAACACCTCAAATGGATAAATACACAATGAGCTATGACCTCTGCAATATGCAGCTTTAATGGAGACCTTGAAACAGAGATGAACCTCAGGACACACATCACTTGCAGAGACTACTGCTCTTAACTCACAACTCCAATGACTTTGAAACTTTCCAGAATAGAAGTAGACTTAAAGAGCTTTCTAACAAGCCAAATAACACATGATTTGGATACATACACAAGGATATATGACCTCTGCAAGTTTGAGGTTTAATGGAGACCTTTAGCAGGGATAAAAAACAGAGAACACACACTACTTGCAGAGAGTATTGCTCTCAGCTCACACATCCAATGATTATGAAAATTTCCAGGAAGCAAGTAGACAATAAGAGCTTTCCAATGAGCTATCAAACATGTAATTTAGATATATAATGAGGGAGATACAAGCTCTGCAATCTCTGCATACAAAATTACAGCAGTGTAGAGATACACATATGACTCTCTTGAACATCCCACAAGATCACAACTTTTCTCCTCTTTTTATAGCATGGGAAACTAATCTAAAACCTTCCTAATACATCTAAATTCGTGGTAGACACTTGGATGGAGGTATTACATGACTCAAGTGCTCAAATAAGCAAAGTATTGATGGACTTTGAGAACTAGCCACATCGACCTTCCACTAGGACACCACTGAAGCTCCCTTGTGACTCACTAATTTGACTCACCATGTTCTAGAAATCACGTGGTATTTTTGCTACATTTTATGAATAATATGAGCCTTCTTGAAGTATTAAAAGACTTCCCAAAGGTATTTACATAATTTGAAACTTGTACCCTACATAAAACAAATGTTCGCAACATTCTCCCCCTCAAGTTTCAAAGGGTATTTCCTTCATGCCAAGAATATAGTTGAATCTTTGAAGCTTTGGTCCATCCAAGGATTTGGTGAAGATATCTGCAACTTGATCCTTTGTTCCAACAAAAGAAACCTGCACTTCATTGTTCATGGCCTTCTCTCGAACATAATGATAGTGAACCTCTATATGCTTTGTTCTAGCATGAAAAATAGGATTTGAGGTCATATGAATGCTGCTCAAGTTATCCCCATATATCAGTGGTACATCAACCTGCACATTCAAGTCATGAAACAACTTTTTAAACCACATAACCTCAGTAGTAGCCAATGCTAAACCTCTATACTCAGCCTCTGTAGAAGATAAAGCAACTGTAGGCTGTTTCTTTGAACTCCATGTTAATGTCTTGTTTCCTGCTATTACCACATATCCACTTGTGGATCTTCTGTCATCTTTGCTTCCAGCCCAATCTGCATCACTAAAGACTTTAAGAGTTAGATCAGCATCATGACTATAAAATAATCCTTCGTTCATGGTACCTTTCAAATACCTAAGCACTCTTTTCGCTGCATGCATATGAGGTACTCTAGGTTCATGCATAAACTGTGACAATACTCCCACTGCATAACATATATCAGGTCTAGTTTTTGTTGCATAAATCAAAGATCCTACCATGGATCTATATACATTCATATCATGCAACTCATCACCTTCCTTTGCGCTTAGCTTTACATTACATTCCATTGGAGTAGAAACAAATTTACATTCCTGCATACCAAACCTTTTCAGCATATCACATATATACTTTCTTTGTATCAACCACATACCTTCATCGCTATACACAATTTCAATCCCAAGAAAGTATCTGAGCAAACCAAGATCTGAAATTTTAAACTCTTTTCCCAAATTACCTTTTATCTCATCAATTGCTTTTGCATCATTCCCTGTAATCAACAAGTCATCCACATAAATGCATACATAGACACACATGCCATCTACATGTTTTACATAAAGTGAAGGATCAGCATGACTCGCTGTGTATCCTTGCAGCATAAGATACTTTACCAACCTTGCATTCCATGCTCTTGGTGCCTGCTTAAGACCATACAATGCCTTCTTTAACCTGCATACATGATTAGGACATTTTGCATCCACATAACCATCTGGTTGTGACATATACACTTCTTCATTTAATTCACCATTAAGAAAGGCATTCTTTATATCGAGTTGATATATATTCCACCTCTTACTTGCAGCTAAAGCCAACAAAGTTCTCACCGTTGCCATATTTGCTACTGGACTAAATGTTTCCTCATAGTCCACACCTTGAGTTTGATTATATCCTTTTGCTACAAGTCTAGCCTTATATCTAGACACACTACCATCACTATTTCTTTTAATCTTAAAAACCCACTTACAACCAATTACCTTTTGCTTTGGTGTACTTGGAACTAAATTCCAAGTCTCGTTATCATGTAGTGCTTCCATTTCTTCTCTCATTGCTTTCTCCCACTTTTCATCTCCTTTGGCCTCATCATAACATGTGGGTTCATTTTCCTGCTCAACTTTTGTCATAAAAGCATAATGAGTATTCATGAAAGATTCATAAGTATACCTTTGTGGTTGCTTACTTACTCTTGAAGTTCTTCTTACCTCCAATGTAGATGCTCTTCCTTTCTTATTAGGAACCTTTGATGATTCTCCATACTCACATACATCACTAATTTCCTCTCCTTCATCATTAACTTCAACAAGTTTGAGTTTACCTTTACTTTTAACACTTGGAGGTGACTCTTGCCTTAATCTTCCATTGAAAGGTGATCCTCTTTCTTCATCTAAACCACTCCTTTCATCATTTAAACTTCCTGATGGCTGAACTATGAATTCATCTCCTTCAACCACACCTTCTTCATTTTCATCCATGACCTGCAAACAATTCTTATCTGCATACCATGAAAGTGATTCATCAAAGTTTACATCTCTTGACACAACAACCTTATTGGTATGAGGATTATAGCATCTATATCCTCTTTGAGTATCTGCATAACCAATGAATATACATTTTTCTGATTTTGCATCAAGTTTAGATCTCACCTCACTAGGTACATGTACATAACATACACAGCCAAATACTTTCAAATGACTTACACTTGGTTTCCTTCCATGCCATACCTCATATGGTGTCAAATGATGAACTCCAGCAGTCGGAACTCTATTCATAATGTAAACACTTGTGCTAACAGCTTCAGCCCAAAAATAATTAGGCAAACACATATCATTAAGCATGCTTCTAGATGCTTCTGCTATGATTCTGTTTCTTCTTTCTGCGACTCCATTTTGTTGTGGAGTATACCTGCATGTAACTTCTCTTTTGATACCTTCATCATACAAAAAATCAGTAAAAGCTTGAGAGAAATACTCTCCTCCTCCATCGGATCTTAGCTTCTTAATATACCTTCCTGTTTGCTTTTCGACATATGATTTGAACTTCTTGAAACAATCAAAGACCTCACTCTTATGTTTAATAAAATACACAAATGTCATTCTACTATGATCGTCAATGAATGATACATAGTACTTATTACCAACCAAGGATGCCTCTTTAGTAGGTCCCCACACATCTGTGTGTATGAGATCTAGCAAACCATCACTTACATAGCTTGAATGCTTGAAAGGTTGTCTACTCTGCTTACCCATTTGACATGCTTCACAAAGATGCACCATATGTTGCTTAGTAAGATCAGGTAATCCTTCAACAATCCTCTTCTTTGATAGCTCCTTTAACCTGTGTACATTCATGTGTCCAATCCTTTTGTGCCATGGATCAAGCTCTGCTATTTGATGCATGCCATAAGAGAAATAGTTTGTATGATTTGGGTTTACCTTAAATGTAAACAATCTACCTTGTTTTTGACCTCTAGCAATTAACCTCCTTTGCTTTGGATCCTCAATGAAGCAACCTGCATGATTAAATCTCACTTGTAGACCTTTTTCTACCATTTGACCAACTGACATCAAATTCTTAGTGATCGTTGGCACATAAAGTACATCCTTCAAGCAATTTTTCTTGCTCTTATCCTGCATAACAACATCTCCAACCTGCATAATCTTATGTGTTGTGTCATCTCCTGTTTCAACATGACCTTTACATGACGGATTATGCATATTAGAAAACCATGAAGCATCATGAGACATGTGATTAGAACAACCACTATCTACATACCATACATCGCTATTGCAATTCATCTTAGTTTCTACATTCATCATAAGAAGAGAATCATAATCATCACTTTTACCTTCAACTGCATAATTTCCTTGTTGTTTACCTCTTCTTGAATAGCCTCCTCTTCGATTACCACCTTGATTATTTTCATTTTGATAACAATCTTTGGCATAGTGTCCATACCTTCCACATATATAGCAATTGTTCTTATTATCTTCACTCCTTTGTCTTTGGTTGTAGTTGTAGTAGCCTCTCGTACCTCTAGCGCTTGATCTTCCTCTTCCTCTTGTGTTGAAGAAGCCACTTGAAGTCCTTTGATCATCGCTCCTTCTTCCTCGACCTCTATTTGAACCTCTTCCACCTCTGTTTCCACCTCTTGATGATCCTACATAAAGAGCTTGTCCTTGAGATCCTTTTTGATTTGAAGTAGAACCATTTAGATTCATCTCCTCCGTGACCATGAGGGCAATAAGTTGATCAAAATTTGGTAATTCTCCTCTGACATAAACTGAAGTAATGAAGGGCTTCCATCTCTCATCATCTTTGAGTCCGTTGAGAGTATGTGCAACCAAGTCGTCGTCCTCCACATGAGCTTGAATTGATCCTAGTTGATCTGCAATCTCTTTAACTTTCAATATGTAATCATTGACCGATGTCCTTGTATCTTTCTTTATGTTATTCAACTCATTTTTTAGTTGAATCTTCCTTGCTCTTGTACCTGTAGCATACAACCTTTCCAATGCAAGCCAAACATCTCTACTTGTGTCTAGATCTTGTATGTGTCCTACCATTGAATCTTGAATATTTTGTGATAAAATGAATATAACCCTTTTGTCTCTCTCATTCCAAAGTCTAAACTCCCTCAATTGTTGCTGATTTGGGTCCTCTGGTAATGTGGGTTTGATATCTGTGCCGTCAATCAAACCATACAAGCCTCTACCTTGCAAGTATGCTGTGATTCTAAACTTCCATGCTTGATAATTGGTCTTATCAAGCTTCTCTATTTGTGCATGTTGGTCTCCCATAATACAAATGCTAAGCTTCCTCCTTTAAGCCTCCTTTCCAATGTGTGTGATGAGAAGAAATATTATATTTACCTTGTAAATGAGGTATGTGCACCTTTCTTTGCTTGGATGTTGCTTCAGATGCCTCCTTGCAATCTTCTTCTACCTTTGTGTAGTGTTGATGATGAACTGCTTCTTTGATAGCTTCAAATTCTTCGTCAAGGTATGATAACCTTCTCCAAGCCTCCAAGTACTTGCTCTGATACCAATGTTGGAGTTTATTGATCTCCAAAGTACAGCTAGAAGTAGGTGAAACCCAATAGGACCTAGTTGACTTTTTCACAAACTTGTATGCACACACCAATTTTCTTGCAGAGCAAATTTCTCTTTGCTCACTTGGAATTTTCCAAAACTGTTTCACACACATAAACTAGACTCTAAGAGCTTTCCAACAAGATATAGAACACCTCAAATGGATAAATACACAATGAGCTATGACCTCTGCAATATGCAGCTTTAATGGAGACCTTGAAACAGAGATGAACCTCAGGACACACATCACTTGCAGAGACTACTGCTCTTAACTCACAACTCCAATGACTTTGAAACTTTCCAGAATAGAAGTAGACTTAAAGAGCTTTCTAACAAGCCAAAGAACACATGATTTGGATACATACACAAGGATATATGACCTCTGCAAGTTTGAGGTTTAATGGAGACCTTTAGCAGGGATAAAAAACAGAGAACACACACTACTTGCAGAGAGTATTGCTCTCAGCTCACACATCCAATGATTATGAAAATTTCCAGGAAGAAAGTAGACAGTAAGAGCTTTCCAATGAGCTATCAAACATGTAATTTGGATATATAATGAGGGAGATACAAGCTCTGCAATCTCTGCATACAAAACTACAGCAGTGTAGAGATACACATATGACTCTCTTGGACATCCCACAAGATCACGACTTTTCTCCTCTTTTTATAGCATGGGAAACTAATCTAAAACCTTCCTAATACATCTAAATTCGTGGTAGACACTTGGATGGAGGTATTACATGACTCAAGTGCTCAAATAAGAAAAGTATTGATGGACTTTGAGAACTAGCCACATCGACCTTCCACTAGGACACCACTGAAGCTCCCTTGTGACTCACTAATTTGACTCACCATGTTCTAGAAATCACGTGGTATTTTTGCTACATTTTATGAATAATATGAGCCTTCTTGAAGTATTAAAAGACTTCCCAAAGGTATTTACATAATTTGAAACTTGTACCCTACATAAAACAAATGTTCGCAACAGTGATATGTACCATGTTGGCCATTGGATTTTGACGTTCCTTCTTCCTTTGATCATACTCAGCTGCATCCTTGCAAAATCTCCTAATATGTGCAAATTCACCACAAAAATGGCAGCGTGGTGGTGGTAAATTGGGATTTTCCGGTGGTGGTCCGTTCTGCCAGTGGTTTGCATTATAGTTGTTATTCCTCTATCCTCGGTAATTTTGATATCCTTGCTGCTGGTTGTTTCTTATTTGTGGAGGCACATAGTGGTTGGCTGGCTGTCCTTGTTCCTGGATAATTGCATTGACAGTCGTTGTTCCCTGTACTCTAGCGTTGTATGTGCAGTTTTTGGTGGTGTGTCCGACAATGTTGTAGATAGCGCAGAATGTCTGATTAAGTGTGCAATTGGCACTAGTATGTCCTGAATTTTTGCATGTGATGCAGTATACTTGTCTGGTCATATCTTCAACAACATTTTTGTTTGTTTTTACCCACTCCAAATCTTCTGTAAATCCACCGACTTTGTTTTCCAGTTGCAGAGTCATTGCAATGACTGCATCGAGTGTCATAGCTCCGACACATCTTATGATCATGATCTGCTTAAGTTGTGGAGTCAAGCCATTGATGAACCACTGAGTGATAACGTCATCTGGTAAGTTAGCATGGGCCGGTGGTAGTTGCCTTAAGTGTGTTCTGAAGACAGTAGCATACTCCTGTACGGTTTGATTTGCCTTCTGTCTGTTATTCTGCAGATAGTCAAAAACTTTGGCTGGATTCTTTTTTAGCCTGAATCGCTGCAGAAAAGCATCTCGTACTGCTTCGTAGGTGCCAAAGTGATTAATATCATATTCTGTAAGCCATCTGGCCGTTTAATTGACAAGTGTAGATTGGAAGACAATAGCCTTATAGGCCTGATCCGGTGGATGGTTGAGAACTGCATAGCTTATCTCGAAAGTGCGTACGTGAGCATCCGGATCATCTCTTGGGAATCCACCAAACTTCGTGTACGTCACTCCTGTTGGAGTCGGCCTGGGTGGACATAAATGTTCTTGTTCGTTCATCGTGAGTGTATTATACCTTCCTTCTGTATCTCGGGGCTGAATATCTGAACTATCAAAATCTGTATCGTCGGATGGCGTACTTTCTGGTGCGATGATCTTGCTTAATGTGCTTCGAATCTCTGTTTCGAACAACTTTCCTTCCTTCTTGATGTCCAGTGTATGGGAACTCGCTTCCAAGCGCGGTGGTTGGGCTGAAGATTCAGCAGAAAATTCTAAACCGTCACCGAAAAACTGTGATTCTCTTACCGAAATATCACCGGAAGGCACCGAAATTATGTCCGAATACTGTGTTTTTTCGCCTTCGCCGATTTCTTTGGCTAGAGCGTTCCTAATCGTAGATGAATCTGAATCTTTTTCCAAGATTTTTAAACTAGTTTCTAACTGCGTCTTGGTATGTTCTGGACTTACTATATCTTCGACAGACTGTGTTGAAATAGTATCGGAATGTACCAGAGGCATAACACGTTCCACCGAAATATGACCGGAATCAATTCTAACGTTCTTAACTTTCTTGACAACTGGGCCAGACCTAGTTGTACTTTTACCTTCCAGAGTTGTCTTTAGTACATTGAGTACTCCAGATTGATGGTTCTTGGGATACGTTTCATCGGATCGAGTAACCGGCATGTATCATTTTTTGTACTAATTGCGTAGTATTACTAACGAAACAGTTTGCAACAATCTGGTTCTGTTGCTACTTCCAATCGAACGATAAACTGGATGTGCGATTCTAACAGACGACTGGCAATCTTGATGCCACCTTCCCACAGACGGCGCCAAATGTTAAATGTAAAACAGTAATGCTGTGTTACTGACTAACCGAAAGGCGTTACCAGACTAACGTGGGTCCTTGGAAGTGGTAGGGGTCTGTTAAACAGAGGCCCTGTACTCTTTTCCCAATTCTTAGTCACAACATTAAAAACACGAATGCGCGTCTTAGCTCAGTTACTAGCATTAACTAGACAACTACTTGATTTCTATATTCCTGCATACCGAACTTCTCCAAACTAACCTGCTATTGGAACAGAGCAGTAGTCTGAGTTACAGACTCAACAATAGTAATCAACCAGAGATAACACTTTAGCAGACAGATTCACTCGTCACAACACTTTTCAGTGGTCTCAACTAAAAGTTTACGTTTACCAAAAACAATAGTTCGTCCTCGTCACCGAATGCAATAAGTTCAGTGAAACAAACAGAACATACTCAACAGTGTATCAAGTTGTCAAATCAACTCTCACAGTAATATAACTACTCAGACTGACTCAGGATACTTTAACAACTGAAGAACACACGACAATATGATACGATGACAATACTCAGACACACAATCCGTCATTCAACTGCCCATTACGGTGAACTTCAGTATAAATAGACGATGCAGAACTCAACACTAACAATACTCAGAACTTCACAACAATGTAAACAATACTTCTGACAAAAATTAGGCGAACAATCTGGCAATTCCAGAAAAGACGTCTCTCTGACCATTCTCCTTACATTGCTTTATATAGAATTTACAAGATGCGCGTACCAACTTTTCGTGCAAATTTCGAAAACTCCGTTACATCCGGCAGTCATTACATTTGTCCCACTTCGACGGCCGACTAACATAAGCATATCTTTCACTAATTGAGTGGTACTCGACTACTTGGGTTGTTTTATCCCAAGGGGCGATCACTACTGCAAGATTTGCATGCTTTCCTGACTCTGATTGGGCTGGTTGCTATGACACTCGTGTGTCCACTAGTGGCTTTTGCTTCATGCTTGGTAGCTCATGTATATCTTGGTTGAGCAAGAGGCAGCCTACTGTGGCCACTTCCAATTGTGAGGCTGAGTATAGGTAAGCTTTCACAGTGGCTGTTGAGTGTGTGTGGCTCAGACGCCTTATGGCTGATTTGGGTGTATGTCAGACTTCTGCCACCACCATCTTCACTGACAGTCAGAGCGCATTCGTAGTTGTGAGGAACCCTCTGTTCCATGCTCACACTAAACACATTGAGGTGCATTATCACTATGTCAGGGGGAGGCTCTCTGCTGAGGAGATCAGCTTGGCATATGTGCCCATGCAGGAGAACATTGCAGAACTTTTCACAAAGGTTGTGCCTAGGGAGAAGTTTGAAGCTTTCCGCAAAGCTTTGGGCTTACTTCCTTTTGTGGAGTGATTTCCACATAGCTTGGAACTTCCTTATACATGAGTGCCAGCTCCTTGTTCATCGCATCACTTCCAGGGGGGATTTGTTGATATATTTAGGTAGTGATGTGTGTGAACACACTAGGACCACTAGGGCACTTTTTTCCCTCTTTAGGAGGTTTTTTTCCCCCGGATTGTATATATGCCTATTGCCCTAATGGGCTACTTATCTTTGTACCTTCTCTAGTAATACATTTAGTATTGTGTGTTGTGCTCCAAGCTTCTTCTTCTTCCTTGTGTTGTTCGCGTGCTTCCGCAGACTTCTAACTCCAAAATCCAATTTTTCAATTGATGAAGGAAATCCATCTGCCATGTTTTCCAACCTTGCTCTGATACCACTGTGAAGAGATGGATTTGTAGTTGATGAAGATGAAGTGGTGCTGCAAAAGCTTTGCACTACACCAGCCAAATGAAGTCCAGAGATGTGTTGTGGGCCCTTTTATCTTGCCAAGGGATGCATTAGACACCCTATGTACCTTGGAAGATCACTCTCAAAAATTTGAATCAAAACAGATAAGTTGGAGTAGATTCAAGAGCCAAAAACTTGCTATTTATGTTCATACACCTGTCCAAAGTTTTGAATAATTCTCTGGCCATAGCAGCAATTAACTTAATTCCTTTTGGGGAACTCTTATACACTTAGTAAGCTAACAATCATGAGAAATTTGATCAAAGAAGATGAACTACACAAAGAGAAACAAACTTAGCAAGTCATAGAAAGACCCCGATTTTCCTGGGCTACAACAGTCTCAGACCCGTGAGCAGTAAAATGCAAATATCTTAAGATTCCAAAACCCAATGATTATGAAATTTTGTAGGCATATACTAGACAGTATGCTGAATCTAGTAATCTTTAAGTCAAAGAAAATAATGAAGTACACACTGAGAAACAGCTCTGACAACATGACTATTTTGAGAGAGTGCTACCGGAGAAGAAGAAAAGCAAGTGACACAGCTGACTTTAAATGATCATAGTTGAAGATTGAAACATAAAAATACAATGCAAATTGGTGAGCATAAACTAGACTTAGAGGGCTAAATTTATCAAGTTAAATCACTGAAAATGATGCACCAAGCTCAGAGAAAGCATCTGTGCAATCTGACTGAGAAAACTGAGAGATATGGCAGTGAACAATACACTTCACAAGAACATGAAGATATGAACTCAAATGATCATGAAAATGAAAGTATATTGATTGTAAAATACAATGAACTTACTGATACATATGTGTGCTTTGAAACCACACCTTGATATGGCATAAAGCTCAGCTCTTGGAGGTCTTCTCATAACCAGGACTAAGACTACCATGTATTTATAGTTGATCTTGAGAGCCTAACTTCCCACAATCACTCTTCAATCAATTAGTGATTGATTTGATTCTCCAACTACCATCAATCAAAAATTCGTGGCTTTTCTTTCCTCTTTTGATCAAGTGGGCTCAACCACTTAAGATTCCTTCACTTTTACATTAAGTAAAGACTTAAAAATTACAAGAGGGAGCTCACAAGTGAACTCTAGAAGCAGTAGACATTTCCTTCAAGTTTCTAAGCCTTTTGATGACTCAAGACAATACTTAGGCTTGTCATAGACTTGCTCCAATAGAATCTCATATGCAGAATACATTATTGTGGCCATAGGTTACCTTATAAAGTGGGTAGAAGTCAAATTCATGACAAAGAACAATGCTCAAACAATGACTAAGTTCTTATTCAAGAACGCCTTCACCAGATATGGGTTACCAATAGAGTTAGTAAGTGATTGAGGTACATGCTTCATAAATGAAGCCATTGAAAACTTTCTCCAAGATTTCTTGGTGATACATAAGAAGTATACTGTTAAACGCTTCTTAAACACGAGACTAACTGTCAGAAACGCATTTAAGCCCTAAGCGGGTTCTTGGGAGTGGTAGGGGTCTGTTAGACAGAGGCCCTGTACTTAGTTCCCAAACTTGCTACTCACACTCAGCACTATACTAATGTTGAGAGATCTATCAAAAATTGTCATACTTAGATATTACCATCACAATCTTAGATCAACCACGTTTACCGAATACACTAAAATGTTGTGTTGCATCTACACATAAACTTACTAGGAATGCCGGAACAAGAGTAATTGTTAACCTTTACCGACTGGATCTAAATCAGTCAGGCACACCATAGACACAGAGAACTTGAGAGTTCAATCACACCGTACTGCAGGCTCAGTGCACAACGTAGAAAGATCCCTACTGCACTTAACTTTACCGTATGAAGACAGATTCCAACATTACAGAAAACACAGTACAGATCTGAATACCAGAAGGCTACTACAGTTGCTCAGATTTCACCAACCACTAGCAGAACATTCCAAGAATGGGTAACACACAATGCGCGGACTAATACCACAACTCAATAGAGATTCACAAACAACTTACTCAGACAACAGTCCACAATCTCTTAGTTGTGAATGGAACTCGCAACCTCAAGAGAGATCGATAGGTGACAAACACAGATACACACAATACAATCGAAGTACGTAGAAGTTAGACAACAGCGCTACAGTAGTGTTTAGGCAATCCCCCAGACAGACAGTCTGGTGATCCCACGAATCATCTCATTTGTTAACAACAGAACAGGTATCGACAGCAAACAAGACAAGACAAGAGCGACAGACAAACCAAAGACGAACAAGAAGCTTAGAACACTGGAGATTATGCAAAAACAGACACTACAAGTACGATTCGCTCAGTCACCCAGACAGACAGTCTGGTGATCCATCACGTTCTCGTCTCTGCGCGTCTTCTTGATTTATATAGCTTTTTACAAAGTGTTTGTAACTACATTTTTCACTCGTGCGAACAAGATTCGGTTACATCTTCCCAATCCGCGGCCGATTAACACTCTGGCACGCCCGGTGGACTCGAACCCGCAGGTTTTACAAGACTATTGCTCATCTATGATTCCTTCTAAGTACATATTTCTAGCTAATCTAAAGGTACGGGCGATCTTTTTCTTGAGGGTTTCTAATAACTGTTTTAGGGTGTCCGATTCTATTAACTGTGCATCTATATCTACAGAGCTTAGAGCTATGGCTTCATTTAGCAAAATTTCTGCTTGGGTCTGCAGAAAGGCTTCTTGTAAGTAAAACTCGTTGGCCAATGCTGCATCTCTGGAAGTCTTCATTTTGGCCACCTGTTGCTCCATCTTCTGTACTCTTTCTTTTTTATTAGCCAGTTGATTTTCTCGTCTCTCGATCTCTTGAATTTGAAAGTTCACTGTTCTTGTATATGATTCTTTTTCGTGTGTGAGATCTGTAATTATTTTCTGTGTCTGTTTCTCCTTGGTTAAGTAATGTTTGAGCATATTATTGACATCTGCTAAATTTTCATTTGTCCTCTGAAGCTCTTCTTCTGTTCTTTTAACCTGCCTCTGCTGTTCTTGACTCTGCTGCACTAATTCTTGTAGCTGATTTTTGGTTTCTTCCAATAGATTACCTAACGCGATCCTTGCATCTTCCTTGTCCTGGATATCTTGTTTCATTTTATTGATTTCCTCATTTGCAGTCTGTAATAACTCTTCTTTCTTTGAGAGCTCTTCCACGGTTGCATCTCTCTGTTCTGTAATTTTCTGTTGATCGGCAATTTGAGCTTGGAGCTGGGCAATCTGTGTGTTGAGCTGATGATTTTCGGCTTTAATTGCATCTATCTCTTCTTGCATTGGCGTGATGTCTGCTTCGAGAATGTCCACTTTGTGTTGTAGCTCATTGCGGATGTTGTCTGTGGCTTCTTTCATTTGGATTGGCAGTTGTTGTGTTGACCCATGTTGGCCAATTCAGAAATTATGGGAATCGAGGGAAATGGCAGCTAAGATCATGGTTGGGATGAGGAGGCGGTGAGCAGTTGTTGGGAGTTCGGTGGAGAGTAGTTGAGGGAGGAGGATGAAGAATCAGTGGGTTCGGCAGGGTGAATGGGTTGGATGGGGATAATGGGGTCGATGGGTGGTTCCGGCGGGGGAGTGGGAATGACAGTCTGAGATTGCGTTACCTGATCGACGTTTTGTTGTGCAGTATCTTCGGCTGTGGACTCAACTGCCTTAAGCAGCCTTTCGAGTGCTTGTTTAGCCACTTATTCTTCATCTGCTTGTTGTTCTCCTTCAGACTGTTGCTGTGATTCTTCTTCAGTAGAGGATGTGTCAGCTTCAGTATGATTTTCTTGTTGTTGCTCCTAGGAAGATTGTGCAGAGGATTCATTCTGCATTGATGTTGTGGTGTCGTGGAATGTTTCCTCGTCCTGTCTTTCTTCTTCTTTGTCGTCATCCTTGTTTCCTTCGGCAAATCCTTCTGCTTCACTCTCAGAAAACTGATTCTGATCCTCTTTCTACGGAAGAGTTGGTTTAGCTCTTCTTCATTTTCTTCCTCATCGTCCCATAGTTGTACTGATTCTTCATGTCGTAGAACAGGCCCTCTAGGTGGTGGTTGTGCTGCGAGTATTGCCGGAAAGAGGAATGAAAGGATGTGTGGCAGTCTGGATCTTGGCATGCCTCCCATGTTTACCTGTTTCATAATGGACACACATTCTCGGTGAATGCGGTGGAAGAAGAAGGATGTGAAGTTTACTGGTTCTTGCGTAGCTAATTCTATGGCGGAGTAGAAGGGGCGGGATATTCCATATGTGCGTTTCTGTAGGTTGAGAATGGCTACTAAAAAATGGAGGGCTGATCTTTCTGGTTCCGATCGGCAGAGAATTGCATACTCGTTGGATGAATACCTAGGGAATAACTCTACCATTCTAGCGATTGGCAGACTCGGGCCATTTTCCCGACCTTGCGAAGGGAGTCTAAAGGCTTCTGCAAAGGCTTGGAATGTGATAAGTGTACGGGATGGGAGGGAGGTGATCGGCCAACTCTGCTCGGTGGCAGGTGTGTGGGCGATGGCAGAGATGATTTGGGCGAAGAATGGGTGGGACTCCACTGAATGCCAAGGCAATTCAGCGAAGTTAGAAAGCCCACGAATGCGCAGGAACTCTCCTATGTCTGCAAGGAGTCCATCACGGAAGGCGGCGTAGTTAGCCAAGACTTCCATGGCGCACATAAGGACAGTAATCACAAGCACACAGAGCACAGGGTAAGCACACAGAGCACAAATCACACAAACACAATAGAGTCTTTCGGCGAAACAAAAAAGGTTAAGTAGATGCGTCGCAGTCAAGAGCAATGAAGGATGATTAATCATCGTGCGGTATTGAAATGATAATTCTTAACTTCGGTGTGCATGCGTGAGTAGCTGGCAAGGGCAGGGCGGCCGTGGACATAATTAGGTATCAAAACGCGGATATTTACAGACTTGTTTTATTAAGCACGCCAAAAAAGAAAAGAAAATAAAGAAAAGAGAACGTCAAAAAAAAACGCGGGTAAGTGAAACGTTTCAGTGTGGGTTAGAGGTTTGTTGATACGGCCGCAGCTTTGAACCGTTGATGACTTTCGGAAGAGGGATTCCGGTCAATGTAGTCAACCGAAAAGTTGCTGGGCCCACTTGTTCAGAAATCTGGTAGGGACCAAACCATCGTAATTTGAATTTGCCAGCAGACCGATTCGACTTTGCATTGTAAAAGACTACAAGTTGTCCCACCGTAAAAATTGGAGTCTTTAGATATCGATCATGTGTTTGAGCTTGTCTTAGCTGTACTTCCTGCATAGTCAAAAAATTGTGCCATCGATGCTCGTCTAATTCTCTGAGTGTATCCAACCGAAATGACAATGAGTCTTCCGGTAGCAGTTTTTGAGCGATTGCTACTCGTAAGCTTGGTATAACTATCTCCATCGGTGCTATTTCTTATAATCCATAAGCTAGTTTGAAGAGGGTTAATCCTGTTGTTACCTTGTATGTAGTCCGATATGCCCATAATACTGCAGGTAGTAGTTGATCCCATCTTTCCGGTGCTTCTAAAATGAGTTTTCGGAGCATGTTCAACAAAGATTTGTTTGTAGTCTCAGCCAGGCCATTTGCACGAGGGTAATATGGTGAACTAAATTTATGTGTGACCTGAAATGAATGTGTGAGTACTTTCATTAAATTGTTGACAAAATGAGTGCCTTGATCTGTAACAAGTTCCAGGGGTAAACCAAAACGTGGAAAGACATCGGTTAGCAGACACTTTGCTACCGCAACAGTTGTAGCAAACCGTAAAGCCCAGGCTTCTGCCCATCTGGTAGCATAATCAGTACATGTCAAAATATAACGATTGTTACTGAAGATTGCTAGTGGTGTAATAGGTCCAATGAAATCTAGACCCCACTTCTGAAAAGGTTCTAATGGCAGGACAGGTTGTAGTGGAAAATAATGATGTGGTAACGGCTGTCCAGACCTCTGACAATTATCACATTTTTTTACAAACTGCAATACATCCCTGTACATAGTAGGCCACCAGAGACCACTTTGCAGAATTTTCCGGTGTGTTAAGTCTGCAGCAAAATGGCCACCGGAAGGAATTGAGTGAGCCAAATTAATGACTGAGTTAACTTCATGTGGTGGAATACATCGAAGTAAAATTCCAGTATGATCCACATAGTATAATTCTCCAGCAATCAACCAAAATCGACGGCTAAAAACTGCAATTTTTCTGCGTATTGTCGTAGAAGTCTGACATGGAAGGCATCCATCAGTGAGAAAGGGCAATATTTGTTCATAGTATGTAGATGGCATAGGCGGATCTGTAATTTCATCATTTGTTGGTTCAGAGACATAAATTGCTGGTGTTGCGTCATCTACACCTACCGGAGCTTCACCGGAATCTAAGCGAGAGAGAAAATCTGCTAAGGCATGTGAACTGCCTGGCCGATGAATGACTTCATAGTCAAACTCTTGTAAAAGTAGAACCAATCGTGCTAATCGACCTCCTAGATGCTGTTGCCGAACCAGATAAACAAGTGCAGCATGATCTACATGAAAAGTAAATTTACGGCCCAGCAAATAATGTCTGAATTTCTCGACAGAATATACTAGACCTAGACATTCTCTTTCTGTTACAGAGTAATTCTTTTCAGCAGGGGCTAATCTTCGACTTGCATAGTACACTGGTCTGAACCACTTATCAGTTTGTTGCATTAAAACGCTCCCTATTGCTATATCTGAAGCATCAACAAATACATGAAATGGGCGATCCCAGTCAGGAGGTTGTAAGATGGGAACTTGTGTTAATAAACACTTTAAGCGATCAAATGCTATCTGACATTCCTGAGTCCACTCAAATTGTCGAGGAGTCTTGGTGATTAATCTGTTCAGTGGTATTGCCAAGTGAGCAAGCCATCATAGGTGTTGTCCATGCCATCTTACTTGGCCCATGAAGCGCATTACTTCCTTCGGTGTAGTGGGCACAGGAGCTTCTAACACAGATGAAATTTTATCTGGATCCATCTGTATACCTTGTGTAGATACAATGTGGCCAAGTAGCTTTCCACATGAAACCACAAACACAGATTTGTTTGGGTTCAAGCAGAGTCTGTATTCTCTGCACTTTTCAAAGCAGCACCGTAGATGGAACAGGTGTGCTATCATCTTACTGAAAATTGAAAAATCGTCAAGATATACTTGCATAAAAGAGGTAAGGTAAGGAGAAAATATTTCCTGCATACACCTTTAGAACGTACTTGGGGCATTCCTTAATCCAAACCATATAACAGTACATGTGAACACACCCTAGTTGGTTATGAAGGCGACCTTCGGTATATCCTGTTCAGCCATTCTAACTTGATTATACCCATTGTACCCATCTAAGAATAAGTACATTTCATGTCCTGCTACTCTATCAAGCATTGTGTCAAGAAAAGGGAGCAGAAATGGATCAGGCATTGTAGTTGCGTTCAGTTTCCGGTAATCTACACATATTCGTAACTGCTTATTCTTTTTAGGGACAATAACAATTGGAGAGATCCATTCAGCATGCTCTACTGGTACAATAAATCTGACTTTGAGTAGCCTATCAAGTTCTGCCTTTACCTGTGATGCATAGTTCGGATTCATCCGGTAGCTGGGTTGCTTAAGTGGTTTTGCTTCCGGCTTCAGCATGACCCTATGTTGATAGATGCGTGGGTCCAAACCCTTCATATCTTTGTAATCCCATGCAAATACATCAGAAAATTCGCGAAGTAGTTGGATTAGATCTGCTTGAAATAATTTCGATAAGTTTTCTTTTATTTTAACAGGTCGTGGATTTGCTTCATCTCCTAAATTGTAAGTGGTCAGTTGATCTTCTGGAACATAAAATTGTCGAGGCTTCTCTGTATCGTCAGCTGGCTTAAACAATTGTTGTAGATCAGCGTCATCTATGGTAGCCTTATCTTCTTCCATATCTTTTTATGTTACAGTCATCATCGTACAAACTGAAGGATTCCAATTATCTACAACAGATTGTAGATCAACAGTTCCTCGGGAGATCAAGTCAATGTTATTTTTCAGAAACTCTTCTTCTTCATCATCTGACAACCCATCTAGCATATGAATTGGTTCTGCAAAATACGGTCTAGCATGCAACTCGCAAGGTTGTATAGCATCTAATTTTACAACGTATTTACGATTATTATCCTTGAAAGTGAGTTCTTGTGCAGACCAATCCTGTATCACCTTAGCGTGCTTCAGCCAAGGTCGGCCGAAAAGGAGGTTGTAATCAAGAGTGGATTCTGGTAAATCTAGTATGACAAAGGTCATTTTAAATGTTGTACCTTGTAAAGTGATTGGTACATTTTGTACAAGTCCTATGGGATGGACTCTTGATTGGTCAGCCATTCTGACAAAAAACTGAACTGATTCGATTTCAGTCCACCCTAACTTTTTACACAGTGCAGCAGTAGCAATGTTGACTCGAGATCCTCCATCAATTAGTACCTGTGTGATTTTATGATTTTTATACCATACCGTAATCAAAGGAACTGAATGATCGATCGTAGAATCAGGTTCTGTTTGCACTGTTGTTGTTGCTGGAATGCAGGGAGGCACCGGACTGAATTGTTGTTGGAATTGTTGTCGAACTCCCGGTACTAGTGCAAGCAATTGGCCCAGAGGAAGAGTGATGGATGCTTTAGATAAAATTTCCCAGGCCCTTTGTGATTGGATTGTTTCCATAGATTCTAAAGATGATGCGCCTGCTGAAGATGATGTGCCTACTGAAGATGATGTGCCTGCTGTTGAATTGGAATTCTGTTGTTGTGTTCCTTCTTCGGTTAACAGAGTCTGGGTTACCGGAATAGGATCTAGGAAGACTAGAGGCTCTGCGGTGGTCCATTGACTAGCTTTATCATACATCCTTTGTTGTTCACGTATGCCTGGTTCAAATATTTCTGCTGCTGGTTGCAGTTGTTTACCGGAGCGGGTCTGAATTACTGCAGCGTGCGTTTCTACTGGTGTGATTTGTACCATATTAGCCATTGGGTTTTGATGTTCTTTCTTCCTCTGGTCATACTCAGCTGCATCTTTACAAAATCTTCTAATGTGACCAAATTCACCAGAGAAATGACAGCGCGGTGGTGGCAAATTGGGATTTTCCGGTGGCGGTCCGGTCTGCCAGCGGTTTGCATTATAGTTATTATCTCTCTGTCCTCTGTAATTTCGATATCCTTGTTGCTGGTTGTTTCTCATTTGCGGAGGAACATAGTGATTGGCTGGCTGCCCTGGTTCCTGTATAATTGCATTGACAGTCGTTGTTCCCTGCACTTTGGCGTTGTCGGAACGATTTCAACCTTTCCGTTGATGACCAGAAAAATTAAAAAAAAATGTTTATTGGTCAATTCTAATCTGATTATAACAATGATTTTGTTTGGAACTAATCTCTTGTTAAGTATTTGCAGGATCAAGTGGATGAAGAAAACAAAAGTTCGAACTACGGTTTACCCTAAACTGCTTAAATAATGTGTGTTTAGGCCATAGAAACATTGATTTATGGGTTTAAGACCCTAGGTTTACATTTATTTATATGTATTTAAGTTAGTAGCATTAATTCCTGGTTAAAGTTAGGGTTTAACTAGGTATTCAATTGATTTTCAAAGGGTTCTAATGGGTTTCTTATGGGTTTCAAATAGGTTTTCTAGGGTTTTATTGAATTTTAAGGGTTAAAATAATAGGTATTTCATTAAAGTAATGTTTAAAAAGAGTATTTATGTATTAACAATTAAAATATAATTTATTGAATTAATTTAATCATATGTGTGCATTTATTTCCTAAGGTTCTAATTAATTAAAAGCCTAACCTAAGCTTAAATTAAAGGATTTATTTAAATAAGAAATATAGGTTAATTAAATTAAAATGATTAATTAAAAGGATAAATATCTAGTGGTCTATATGAGTACTAGGAAAAAGAATGGTATGTGAGTAATGTGGAATTAAAGTGAATTAAAGAGTGGTCTGAAAGGAAGATGCACTTAAAGTGAAAAAGTTGGTTAAGAGAAAGAGTGGAGAGAATTAGTGAAGATGAAAAGAGAGGAGTAGAAATTAAGTGTAATTAAAGTAGTTAAAGGTAAATGAAAAGAGTGGTGATTAAGTGTGGGTTAAAGAATGGATGAGAAAATAAAGGAACTAAAAAAGAGTGGTAAGCTCATGATGTGTGAGAGTATATAAATGTGTATGCTTCTTGAGTTTTTTTCTAATGTTTTTTTTCAGGTACTTCCTCTTTCTTCTTCTCACCTTGCCGTGTATGTGTAGGAGAGAATTTGGTTTGTTTTTCTCTGCATTAAATCATCTAGAGAAAGATTGTTATTTTCTTTTCCTCTCTCATCTTGATGGTGGCTGCAGCATCTATTGCATCCATGTAAGAGAGAGAGAATGAAATAGTAGGGCGCACATTTCAATGAAGAGAGGTTGAACGCGTAGAGTCTGAGAGAGAAATTGAGAGATTTTTAGAGAGAGGATCTGGTGACGCCCGTGATGTACCATAACATGAACTTTGGCCATGACTCCTCTAAGCATTAGAGCTCGGACATACATGCACTACGTGTTGCTGACTATACGCACCTCAGGGCTATGGAACAATCCACGCTACACAGTAGAGAGAAGGAGCTGATGACTTTTTGACAGACGAAGCTCTAACAGCGATAGTGCATGAAAACGGCAAAAAGAGTCCTTTTCTTCTTACATGACTCATCACCTTGAAGGAAACATGAAGGCGAAAGGGGATTCCAGTCGTCGACTCCGTTGCAGAAGCCCATGAAGTGAGGGTTCGATGGAGTTAAGGCACATCATGAGACAGGGGAGTGTCCTTCTTTCTGAAAGACTATGTGTGTCTGAAGCATGCGCTATTAATATGTAATCGATCGTGCAGTCTGTTTTGTTATTGTATTACGTTTTCTTTGCCTTTGGTTTTCTGTCGTATATGTTTCCTGCAAACGTAGCAGCTTGAATTTCGTTTTACAAGAGGCGGCTTGCTTGCTTGCCTGTTCTGCCTTGATTTTATAGTGGCCGTTATTATCCTACCGATCATAAAATGTATAGTCAATCAGGCGTGTGGATAGATACATAACACCTTTACATTATAACAATGTGTAGATGCATCCGTGGTCATAAATAATGTTGTAGCTGCTATTATAGGTGCATATTCGGGTCTCTTGATCGAAATATGTTTATTGCATGTTAATTGTGCTATTTTCTATTTTTGTATGTAATGATTCTCTTATCTCACGAAGAGGATGATATGCGTCTATCTTACCAAGATGACAATATGCTTGTACCTTGAACTGATATTAATCCTCCAGAAGCGATGCAAGAAGAAGAAACAAGACGACGACATCCGAGTGATTAGACAGCACTCTAGATTCACCAAAAGACTATGGAGATTGGATAGCGCTCTATGGAGAACTACAGATCGTGATTCATGCGTTTCTGAGGAAGAATTACAATGGATGCACTCTTCTGACAGACTCCAAGGTCTCAATGCGAAGGATTTCTGAGCATAAAGTGTGGTTCGTCCACCACATCAAACTACGACTCTCAGCAATGGATATCTTGGCTCTTGCAACGATGAAGAACGCAGCGAAATGCGATACGTAGTGTGAATTGCAGAATTCCGCGAATCATCGAGTTTTTGAACGCAACTTGCGCCCACAGTTTTGACGATGAGCTGGCACTGAGTGAATGATGTGTGCAGTATTCAAAGAGAGTACAAACTGGTTTAGATAATGGTGTCCGGCTCTCTGGGAAGACAATGGAAAAAAATAAAAGTTATGAGAGAGTGAGGATAAAAGTAGTCACGGTTGGAATTTGGGATTTGACTTATGTCAGAGGGAGAACAGGGGATGTATCCTCTGTATGATCTCTCTTTCGATGATCAATGTACCTAACGCTTGTAGACAGAAGAGAGAGAGAACGTAGAGTGATAGAGAGAGAGAAAAAGAGGTGGAGAGAGTTAAATTATGAAGTTAATTTCATTATCTCATTGCATAAATCATTTTCTTTGGTATTTATTGTGGAGTAATGATTTAAGCTTTTGCCAGTATGCATATGAATTTACCTTAAAAGAGTGTTAGCATATGATTGTTTGCATGGGCATGTACATGAGCATATGTTAGCAGGTTTATATATGTGAATGAACGCATCAATGAGAAAATGTATGAATACAAATGTATGTTAGCATTTCTGTTAAGCATGCATGTGAATGCCTTAATGAATGCATGAACTTATGCATGTGCATAAATGCATCTAAGTATTAGCATAAATGTGCATTTATGAGTGATCAAAACATATAAGTGTGAATTAACATCTGACGGAAGACATAATCTTAGAATATGGTGATTTAATTATAATATTAACATGCATATGAGTTAGTATATGTGAGTACTAGCATCAATTAGCATAATTGAAAGCATGCAAGTAAAGTGCATATGTATGCATGAGTGATATTATGTTATGCATGTTAAGTGCATATAGGAACGAATGAGCATGTGTATTAAAGTGTGTATGAGATTAATGATTTTTTATTGAGATATACTAATTTCTAATGTTTTTTTTTCAGACATTGAAAGCAAAAGTATCAAATAGCATCGTGTCAAAAGAGGAGATTTCAACAAATCAACCAACAATCTGATATAAATCCATAGAAATTATCCTTGATTAAGCTTTGTATAGGATTCACTTATTGTTAGCCATCTTTTAGAGCAATTATAACATTTTTATAGCATTATAATCATCCAGTATTGTCATTAGGGTTAATTCGAATACTAATTTGTATCTACATTCTTGTCAATTTTTAATTTCACTTTCTCTTGATTATTCCCAGAAAAGATTCTGAATTGATTATTCGTATGTCGATAGAAAGAGGAACTACCAGTACTGCTAAAAATGAATCTGTTAGGAAGCATGAATTAGAACATTTAATTTTAGGCACCTTGTTACCATCGCCACTTGAGACTTCATCTATTAACGAACATATCGAACCTGAAATAATCAAAGATAAGATAGTGCACGAGTCGTTACGGCCGATCGAATACGATCGTCTTGTTTCGCGACTATTACCATTATTTACTATCGTTTTGCCTGAAGCAGAATTTAACGACGACTTATTCCCACCAGCATTAGTGCGGAAACCAAGCATAGATCAAAATACAACTGAAGAACAGGAGATAATTAAAAATCAAATTACCAAGGAAAGTTTAGTTTCACCATATCGAATCGAAGCTATGGAGCTATATAGAGCAGCCCAGCCTTACGGTTCTTAAACGATTAAAGTGTTTCAAATACCTAATCCAAATGTCCTAGATTTAAGAGTAATTTAGAATTTCTTTTATCTTAGACCAAAAGAAAATATACCTAAAACACCTACGATTGTCTCATACACCCTGCGTGTGCCGAGGGATTTAGTGGCTGACTGATCCACCAGCCTTATGTCCGCAACTTCCCGACATCTTGGTGAACCCGACGTGAAGGTTCGGCATGACATTCTAAGTATAAAGGTATATTTTCATTTTGATTTGCATATGCATATATAGATAAGTTGACGATTGAAGAAGGAGTATCGACATCCGTTGTAGCTGCAGCTGATTGATCCTCGTCACGTCACCTTTATCCATCAACTTTCATAAAAGTGACGATTGCACATGCATGAAAAGATTTTGCACTGAGCACATTCACAACGAACCTCTTCATCAAATTGGCTGATCAGGTATATTTTTTCTTATTCTGTTGCATAATAGTAGGGAAAGTTTGCTTTCTAGTTGCAAAGAAGTAAGAAAATTTTCTTTATTGCATAATAGTAGGAAAGTTTTCTTTATTTTTCTTTTCTAAAGCAGTAGGAAAATTTTCTTCATGACATAGTAGGAAACGTTTCTTTATTGCAAAATCATAGGAAAGATTTCTTTTTGGTTATAAAGAAGGAAAAGTTTCTTTATTGCAAAAGCATAGGAAATTTTTCTTTTTGGTTATAACATACTAGGAAAATTTTCTTTTTCCAAAGCAGTAGGAAATTTTTCTTTCGTTTTGTTGGTAAAGAAGTAGGAATATTTTCTGTATTTCTGTTTCTTTTATCACGGAGTCGTATCAGGATCAAGATATAGACGGATTATTACGAGAATTATATACGTATATTTCATATTTATCTATAAAGTTAGACTTATCCACTATGGCAGATCACTTTGAAGAACAGCGAATTTGGAAGATCATAGATGCCATTAAAACAGATAGGGGGGAATTTACTGGAATAAATGTAACAGCTTATCTTAAATATTATGAACAATTGACAGAACAATATGGATTACCGGAAGACAATAAAAAAGATACCTTTATACGAATTGCTCATGGGTTCACTAGAGAGAGAATCCAATTGCGAGTAGTCCAACCAAACATGACTTGGGTGGATTTCAAGACTCGGCTTCTTACTGAATTTTCGCATGAAGATTACAGTAAGAATAATCGAGCCACATTCATGCGATGGGTAGGAACAACAAAGTTAGACCAACACATAACTCAGGGATTAGCTGAATTTGATATCAAATTTAACCAAATGCCTCAAGCAGACAGAACAGCTCTTGAACCAGATAAATTAAGAAATTTTCTAAACATGATAGATCCATCTCTTAGACGAGAGCTAGAACCAATGCTTGAGGATGGAGCGACTGCAAGTGGGCTTACTGGAAATTGGGATAATGTAAGAGTAGCTGTCCATAGGTTAGCCCAAAGACAGGAGCGAAATCAGATACAAACTCCAAGAATATATGAAAGAGATGTGCCAGGAAAGATAGATAATGACCCCACTCCTCATAACTCTAGAAAGGATGACTCTGAAATTATAATGTTAAAAACATCAGTAGAATCACTTGTCAAACATGTGGAGGCTTTGGCGACTGAAATAGCTACTATAAAAAGTATGCAAGAGCTTAAATTGAGAGATCAAGAGAAACCAAAAGAATTAGAACAAAATCCTAGGAATCAGATGCCAGCCAGAAGACCATTTAACCAAACGCGTCGATGTCTCTGGTGTGATGATTTGGAGCATCCACACTGGACATGCAACTTATTCAAAGAGGCCAAGGATAAGAATTGGGTCACAGAAGTAGATCGAAAGATCTGTGACTATGTAACAAAAAGGCCTTTGGCATCAAATTATGGGAAAGGAGGTATGAAAATTTTTTTTGAAGCCTCCACAAGCCAAAATACATATGCTTGTAGGCTGGATAGTGAAGACTCTAATTGTGATTTATGGGAGCAGGTTTATGATACTGCTAGTAGAGGCAAGTTATCTGTTGAGAACTTATGTGCTACGAGCTCGGATATTAGATCAAAAACATGTTGGAATGAGCCAGTAGACATGTTCTCAGTTTATGCCCATGAAATTAATATAGATGAGAAGAGGAAACGGAATGAAGAGGGACAGTCTAAACGAACAACTAGGGCTAGAAAAGAGGGTGAAACGACTGATACAATTAAAGAACCGCCTATGATAGAGCCTAGTCAAGAACCAAAACAACAAGAACAAGAAAAGAAGTCTCAAAATAAGGGTAAAGGAAGGAAAGTAGGAGAAAATTTAGAAAAGAAAACTACAAGTGAAGATAGAAGTCAAGATAAACCAAATGAAATACAACCCATACGAGAAGAAGGAAGTAAGGAAGAAAAACCGAAAAAGAAACCTCCGATTTTCCGTTTGATCTCGCAAATCGAGAAGCAAATAGATATTCGGAAAGTTATGGATGAAAAAATCATGAAGGCAGAGGTAACCATGACATTAGAAGAATGGTTAGCATTTTCAAGAACAGATGTGAAGGAAGATTTCATGAGTATCATTAAAAGACGAAGAGAACCTATAGAATATAGAACGGAAGATATTGAAATGGAGGAAAGAAAAGATCAGGATGTACCAAAAGTGAGTGTTGTACAAATAAATGAATCTGAGTATAGAGAATCGTCTGATCGTAGAAATTATTTGGGACCTGTTATTGGACATTTGGAAAAAGTAAATGAAGACCCAAATAGACATTACACTCAAAAACATTGGGCTAGGGGTACTACTGAAACTATAGTTAAGATAGGAAATAATAATAAACCACAAGTAGCATTAATCGATTCAGGATCAGAAATCAATGTAGTCTCACGGGAGATTTATAATGAGGGAAAATGGCCCATAGATAGGGACCATGGATGGAAAATGAAGGCAGCCAACAATGCTTCTGGCTATCTACTAGGAGCTTGTGCAAATGTTCCTATTACTATTGGAGATGTTAAAGAGGAACATAATTTCTTTGTTCATGATGACTGCTCGTACCCAATTATTTTGGGGCAGCCGTTCATTTGTGAACAAAGAATGGAGACAAAAGTATTGGATGATGGAAGTGCTTTTGCAAGAATTCGTTCTCGTGATGGCCTTAAATCTGTTCAATTTATGACGCTTTGTATAAATCATCCTCGTAATCGTAGATCTTTAAGAAAAACTCCTTTAAGACACTTAGATCAGGATTTCGAATAAATGCCACTGTTGAGCGAGATGACAGTGGACTTTGGTTCGAAATCTCGCAAAATCTTGTACAAAATTTAGATAAATTGACTGTTTATTTTCCATCTGCTACTTTAAATATTTTTCATTTTAAACAAAATCCTAGAAAACTTAGAAAAAAATACGAAAAACATTTGAAAATTAAAGGAGATCTATTAATGGATGAAAGTATTGAACATATTATTGAAACTACACATTGCTTTTCAACATTAGAAGAATTAGAACTTTGTTATCAAAATAAGTCTAATTCCCATATTCTTATCTCTTCACTTGATATGTATGCATTAATTCAGGAATATGCCTCTAGTATTGACCATGAGTATGATGCCTTAGTGGAGACTAAATATAAAACTGTTAGTAAGAAGGTTAAACCCGTAGCTCAACCTCTACCAAAATTCAGTAATGATATTATAACGAATGTAAGTCATGAGCCAATCCTCAGAAATCCAACAAATATTGGCCATGTATTTACTAAAGAATCCTTAAATCAAATTAAATTAGATGCTAGTGGTTTCCTTCTTCCAGCAGAAAAAGAGTATTTTCTAAAGATTATTGAGCAACATGGAAGAGCATTTTCTCTTGAGCCTTCAGAGATAGGATGTGCAGATCCTAAGATAGTTTCACCAATGATTATTTTCACTATTCCCCATATTCCTTGGAATTTGCGCCCTATTCCTGTACCTAAAGCTCATCTTCCAGAGCTGATTAGATTACTTAAAGAAAAAATTCATATGCATATTTTAGAATCCTCTTCAGCTCCCTATTCAAACCGTTGGTTTACTGTGCCCAAGAAGAGTGGAAAGCTTCGGTTTATCCAAGATCTTCAACCAGTTAATAAAGTAACCATTAGAAATGTGGGTACAGGTCCAATTGTGGATGAATTTGCGGAAGCATTTTCAGGCAATTCTATATAATCAATGGGTGATCTCTATTCTGGGTATGATCAATTTCAATTGGCATTAGAGAGTAGAGACATTACTACTATGAAAACACCTTTGGGATTAGTTAGGATGTGTACATTACCTCAAGGTGCGACCAATTCAGTAGCACACATGATGAGTGCAATGAATTTGGTTTTGCACGATTTTATTCCTCACATTACTATGCCTTTTATCGATGACATTCCCATTAAGGGTTGCTTGGAAGAAGAGAAAGATAGCACTCTGGATGAAGATGGTTGTCGAAGATTTGTTAAGGCTCATATCCTTGATTGCAAAAAAATCTTTGAGCGATTTATTCAAGTTGGCTTAACGTTATCTATAGAAAAATCTACTTTTGGTGTTAATGAGGTCCTCATTGTAGGTCATCTTTGTGGCCATTATGGACGGAAGCCATACCCTCAGAAAATTGATGCCATTAGTAAGATTTCAGAGATATGTCAAAATGTGAGTGAAGTTCGACGATTTTTAGGAGCCTGTATCTTCTATGTTATATGGATACCACATTTTGCACATATAGTTGACTGTCTTTATGATTTATTAAGGAAGAAAAGAATTTTTTTATGGACTGAAAAACATACTCAAGCAATGCGTAGATTAAAACAGTTGCTTCAAGAAGCTCCAATCCTTAAACGAGTAGATTATACGAATAATAAGCCCATTATTTTGACTGTTGATACTAGTCCTATTGGAATTGGCTGGGTCATAAGTCAAGATGATGAAGAGGGTAGAAGATATGCTATTAGATTTGGAGCTAAGATTTTACATAATACTCAAAGAAATTATCCTCAAATCAAAAGAGAACTTTGGGGTTTAGTCACAGCTCTAAAGTCCGATAAAGAATATTTCATAGGAGCAAATGTGATTGTGGAGACAGATTGTTTACCGCTAATTGGAATGATCACAAACTGTTCTTCACCAGATATTGCAATGCTTCGTTGGATTTCTTATATTAAATTTATAAATCCAATTTTAATTCATATTTCAGCAAAATCTAACTCTGTTGCTGATATGCTCTCAAGAGCTAGGTATGATGAGAATGATGAAACCAAAGTAGATACTAATATGATAAATTATGATTCCCAAGTTTATGTATATGAACAATTTAAGTCAGATGAATATGAAGGAGAGTGGCTAGAGATTGGAAAATATCTTAGTACTTTAGTTAGATCACCTTCATGGTCTTCAAACAGATTTAGAAATATTAGAAAAAGGGCATTTAACTTTTTCTTAAAAAGTGGATTACTTTGGAGACATGCAAGGGGGAAGATCAAAATGCCTCAAAGAGTACTAGGTACTAAGAATCTTCAGATACAAGTTATGAAGAGCATGCATGATACTTTATGGGCCGGGCATAAAGGTTTTGTTGCCACTTATGAAAAAATTAGGGAGTGTTACTGGTGGCCAGGTATTTATGTTAATGTCAAGAATTTTGTGGATTCTTGCGATGTATGTCAAGTATATTCATCGGTTAAGAATAGGGATCCACTTCATCCTACGTATCCACCATGCATACACTATAAGTGGGTAGTAGACTTAGTCACTATGCCCAAAGGTATCGATAGAATGAGATACATAGTTCTTGCTCGTGAAGATCTTACTAATCATGTGGAAGGCCGAGCTCTTAGATCAAAAACTACTTTCAATGTATGCAAATTTCTTTTAGAAGATGTGATTTCAAGATTTGGGTATATTGAAAAAATAGTAGCCGATAGGGGCGAATTAGATGCGCAAGAGGCTAGGGAATTCTTTGCTAGGCATGGAATTCGTTTAGCTCTTACGACTGCATATAACCCTGAGGCTAACGGAAAAATAGAAAGAGGGCATTCTCCAATCATAAAAGCAATTTCTAAAGCTTGCAAAGGAGAATTGAAGAATTGGCCAAAATTTTTGCCATTCGCTTTGTGGGCTGATAGAATGACCTGTACGAGAACGACAGGGTTTATGCCGGCAGAGCTTATGTACTGCCAAAAACCAATTTTTCCAGTAAATACCCAAATTCTTACTTGGACTATGCTTCCTTGGAAAGATAATTTATCTACTGCAGACTTGTTAGCTCTAAGGATTCAGCAACTAGAGCAAGGGAATGAGAGATTGGAAGAAGCTATAGAAAAATTAAAAACCTCTCGACTTAAAAATAAAAAGTATTTTGATAAATCACATAGGTTAAGGCCAAAGCCAATAAAAATTGATGATTGGGTATTGATATATGATAGCACATTGATATACAGTATGATGCCCGTAGAAAATTAAAAAAGCGTTGGTTTGGACCTTATGTGGTGGTCAAAGGCTATGAAAATGGAACGTATGCTTTAAGAGAGTTAGATGGAACTCCGCTTAAAAATTTAATTGCAGGTAAAAGAATTAAAATATTTAAACAAAGAAATGAAGAATTTTATGATATAATATATGATGAAGGAAATGAAGAATGATTGTTTTTAAATAAAAATAATGTTTAAATTTTCTTTTAACTATGTTTTTAATATTGATTTCTTTTACATGTATGAAAATACAAAATTATTTATAAAATGTAATTTGTCTTGAAAGTCTTTACATTGTTACTTGATAGCGGGAGTAGAAAATGTTTATTTTATAAAACCAATGAATTAAAGACTGATTGATGATAAAGATAAAGCGCAGGAGATTGAAGAAAGTACATGCAGTTTACAAATTCCAGCAATCAAAGCAATATTTGGATGAAAGGCGATGCTAAAGAAGGAATCAATATAAATCAGGTGAAACAATTCTAACCCTAATTAATGTTTTAAGTTTTGGTTTTTTCCTGCATTATCATAATTAGCAATGTACATTCTTCAGCTAGGTTAAGAAACTTCTTATAAAATTATGAAAAGTAGAATTTACACTGAAGTAGGGATATGCTTGACGTAAAGATAGGGATTAGAGACCTATGGCTGTCATATGGATAGTTGAAGGAACCCTTAACTTGCAACTCCTAGTAGAAGTAGACTTGTTTTATATAGGTAAGCTTCCTTTAATCTGACCCATTTAGCAAAAGAGATCCTAGTTCCTGCTTTAGCTTACCTCTAGATCCTTTGCTCTGATTAGGGGTTAAGCCTTTCCCCTTTATCAAAAAAGTTGCGAAGAAAAATTGAAAGCAGTACATTAATGGTTGCTGCATATGAAAAGAGGAAAAATGACAAAAAGAAAAATTATGATAAAAAAATGAGATAAAAGAAAAATCAAATAAATCAGTTGTGGTCTCGAAATCACATCTGATTTGAAAAGCGGGCTATATAAGGCGGATGTATGCTAAAGGGGAGTTAGTTTTTTGTATCTTAATGGCAAATGGTTAGGAGATGAGGGTAGAAGGCATATATAACATATGCTTTACTTATGAACAGAGTTAATAGAAGAGTTAGTACGAACACTATTTGAATGACTTCTATAGTTTCTTTCTAAAACCTGTTTCCAATTCATGCCTTGAACGAAAAGGTTTAAATTCAAGTTTACATAATTTTATAAGTTTTCTTTGCTATTTGAAGATGTACTAATGATAGAAGCATTTTTATTTACAGACAATTGAATTTGAGTCATGAATAAGTTTCAAAAGAATTTGATATTGCTTTCTATGATCTGCAGGTTGGCCCATCGAGGACGATGTGCAGGTTTGGCCGGGGCGAATGTCGGAAAGATTTCAACCTTTCCGTTGATGACCAGAAAAATTAAAAAAAAATGTTTATTGGTCAATTCTAATCTAATTATAACAATGATTTTGTTTGGAACTAATCTCTTGTTAAGTATTTGCAGGATCAAGTGGATGAAGAAAACAAAAGTTCGAACTACGGTTTACCCTAAACTGCTTAAATAATGTGTGTTTAGGCCATAGAAACATTGATTTATGGGTTTAAGATCCTAGGTTTACATTTATTTATATGTATTTAAGTTAGTAGCATTAATTCCTGGTTAAAGTTAGGGTTTAACTAGGTATTCAATTGATTTTCAAAGGGTTCTAATGGGTTTCTTATGGGTTTCAAATAGGTTTTCTAGGGTTTTATTGAATTTTAAGGGTTAAAATAATAGGTATTTCATTAAAGTAATGTTTAAAAAGAGTATTTATGTATTAACAATTAAAATATAATTTATTGAATTAATTTAATCATATGTGTGCATTTATTTCCTAAGGTTCTAATTAATTAAAAGCCTAACCTAAGCTTAAATTAAAGGATTTATTTAAATAAGAAATATAGGTTAATTAAATTAAAATGATTAATTAAAAGGATAAATATCTAGTGGTCTATATGAGTACTAGGAAAAAGAATGGTATGTGAGTAATGTGGAATTAAAGTGAATTAAGGAGTGGTCTGAAAGGAAGATGCACTTAAAGTGAAAAAGTTGGTTAAGAGAAAGAGTGGAGAGAATTAGTGAAGATGAAAAGAGAGGAGTAGAAATTAAGTGTAATTAAAGTAGTTAAAGGTAAATGAAAAGAGTGGTGATTAAGTGTGGGTTAAAGAATGGATGAGAAAATAAAGGAACTAAAAAAGAGTGGTAAGCTCATGATGTGTGTGAGTATATAAAGGTGTATGCTTCTTGAGTTTTTTTCTAATGTTTTTTTTTCAGGTACTTCCTCTTTCTTCTTCTCACCTTGCCGTGTATGTGTAGGAGAGAATTTGGTTTGTTTTTCTCTGCATTAAATCATCTAGAGAAAGATTGTTATTTTCTTTTCCTCTCTCATCTTGATGGTGGCTGCAGCATCTATTGCATCCATGTAAGAGAGAGAGAATGAAATAGTAGGGCGCACATTTCAATGAAGAGAGGTTGAACGCGTAGAGTCTGAGAGAGAAATTGAGAGATTTTTAGAGAGAGGATCTGGTGACGCCCGTGATGTACCATAACATGAACTTTGGCCATGACTCCTCTAAGCATCAGAGCTCGGACATACATGCACTACGTGTTGCTGACTATACGCACCTCAGGGCTATGGAACAATCCACGCTACACAGTAGAGAGAAGGAGCTGATGACTTTTTGACAGACGAAGCTCTAACAGCGATAGTGCATGAAAACGGCAAAAAGAGTCCTTTTCTTCTTACATGACTCATCACCTTGAAGGAAACATGAAGGCGAAAGGGGATTCCAGTCGTCGACTCCGTTGCAGAAGCCCATGAAGTGAGGGTTCGATGGAGTTTAGGCACATCATGAGACAGGGAAGTGTCCTTCTTTCTGAAAGACTATGTGTGTCTGAAGCATGCGCTATTAATATGTAATCGATCGTGCAGTCTGTTTTGTTATTGTATTATGTTTTCTTTGCCTTTGGTTTTCTGTCGTATATGTTTCCTGCAAACGTAGCAGCTTGAATTTCGTTGTACAAGAGGTCGCTTGCTCGCTTGCCTGTTCTGCCTTGATTTTATAGTGGCCGTTATTATCCTACCGATCATAAAATGTATAGTCAATCAGGCGTGTGGATAGATACATAACACCTTTACATTATAACAATGTGTAGATGCATCCGTGGTCATAAATAATGTTGTAGCTGCTATTATAGGTGCATATTCGGGTCTCTTGATCGAAATATGTTTATTGCATGTTAATTGTGCTATTTTCTATTTTTGTATGTAATGATTCTCTTATCTCACGAAGAGGATGATATGCGTCTATCTTACGAAGATGACAATATGCTTGTACCTTGAACTGATATTAATCCTCCAGAAGCGATGCAAGAAGAAGAAACAAGACGACGACATCCGAGTGATTAGACAGCACTCTAGATTCACCAAAAGACTATGGAGATTGGATAGCGCTCTATGGAGAACTACAGATCGTGATTCATGCGTTTCTGAGGAAGAATTACAATGGATGCACTCTTCTGACAGACTCCAAGGTCTCAATGCGAAGGATTTCTGAGCATAAAGTGTGGTTCGTCCACCACATCAAACTACGACTCTCAACAACGGATATCTTGGCTCTTGCAACGATGAAGAACGCAGCGAAATGCGATACGTAGTGTGAATTGCAGAATTCCGCGAATCATCGAGTTTTTGAACGCAACTTGCGCCCACAGTTTTGACGATGAGCTGGCACTGAGTGAATGATGTGTGCAGTATTCAAAGAGAGTACAAACTGGTTTAGATAATGGTGTCCGGCTCTTTGGGAAGACAATGGAAAAAAATAAAAGTTATGAGAGAGTGAGGATAAAAGTAGTCGCGGTTGGAATTTGGGATTTGACTTATGTCAGAGGGAGAACAGGGGATGTATCCTCTGTATGATCTCTCTTTCGATGATCAATGTACCTAACGCTTGTAGACAGAAGACAGAGAGAACGTAGAGTGATAGAGAGAGAGAAAAAGAGGTGGAGAGAGTTAAATTATGAAGTTAATTTCATTATCTCATTGCATAAATCATTTTCTTTGGTATTTATTGTGGAGTAATGATTTAAGCTTTTGCCAGTATGCATATGATTTTACCTTAAAAGAGTGTTAGCATATGATTGTTTGCATGGGCATGTACATGAGCATATGTTAGCAGGTTTATATATGTGAATGAACGCATCAATGAGAAAATGTATGAATACAAATGTATGTTAGCATTTCTGTTAAGCATGCATGTGAATGCCTTAATGAATGCATGAACTTATGCATGTGCATAAATGCATCTAAGTATTAGCATAAATGTGCATTTATGAGTGATCAAAACATATAAGTGTGAATTAACATCTGACGGAAGACATAATCTTAGAATATGGTGATTTAATTATAATATTAACATGCATATGAGTTAGTATATGTGAGTACTAGCATCAATTAGCATAATTGAAAGCATGCATGTAAAGTGCATATGTATGCATGAGTGATATTATGTTATGCATGTTAAGTGCATATAGGAATGAATGAGCATGTGTATTAAAGTGTGTATGAGATTAATGATTTTTTATTGAGATATACTAATTTCTAATGTTTTTTTTTCAGACATTGAAAGCAAAAGTATCAAATAGCATCGTGTCAAAAGAGGAGATTTCAACAAATCAACCAACAATCTGATATAAATCCATAGAAATTATCCTTGATTAAGCTTTGTATAGGATTCACTTATTGTTAGCCATCTTTTAGAGCAATTATAACATTTTTATAGCATTATAATCATCCAGTATTGTCATTAGGGTTAATTCGAATACTAACTTGTATTTACATTCTTGTCAATTTTTAATTTCACTTTCTCTTGATTATTCCCAGAAAAGATTCTGAATTGATCATTCGTATGTCGATAGAAAGAGGAACTACCAGTACTGCTAAAAATGAATCTGTTAGGAAGCATGAATTAGAACATTTAATTTTAGGCACCTTGTTACCATCGCCACTTGAGACCATCTATTAACGAACATATCGAACCTGAAATAATCAAAGATAAGATAGTGCACGAGTCGTTACGGCCGATCGAATACGATCGTCTTGTTTCGCGACTATTACCATTATTTACTATCGTTTTGCCTGGACCAGAATTTAACGACGACTTATTCCCACCAGCATTAGTGCGGAAACCAAGCATAGATCAAAATACAACTGAAGAACAGGAGATAATTAAAAATCAAATTACCAAGGAAAGTTTAGTTTCACCGTATCAAATCGAAGCTATGGAGCTATATAGAGCAGCCCAGCCTTACGGTTCTTAAACGATTAAAGTGTTTCAAATACCTAATCCAAATGTCCTAGATTTAAGAGTAATTTAGAATTTCTTTTATCTTAGACCAAAAGAAAATATACCTAAAACACCTACGATTGTCTCATACACCCTGCGTGTGCCGAGGGATTTAGTGGCTGACTGATCCACCAGCCTTATGTCCGCAACTTCCCGACATCTTGGTGAACCCGACGTGAAGGTTCGGCATGACATTGTAAGTATAAAGGTATATTTTCATTTTGATTTGCATATGCATATATAGATAAGTTGACGATTGAAGAAGGAGTATCGACATCCGTTGTAGCTGCAGCTGATTGATCCTCGTCACGTCACCTTTATCCATCAACTTTCATAAAAGTGATGATTGCACATGCATGAAAAGATTTTGCACTGAGCACATTCACAACGAACCTCTTCATCAAATTGGCTGATCAGGTATATTTTTTCTTATTCTGTTGCATAATAGTAGGGAAAGTTTGCTTTCTAGTTGCAAAGAAGTAAAAAAATTTTCTTTATTGCATAATAGTAGGAAAGTTTTCTTTATTTTTCTTTTCTAAAGCAGTAGGAAAATTTTCTTCATGACATAGTAGGAAACGTTTCTTTATTGCAAAATCATAGGAAAGATTTCTTTTTGGTTATAAAGAAGGAAAAGTTTCTTTATTGCAAAAGCATAGGAAAGTTTTCTTTTTGGTTATAACATACTAGGAAAATTTTCTTTTTCCAAAGCAGTAGGAAATTTTTCTTTCGTTTTGTTGGTAAAGAAGTAGGAATATTTTCTGTATTTCTGTTTCTTTTATCACGGAGTCGTATCAGGATCAAGATATAGACGGGTTATTACGAGAATTATATACGTATATTTCATATTTATCTATAAAGTTAGACTTATCCACTATGGCAGATCACTTTGAAGAACAGCGAATTTGGAAGATCATAGATGCCATTAAAACAGATAGGGGGGAATTTACTGGAATAAATGTAACAGCTTATCTTAAATATTATGAACAATTGACAGAACAATATGGATTACCGGAAGACAATAAAAAAGATACCTTTATACGAATTGCTCATGGGTTCACTAGAGAGAGAATCCAATTGCGAGTAGTCCAACCAAACATGACTTGGGTGGATTTCAAGACTCGGCTTCTTACTAAATTTTCGCATGAAGATTACAGTAAGAATAATCGAGCCACATTCATGCGATGGGTAGGAACAACAAAGTTAGAGCAACACATAACTCAGGGATAAGCTGAATTTGATATCAAATTTAACCAAATGCCTCAAGCAGACAGAACAGCTCTTGAACCAGATAAATTAAGAAATTTTCTAAACATGATAGATCCATCTCTTAGACGAGAGCTAGAACCAATGCTTGAGGATGGAGCGACTGCAAGTGGGCTTACTGGAAATTGGGATAATGTAAGAGCAACTGTCCATAGGTTAGTCCAAAGACAGGAGCGAAATCAGATACAAACTCCAAGAATATATGAAAGAGATGTGCCAGGAAAGATAGATAATGACCCCACTCCTCATAACTCTAGAAAGGATGACTCTGAAATTATAATGTTAAAAACATCAGTAGAATCACTTGTCAAACATGTGGAGACTTTGGCGACTGAAATAGCTACTATAAAAAGTATGCAAGAGCTTAAATTGAGAGATCAAGAGAAACCAAAAGAATTAGAACAAAATCCTAGGAATCAGATGCCAGCCAGAAGACCATTTAACCAAACGCGTCGATGTCTCTGGTGTGATGATTTGGAGCATCCACACTGGACATGCAACTTATTCAAAGAGGCCAAGGATAAGAATTGGGTCACAGAAGTAGATCGAAAGATCTGTGACTATGTAACAAAAAGGCCTTTGGCATCAAATTATGGGAAAGGAGGTATGAAAATTTTTTTTGAAGCCTCCACAAGCCAAAATACATATGCTTGTAGGCTGGATAGTGAAGACTCTAATTGTGATTTATGGGAGCAGGTTTATGATACTGCTAGTAGAGGCAAGTTATCTGTTGAGAACTTATGTGCTACGAGCTCGGATATTAGATCAAAAACATGTTGGAATGAGCCAGTAGACATGTTCTCAGTTTATGCCCATGAAATTAATATAGATGAGAAGAGGAAACGGAATGAAGAGGGACAGTCTAAACGAACAACTAGGGCTAGAAAAGAGGGTGAAACGACTGATACAATTAATGAACCGCCTATGATAGAGCCTAGTCAAGAACCAAAACAACAAGAACAAGAAAAGAAGTCTCAAAATAAGGGTAAAGGAAGGAAAGTAGGAGAAAATTTAGAAAAGAAAACTACAAGTGAAGATAGAAGTCAAGATAAACCAAATGAAATACAACCCATACGAGAAGAAGGAAGTAAGGAAGAAAAACCAAAAAAGAAACCTCCGACTTTCCGTTTAATCTCGCAAATCGAGAAGCAAATAGATATTCGGAAAGTTATGGATGAAAAAATCATGAAGGCAGAGGTAACCATGACATTAGAAGAATGGTTAGCATTTTCAAGAACAAATGTGAAGGAAGATTTCATGAGTATCATTAAAAGACGAAGAGAACCTATAGAATATAGAACGGAAGATATTGAAATGGAGGAAAGAAAAGATCAGGATGTACCAAACGTGAGTGTTGTACAAATAAATGAATCTGAGTATAGAGAATCATCTGATCGTAGAAATTATTTGGGACCTGTTATTGGACATTTGGAAAAAGTAAATGAAGACCCAAATAGCCATTACACTCAAAAACATTGGGCTAGGGGTACTACTGAAACTATAGTTAAGATAGGAAATAATAATAAACCACAAGTAGCATTAATCGATTCAGGATCAGAAATCAATGTAGTCTCACGAGAGATTTATAATGAGGGAAAATGGCCCATAGATAGGGACCATGGATGGAAAATGAAGGCAGCCAACAATGCTTCTGGCTATCTACTAGGAGCTTGTGCAAATGTTCCTATTACTATTGGAGATGTTAAAGAGGAACATAATTTCTTTGTTCATGATGACTGCTCGTACCCAATTATTTTGGGGCAGCCGTTCATTTGTGAACAAAGAATGGAGACAAAAGTATTGGATGATGGAAGTGCTTTTGCAAGAATTCGTTCTCGTGATGGCCTTAAATCTGTTCAATTTATGACGCTTTGTATAAATCATCCTCGTAATCGTAGATCTTTAAGAAAAACTCCTTTAAGACACTTAGATCAGGATTTCGAATAAATGCCACTGTTGAGCGAGATGACAGTGGACTTTGGTTCGAAATCTCGCAAAATCTTGTACAAAATTTAGATAAAATGACTGTTTATTTTCCATCTGCTACTTTAAATATTTTTCATTTTAAACAAATTCCTAGAAAACTTAGAAAAAAATACGAAAAACATTTGAAAATTAAAGGAGATCTATTAATGGATGAAAGTATTGAACATATTATTGAAACTACACATTGCTTTTCAACATTAGAAGAATTAGAACTTTGTTATCAAAATAAGTCTAATTCCCATATTCTTATCTCTTCACTTGATATGTATGCATTAATTCAGGAATATGCCTCTAGTATTGACCATGAGTATGATGCCTTAGTGGAGACTAAATATAAAACTGTTAGTAAGAAGGTTAAACCCGTAGCTCAACCTCTACCAAAATTCAGTAATGATATTATAACGAATGTAAGTCATGAGCCAATCCTCAGAAATCCAACAAATATTGGCCATGTATTTACTAAAGAATCCTTAAATCAAATTAAATTAGATGCTAGTGGTTTCCTTCTTCCAGCAGAAAAAGAGTATTTTCTAAAGATTATTGAGCAACATGGAAGAGCATTTTCTCTTGAGCCTTCAGAGATAGGATGTGCAGATCCTAAGATAGTTTCACCAATGATTATTTTCACTATTCCCCATATTCCTTGGAATTTGCGCCCTATTCCTGTACCTAAAGCTCATCTTCCAGAGCTGATTAGATTACTTAAAGAAAAAATTCATATGCATATTTTAGAATCCTCTTCAGCTCCCTATTCAAACCGTTGGTTTACTGTGCCCAAGAAGAGTGGAAAGCTTCGGTTTATCCAAGATCTTCAACCAGTTAATAAAGTAACCATTAGAAATGTGGGTACAGGTCCAATTGTGGATGAATTTGCGGAAGCATTTTCAGGCAATTCTATATATTCAATGGGTGATCTCTATTCTGGGTATGATCAATTTCAATTGGCATTAGAGAGGAGAGACATTACTACTATGAAAACACCTTTGGGATTAGTTAGGATGTGTACATTACCTCAAGGTGCGACCAATTCAGTAGCACACATGATGAGTGCAATGAATTTGGTTTTGCACGATTTTATTCCTCACATTACTATGCCTTTTATCGATGACATTCCCATTAAGGGTTGCTTGGAAGAAGAGAAAGATAGCACTCTGGATGAAGATGGTTGTCGAAGATTTGTTAAGGCTCATATCCTTGATTGCAAAAAAATCTTTGAGCGATTTATTCAAGTTGGCTTAACGTTATCTATAGAAAAATCTACTTTTGGTGTTAATGAGGTCCTCATTGTAGGTCATCTTTGTGGCCATTATGGACGGAAGCCATACCCTCAGAAAATTGATGCCATTAGTAAGATTTCAGAGATATGTCAAAATGTGAGTGAAGTTCGACGATTTTTAGGAGCCTGTATCTTCTATGTTATATGGATACCACATTTTGCACATATAGTTGACTGTCTTTATGATTTATTAAGGAAGAAAAGAAATTTTTTATGGACTGAAAAACATACTCAAGCAATGCGTAGATTAAAACAGTTGCTTCAAGAAGCTCCAATCCTTAAACGAGTAGATTATACGAATAATAAGCCCATTATTTTGACTGTTGATACTAGTCCTATTGGAATTGGCTGGGTCATAAGTCAAGATGATGAAGAGGGTAGAAGATATGCTATTAGATTTGGAGCTAAGATTTTACATAATACTCAAAGAAATTATCCTCAAATCAAAAGAGAACTTTGGGGTTTAGTCACAGCTCTAAAGTCCGATAAAGAATATTTCATAGGAGCAAATGTGATTGTGGAGACAGATTGTTTACCGCTAATTGGAATGATCACAAACTGTTCTTCACCAGATATTGCAATGCTTCGTTGGATTTCTTATATTAAATTTATAAATCCAATTTTAATTCATATTTCAGGAAAATCTAACTCTATTGCTGATATGCTCTCAAGAGCTAGGTATGATGAGAATGATGAAACCAAAGTAGATACTAATATGATAAATTATGATTCCCAAGTTTATGTATATGAACAATTTAAGTCAGATGAATATGAAGGAGAGTGGCTAGAGATTGGAAAATATCTTAGTACTTTAGTTAGATCACCTTCATGGTCTTCAAACAGATTTAGAAATATTAGAAAAAGGGCATTTAACTTTTTCTTAAAAAGTGGATTACTTTGGAGACATGCAAGGGGGAAGATCAAAATGCCTCAAAGAGTACTAGGTACTAAGAATCTTCAGATACAAGTTATGAAGAGCATGCATGATACTTTATGGGCCAGGCATAAAGGTTTTGTTGCCACTTATGAAAAAATTAGGGAGTGTTACTGGTGGCCAGGTATTTATGTTAATGTCAAGAATTTTGTGGATTCTTGCGATGTATGTCAAGTATATTCATCGGTTAAGCATAGGGATCCACTTCATCCTACGTATCCACCATGCATACACTATAAGTGGGTAGTAGGCTTAGTCACTATGCCCAAAGGTATCGATAGAATGAGATACATAGTTCTTGCTCGTGAAGATCTTACTAATCATGTGGAAGGCCGAGCTCTTAGATCAAAAACTACTTTCAATGTATGAAAATTTCTTTTAGAAGATGTGATTTCAAGATTTGGGTATATTGAAAAAATAGTAGCCGATAGGGGCGAATTAGATGCGCAAGAGGCTAGGGAATTCTTTGCTAGGCATGGAATTCGTTTAGCTCTTACGACTGCATATAACCCTGAGGCTAACGGAAAAATAGAAAGAGGGCATTCTCCAATCATAAAAGCAATTTCTAAAGCTTGCAAAGGAGAATTGAAGAATTGGCCAAAATTTTTGCCATTCGCTTTGTGGGCTGATAGAATGACCTGTACGAGAACGACAGGGTTTATGCCGGCAGAGCTTATGTACTGCCAAAAACCAATTTTTCCAGTAAATACCCAAATTCTTACTTGGACTATGCTTCCTTGGAAAGATAATTTATCTACTGCAGACTTGTTAGCTCTAAGGATTCAGCAACTAGAGCAAGGGAATGAGAGATTGGAAGAAGCTATAGAAAAATTACAAACCTCTCGACTTAAAAATAAAAAGTATTTTGATAAATCACATAGGTTAAGGCCAAAGCCAATAAAAATTGATGATTGGGTATTGATATATGATAGCACATTTGATATACAGTATGATGCCCGTAGAAAATTAAAAAAGCGTTGGTTTGGACCTTATGTGGTGGTCAAAGGCTACGAAAATGGAACGTATGCTTTAAGAGAGTTAGATGGAACTCCGCTTAAAAATTTAATTGCAGGTAAAAGAATTAAAATATTTAAACAAAGAAATGAAGAATTTTATGATATAATATATGATGAAGGAAATGAAGAATGATTGTTTTTAAATAAAAATAATGTTTAAATTTTCTTTTAACTATGTTTTTAATATTGATTTCTTTTACATGTATGAAAATACAAAATTATTTATAAAATGTAATTTGTCTTGAAAGTCTTTACATTGTTACTTGATAGCGGGAGTAGAAAATGTTTATTTTATAAAACCAATGAATTAAAGACTGATTGATGATAAAGATAAAGCGCAGGAGATTGAAGAAAGTACATGCAGTTTACAAATTCCAGCAATCAAAGCGATATTTGGATGAAAGGCGATGCTAAAGAAGGAAACAATATAAATCAGGTGAAACAGTTCTAACCCTAATTAATGTTTTAAGTTTTGGTTTTTTCCTGCATTATCATAATTAGCAATGTACATTCTTCAGCTAGGTTAAGAAACTTCTTATAAAATTATGAAAAGTAGAATTTACACTGAAGTAGGGATATGCTTGAAGTAAAGATAGGGATTAGAGACCTATGGCTGTCATATGGATAGTTGAAGGAACCCTTAACTTGCAACTCCTAGTAGAAGTAGACTTGTTTTATATAGGTAAGCTTCCTTTAATCTGACCCATTTAGCAAAAGAGATCCTAGTTCCTGCTTTAGCTTACCTCTAGATCCTTTGCTCTGATTAGGGGTTAAGCCTTTCCCCTTTATCAAAAAAGTTGCGAAGAAAAATTGAAAGCAGTACATTAATGGTTGCTGCATATGAAAAGAGGAAAAATGACAAAAAGAAAAATTATGATAAAAAAATGAGATAAAAGAAAAATCAAATAAATCAGTTGTGGTCTCGAAATCACATCTGATTTGAAAAGCGGGCTATATAAGGCGGATGTATGCTAAAGGGGAGTTAGTTTTTTGTATCTTAATGGCAAATGGTTAGGAGATGAGGGTAGAAGGCCTATATAACATATGCTTTACTTATGAACAGAGTTAATAGAAGAGTTAGTACGAACACTATTTGAATGACTTCTATAGTTTCTTTCTAAAACCTGTTTCCAATTCATGCCTTGAACGAAAAGGTTTAAATTCAAGTTTACATAATTTTATAAGTTTTCTTTGCTATTTGAAGATGTACTAATGATAGAAGCATTTTTATTTACAGACAATTGAATTTGAGTCATGAATAAGTTTCAAAAGAATTTGATATTGCTTTCTATGATCTGCAGGTTGGCCCATCGAGGACGATGTGCAGGTTTGGCCGGGGCGAATGTCGGGAAGATTTCAACCTTTCCGTTGATGACCAGAAAAATAAAAAAAAAATGTTTATTGGTCAATTCTAATCTGATTATAACAATGATTTTGTTTGGAACTAATCTCTTGTTAAGTATTTGCAGGATCAAGTGGATGAAGAAAACAAAAGTTCGAACTACGGTTTACCCTAAACTGCTTAAATAATGTGTGTTTAGGCCATAGAAACATTGATTTATGGGTTTAAGACCCTAGGTTTACATTTATTTATATGTATTTAAGTTAGTAGCATTAATTCCTGGTTAAAGTTAGGGTTTAACTAGGTATTCAATTGATTTTCAAAGGGTTCTAATGGGTTTCTTATGGGTTTCAAATAGGTTTTCTAGGGTTTTATTGAATTTTAAGGGTTAAAATAATAGGTATTTCATTAAAGTAATGTTTAAAAAGAGTATTTATGTATTAACAATTAAAATATAATTTATAGAATTAATTTCATCATATGTGTGCATTTATTTCCTAAGGTTCTAATTAATTAAAAGCCTAACCTAAGCTTAAATTAAAGGATTTATTTAAATAAGAAATATAGGTTAATTAAATTAAAATGATTAATTAAAAGGATAAATATCTAGTGGTCTATATGAGTACTAGGAAAAAGAATGGTATGTGAGTAATGTGGAATTAAAGTGAATTAAGGAGTGGTCTGAAAGGAAGATGCACTTAAAGTGAAAAAGTTGGTTAAGAGAAAGAGTGGAGAGAATTAGTGAAGATGAAAAGAGAGGAGTAGAAATTAAGTGTAATTAAAGTAGTTAAAGGTAAATGAAAAGAGTGGTGATTAAGTGTGGGTTAAAGAATGGATGAGAAAATAAAGGAACTAAAAAAGAGTGGTAAGATCATGATGTGTGTGAGTATATAAATGTGTATGCTTCTTGAGGTTTTTTCTAATGTTTTTTTTTCAGGTACTTCCTCTTTCTTCTTCTCACCTTGCCGTGTATGTGTAGGAGAGAATTTGGTTTGTTTTTCTCTGCATTAAATCATCTAGAGAAAGATTGTTAGTTTCTTTTCCTCTCTCATCTTGATGGTGGCTGCAGCATCTATTGCATCCATGTAAGAGAGAGAGAATGAAATAGTAGGGCGCACATTTCAATGAAGAGAGGTTGAACGCGTAGAGTCTGAGAGAGAAATTGAGAGATTTTTAGAGAGAGGATCTGGTGACGCCCGTGATGTACCATAACATGAACTTTGGCCATGACTCCTCTAAGCATCAGAGCTCGGACATACATGCACTACGTGTTGCTGACTATACGCACCTCAGGGCTATGGAACAATCCACGCTACACAGTAGAGAGAAGGGGCTGATGACTTTTTGACAGACGAAGCTCTAACAGCGATAGTGCATGAAAACGGCAAAAAGAGTCCTTTTCTTCTTACATGACTCATCACCTTGAAGGAAACATGAAGGCGAAAGGGGATTCCAGTCGTGGACTCCGTTGCAGAAGCCCATGAAGTGAGGGTTCGATGGAGTTTAGGCACATCATGAGACAGGGGAGTGTCCTTCTTTCTGAAAGACTATGTGTGTCTGAAGCATGCGCTATTAATATGTAATCGATCGTGCAGTCTGTTTTGTTATTGTATTACGTTTTCTTTGCCTTTGGTTTTCTGTCGTATATGTTTCCTGCAAACGTAGCAGCTTGAATTTCGTTGTACAAGAGGCCGCTTGCTTGCTTGCCTGTTCTGCCTTGATTTTATAGTGGCCGTTATTATCCTACCGATCATAAAATGTATAGTCAATCAGGCGTGTGGATAGATACATAACACCTTTACATTATAACAATGTGTAGATGCATCCGTGGTCATAAATAATGTTGTAGCTGCTATTATAGGTGCATATTCGGGTCTCTTGATCGAAATATGTTTATTGCATGTTAATTGTGCTATTTTCTATTTTTGTATGTAATGATTCTCTTATCTCACGAAGAGGATGATATGCGTCTATCTTACGAAGATGACAATATGCTTGTACCTTGAACTGATATTAATCCTCCAGAAGCGATGCAAGAAGAAGAAACAAGACGACGACATCCGAGTGATTAGACAGCACTCTAGATTCACCAAAAGACTATGGAGATTGGATAGCGCTCTATGGAGAACTACAGATCGTGATTCATGCGTTTCTGAGGAAGAATTACAATGGATGCACTCTTCTGACAGACTCCAAGGTCTCAATGCGAAGGATTTCTGAGCATAAAGTGTGGTTCGTCCACCACATCAAACTACGACTCTCAGCAACGGATATCTTGGCTCTTGCAACGATGAAGAACGCAGCGAAATGTGATACGTAGTGTGAATTGCAGAATTCCGCGAATCATCGGGTTTTTGAACGCAACTTGCGCCCACAGTTTTGACGATGAGCTGGCACTGAGTGAATGATGTGTGCAGTATTCAAAGAGAGTACAAACTGGTTTAGATAATGGTGTCCGGCTCTCTGGGAAGACAATGGAAAAAAATAAAAGTTATGAGAGAGTGAGGATAAAAGTAGTCGCGGTTGGAATTTGGGATTTGACTTATGTCAGAGGGAGAACAGGGGATGTATCCTCTGTATGATCTCTCTTTCGATGATCAATGTACCTAACGCTTGTAGACAGAAGAGAGAGAGAACGTAGAGTGATAGAGAGAGAGAAAAAGAGGTGGAGAGAGTTAAATTATGAAGTTAATTTCATTATCTCATTGCATAAATCATTTTCTTTGGTATTTATTGTGGAGTAATGATTTAAGCTTTTGCCAGTATGCATATGATTTTACCTTAAAAGAGTGTTAGCATATGATTGTTTGCATGGGCATGTACATGAGCATATGTTAGCAGGTTTATATATGTGAATGAACGCATCAATGAGAAAATGTATGAATACAAATGTATGTTAGCATTTCTGTTAAGCATGCATGTGAATGCCTTAATGAATGCATGAACTTATGCATGTGCATAAATGCATCTAAGTATTAGCATAAATGTGCATTTATGAGTGATCAAAACATATAAGTGTGAATTAACATCTGACGGAAGACATAATCTTAGAATATGGTGATTTAATTATAATATTAACATGCATATGAGTTAGTATATGTGAGTACTAGCATCAATTAGCATAATTGAAAGCATGCATGTAAAGTGCATATGTATGCATGAGTGATATTATGTTATGCATGTTAAGTGCATATAGGAATGAATGAGCATGTGTATTAAAGTGTGTATGAGATTAATGATTTTTTATTGAGATATACTAATTTCTAATGTTTTTTTTTCAGACATTGAAAGCAAAAGTATCAAAGAGCATCGTGTCAAAAGAGGAGATTTCAACAAATCAACCAACAATCTGATATAAATCCATAGAAATTATCCTTGATTAAGCTTTGTAGAGGATTCACTTATTGTTAGCCATCTTTTAGAGCAATTATAATATTTTTATAGCATTATAATCATCCAGTATTGTCATTAGGGTTAATTCGAATACTAATTTGTATTTACATTCTTGTCAATTTTTAATTTCACTTTCTCTTGATTATTCCCAGAAAAGATTCTGAATTGATCATTCGTATGTCGATAGAAAGAGGAACTACCAGTACTGCTAAAAATGAATCTGTTAGGAAGCATGAATTAGAACATTTAATTTTAGGCACCTTGTTACCATCGCCACTTGAGACTTCATCTATTAACGAACATATCGAACTTGAAATAATCATAGATAAGATAGTGCACGAGTCGTTACGGCCGATCGAATATGATCGTCTTGTTTCGCGACTATTACCATTATTTACTATCGTTTTGCCTGAACCAGAATCCCACCAGCATTAGTGCGGAAACCAAGCATAGATCAAAATACAACTGAAGAACAAGAGATAATTAAAAATCAAATTACCAAGGAAAGTTTAGTTTCACCGTATCAAATCGAAGCTATGGAGCTATATAGAGCAGCCCAACCTTACGGTTCTTAAACGATTAAAGTGTTTCAAATACCTAATCCAAATGTCCTAGATTTAAGAGTAATTTAGAATTTCTTTTATCTTAGACCAAAAGAAAATATACCTAAAACACCTACGATTGTCTCATACACCCTGCGTGTGCCGAGGGATTTAGTGGCTGACTGATCCACCAGCCTTATGTCCGCAACTTCCGACAGCGTTATATGCGCAGTTTTCGGTGGTGTGTCCGGTAGTGTTGCAGATAGCACAAAACAACTGATTAAGTGCACAAGTGGCACTAGTATGGCCTGGATTCTTGCAGGTAGTGCAGTACATCTGTCTGGTTGGGTCTTCGGTGACATTTCTATTTGCTTTTAACCACTCCAGATCTTCTGTAAATCCTCCAACCTTGTTTTCCAGCTGCAGAGCCATTGCAATCACTACATCTAGCGTCATAGCTCCTACACAGCGTATGATCATAATCTGTTTAAGTTGCGGGGTCAATCCATTGATGAACCACTGAGTAATAATGTCATCCGGTAGGTTGGCATGTGCTGGTGGTAACTGCCTCAATGAGTCCTGAATAGAGTGGCGTACTCCTGTACAGTTTGATTTATCTTCTGTCTATTGTTTTGCAGGTAATCAAAAATTTCGGCTGGATTCTTCTTTAGCCTGAATCTCTGTAAAAAGGCATCCCTTACTGCTTCATAGGTGCCGAAATAGTTAATATCATATTCTGTAAGCCATCTAGCTGCTTCGTTGATTAATGTCGATTGGAAAACAATAGCCTTATACGCCGGATCAGGTGGATGGTTGAGTACTGCGTAGCTTATCTCAAATGTGCGTACATGAGCATCCGGGTCATCTCCTGGGAATCCACCAAATTTGGTGTACGTTACTCCTGTCAGAGTCGGCCTGGATAGACAATGTTGTTGTTTTTGTTCGTTCATCGTGCTGATGGTTGTATGATGACTATCTCCTGTATTCTGAGGCTGAATATCTGAACCGTCGGAGTCTGTATTAGCCTGTGCACTTTCTGGTTCGATAATCTTGTTCAGTATGCTTCGAATCTCGGTTTCAAACAAGCTACCTTCCTTCTTGATGTCAAATGTAGGGAAGCTTACTCCCAATAACGGTGACTGGGCTGAAGATTCACCGAGGAATGGTAAACCGTCGCCGGAAAACAGCGACCTTGTTACCGAAATATCACCGGAATGTGTCGAGTTTTCGCCAAAACCAGGTGTTTTTTCGCCTTTGCTAATTTCTTTGGCTAAAGTGTTTCTAGTCGTAAACAAAATTGAATCTTTACCCAATGTTGTTAAACTGCCTTCAGGCTGCATCCTGGTAGATTCTGGAGTTACTATATCTTCGACAGACTGTGCCGAAATAGTACTAGAATTTACCAGGGGTGTAACACGTTCCACCGGAATATGACTGGAATCACTACTAACGTTTTTTACTTTCTTGACAACTGGGTTAGACCTAGTTGTACTGCTACCTCCCGGAGTCCTTTTTAGCAAATACCCCAGGCTGGCGGTTCTTTGGATACGTTTCATTGGATCAAGTAATCGGCATGTATCATCTTTTATACTAATCGCGTACTATTAGTGAAAAAAAAAAATTTACACTCACGTTTCCACAACAGGTTTGCAACAATTTGATCTGTTGCCACCTTCCCACAGATAAATGGCAATCTTGATAACACGTTCGACATATAAACGGCAATCTTGTTGCCACCTTCCCACAGACGGCGCCAGTGTTAAACGCTTCTTAAACGCGAGACTAACTGTCAGAAACGCATTTAAGCCCTAAGTGGGTTCTTGGGAGTGGTAGGGGTCTGTTAGATAGAGTCCCTGTACTTAGTTCCCAAACTTGTTGCTCACACTCAGCACTATACTAATGCTGAGAGATCTATCAAAGATTGTCGTACTTAGATATTACCATCACAGTCTTAGCTCAACCACGTTTACCAAATACACTAAAATGTTGTGTTGCATCTACACATAAAATTACTGGGAATGTCGGAACAAGATTAATCGTTAACCTTTACCGATTGGATCTAATCAGTCAGGCACACCGTAGACACAGAGAACTTGAGAGTTCAACCACACCGTACTGCAGGCTCAGTGCACAACGTAGAAAGATCCCTACTGCACTTAACTTTACCGTATGAAGAGAGATTCCAACATTACAGACAACACAGTACAGATCTGAATACCAGAAGGCTACTACAGTTGCTCAGATTTCACCAAAACTAGAAGAACATTCCAAGAATGGGTAACACACAATGGGCGGACTAATACCGCAACTCAATAGAGATTCACAAACAACTTAATCAGACAACAGTCCACGATCTCGTAGTTGTGAATGGAACTCGCAACCTCAACAGAGATCGATAGGTGACAAACACAGATACACACAATACAATCGAAGTACGTAGAAGTTAGACAACAACGCTACAGTAGTGTTTAGGCAATCCCCCAGACAGACAGTCTGGTGATCCCACGAATCGTCTCATTTGTTAACAACAGAACAAGTATCGACAGCAGACAAGACAAGACAAGAGCGACAGACAAACCAAAGATGAACAAGAAGCTTAGAACACTGGAGATTATGCAAAAACAGACACTACAGCTACGATTCGCTCAGTCACCCAGACAGACAGTCTGGTGATCCATCACGTTCTCGTCTCTGCACGTCTTCTTGATTTATATAACTTTTTACAAACTGTTTGTAACTACTTTTTTCACTCGTGCGAACAAGATTCGGTTACATCTTCCCAATCTGGCGGCCGACTAACAATACTCCTATCATCCACAAGCTAATGGACAAGCCAAGAGCACCAATAAGATCCTTTGTAATGTATTAACAAAATTGGTAATTAATAAACACTTTGATCAGGATAAACAACTTCATCATGCTATTTGGGCTTATCAAGTTGCCTAGAAAATGTTACTCAATGCCACCCCCTTTCAAATGGTCTTTGGACAGTATGCTACTTTACCATTAGACTTCTTGATCCCAACTTTAAAAGTAGCACAAGAGCACGAGTGGAATGAACATGAGTTGTCCTCCAAAATATTTGATCTAGAACTCTTAGGTGAAACCAAGCTATGAGTGGCAGCAGGCATCTATGTTACAAAGAAAAGAAAAAGGCATACTTTGTTGCACACATTAGAGATAAAGGATTGAAAGAGGGAGACTTAGTTTTGGTTTATACACTTCAGCAACATGCCCATAAACTAGAAAAACGAGGATATGGACCCATGGTCATTAATAGAATTTCCACTAGCGGTGTGTCTCAATTGGTCACTCTAGAAGGTGACATCTTGCCAAAGTATATTAGTGGATGTTGAGTCAAGCTATATCAAGAGCCTCTTACAAAGGATATGCTAATGAGACTCAACACTTCTAAGACGTGAAAAGAAGAAGAGTTATGGATTAGAGAAGAAGCATAGGCAGATGCTAGAGAGTGCATTAGGCGAAATAAGTTAGGAGACTAGGCGTAGATCTCAATCCCAAAGCCCCACGATATAACATGGCCATGTATCAAACATTAGGTGTAACTGCTCCTTAGATAATCGGTCGACGTCCTTTTGTGACCGTAGAGGTAGGACAAGGAAAGAGTTTAAGGACTATGATAGCCTTGATTGACTCAGGTGCAACAACTAGTGCAGTTAGACTCTCATACTGTCAAGATCTACAATTGAACATCAATTCCATAAAAGCCTTTCTCATAGGGTTGGGAGGTGTACAAACCCCTTGTTTGGGTGAGGTGGAGCTTCCCATCTACCTTCAAGATTGGATCTATGACCATGTATTCAATTTAAACCTAAGAAATCAACTTCTTCAAGTTTGGATAAATGAACAATGCATTACATTAGAATTAGAGAATGCCATAATCACATATCCAGGTATCACAGAGTCTCTTAGTTCTTCTAAGACCAACCTTTAATATTATAGTATGCAAAAAGACAAAACATTACCTTAACTTAACACTTGAACATAATAATACTTCAACATCATATAAGATAAAGTAGGGGTATCTTTGATTGATGAGATATAAAAGTGAATCATTGCTTTTTGAAGCTTCTAAAGATCCACAAATATATTGTTGAATTTATTACAAGTAAATCCTTGTGTAGATAAGATCTTTAATTGCTTCTTAGGAATATTGGATGTTAAACACATGCAGGCATAGTGTTTTCTATGAATAAATATTTTCCAACAATACGATACATATCCTCATTAGAAGTGTTTTGCTTGTTAGAAACTTTATATGGGCATGAAACAAAATTTTGCGAAATACCTTGTGTTTGTAAGGCTTGCTTCAAAAGGTTGTAGATTGCAATATACTTTCTACTGATGTCTAATTTCTCACATATTGTTTGCACATCTTTCATTTTGATAAGTTCTTTTAACTTCTCTTAGAACTCAGCTTGAACATCAACTCTAATGCACTTTGTGTCTAGAACAAAAGTGATTTCTTTATTGTTTATACAACTATTCATCAACCTGAACCATTGTTCTATTGTTGATGAAGTACATATGTCTTGAATAGATTACCTACACAATGAAAGATTAAATTTCAAACCTTCATTAAACAAATAAAAGAAAAACAAATAATCATCTTCTTGCATAAATATATTGTTTGCATGCTACACCACCAATTGAAAGAGCTTCAAAAGATGATCATGCTCTTTTCCTATATCTCATACCAAGTGGAGTCACTTTCCGCTACTAGAGATTGACATTTGACTTTGCAATTGTGCTTTCATTTGCGTCCATATCCTTTTCAAACTCATCAAGGTGTTCTTGTAAAGATATGATTGTGCTTTCTAAAGTGACCAACCTCATATGATGGAGTTGATATTGTTGGAACCGATACTTAGTAGTAGCATGTGAATGTGTAGATAATTGCTTGCAGTAACCTAATAGTCTAGCTTCACCTACACCAATGAACTGAAGTAAAGTTGAGAGGCTATGGAATCTTGGATGGTAAGAAGACATTGGATCACAAGGATATAGTGAACCATGAGTCCAAAGATCAATACTCTTTTCTCTAGCTACAAAATGTTCATTTTGAGAGTCCATATCATTGTTGCACTTTCTATTTGGACAAAAATCTATAGGCACATGAACATGGATACTTCTTGATGCAGGAGCATGAGGACATCCTAATGTGAGGTTCATAATAGATCTCAACACCATTTTTGCCAATGACTACAAGAATATAAAAAACAAAGTGGAAAACTAGTTGGAAGGGACTCTAAAGCATGCATTTTGCTGAGAAAATGTGTTTTCTTGTATGTGGATGGGTCAAAGTGTGTTTTTCCACTATGTATGGTTGGAAATGATGAAATCTGAAAAAGTCATTTTTTTGAGGGAAGCATAGTTATGAAATTGTCATGTCGCACTTACTTTTGGAGAGTTTGAAAATTCTACTTTTTTAAAAAGAAACTTAAAAAAATGATTCAAAAAAAGGTGAGCTCTAACATATATATTAAAAAATGGGCCCTTTTAACTAAATATACACTAAAAAAGAAACTTTTTTTTGAATCATTCTTTTATTTACATAGATGCACGACTTTGATGATGTGGAATGTAGACTCTCTTGATCTCTCTTTGGAAGAAGAAATGGAGTAGCCTAGTAAAGCCTTTTAAAAAAACCTACTCCAATCTACTAAAAAGTGTCCTATTCAATGAACTTTGTCCCCTTAAACAGAAATAGAATTAGAATTAATCCCTAAAAATTAGGGATCCTTACAAGGCCCATGGAGGGTTCATTTTTTCCTTAATGGTAAGTGAAAATCCTAGAAACCATTAAAGTATGTTTCGCTACATTCAATGTAGATCCCATGTCAGATTTCAATCTACTCAAGTTGCACTACATCAATACCCTATTACTTTTTTATTTCAACCAAACCTCACCCCCCAAATGCCTTAAGCATATTATAATAGGATTCAATGTTTGGTTAGCCATCACATGGCAACCTTGTAGAAGCCTCCCACATGGAATTTCTCGAAAATAATTCATAGTATTCTTGTAAACTAAGGCATAGCTATTCTTGTAGATTTAATGCCATTCAAATGGACATCACCACATCTAATTTGATAGAAATATAATGTGGCAAAAGCACTTTCTATTGGTAGCATTATCTAGTGAACTTGTCCAAGCATCACTATGTGAGAGGTTTGGAAATCAAAGACAAGTGCAAAAAGTTATAGGCCCCATCAAGGTCCACCATGGGCTTGTTGAGGAAAACAAGGTCTAGGAGGGGGGAGTTATTGGAAGAAGCAAAGAAGAAGTGAAGAAAAGACCCTAAGTATGATGAAGTTCTAGAAGAGGACCACCACATTTTTCAATTGGGCCATGAAGTGTATGTGTTGTTCTAGATAAGGGTGAGTACCACATTGAAGAGCTCTACCTCCTTAACTATTAATCCGTGGAGATCTAAGGATGATATGACAATCATGCATGAATGATGTGCACAAAGCTGAGGGTGAAAAGCACACTAAATGCACGCACATACACACACAAGAAAGAGGCAATAGAAGAGATAGTGGAAGGAAAACACTTCTATTCCTAAGCTCAAAATACACAAGAACTTCCTAGAATGCTCACATCACAAATTAGCTAACCCCAAAAATGGTCTCTCTAGCTTTTTTTATAGTTCTTCTAAGAGTATTCACCGATTTCAAATCAATGTCTAGCATAGTTAAAATTAGGTTCTAATATACTTTTGAGGCATACTCACCATCATATATGGGATTGTGGAGGGACCTTGAGGTGGAACTAGATACGAATAGTTCACCCAATCCAGGCAATTAGGATCATTCTATACTTTGATTGCGAAAGGAGGTCAAAAGAAGTGACTAGTTGTTGGATGATAACAATGATTAAGGAAAGTATGCATCGGTGCATTTGTCCAAGTCTGCATCGTTTTTTGATACTGTTGCAAAAGTTGGGCCCTCTAGTTGGGTTGATAAATTGTGCCTCTTTTTGTTTTTGGGGGAGAGTCTTTAGGTTGAAACTATGTGGCATGAGTTGGAACCTTTCTGGTGATCTTCTTTATCCTTGCACTATACTCCACCAAGATCATAAAATATGGCAAGTAATGTATTTCATTGGTGGAAATATACCTTTGGAGCCCCATTTCTTGGAAATAAGTGGATTTCAATATGATTTCTTTTAGTATTACCATTGGTTGTAATTGTGCTTCGGCTCTGGCAAAGTGTGTGCAGAATAATTCTTCAACCAATTTAATCCATGCAAATCTTGGAAACTCAAAGATGTCCTAGCCATCTTCAATGATTTTTTTTACCACAAATCCAATAAGATCTGCCATTGTCTTTGCTTTTGCCATGTCTTCTTTTGCCTTTACTATTTCATTTACCTTTAGTAAAGCTAGCTTGATTCAAGGTGCCTTCTTCTTCATCTGATTGTTGTTTGACTTAAGTATTCTTATTCTTCTTGTCCTTTGAATACATAGCTTGACCTGCACTTTTCTCACTCTCTACTTTAATTTCCTACTCAGATATTAGCATGTATCCTAGCAATTGATTTAGAACTAGACCAAAATGATCTAATGATAATTGAATTGACAATACGAAAGGTTTCTGCATTTCATCACCTCTTAATCATATAAGGATCTACCTTAACAAGTTTTATTCTTGAATGTCTTCATCAAGTGCACCAACTCAATATGGAATATCTTCCATATTTTTTACATAATTAGAAATTGATTGTGAAGCTTTCATTTTGAAGTTTGTAAATTCAGCCCATAATGAGGCCTTACTTGCCTTACTTGTGTTTTGAAAATGTTCCTCCATAGCATTCCATATATCAATTGCATTCTCTAGCCCTCTCATGTGTGGCAAGATATAGTCATTGATAGCCATGTAGATAAGTGTTAGTAGCAGTCAGGGCACCCAAGGACTAACAAGACAAGGAAGCCAACAAAAAGAGTCAGAGCAAAGAGAAGGACTAAGTAGTCAATGCAGATCCGGCAAATAGGCCCTATAATTTTTCATGAAGAAATATTTTTGAAATAGTGATCTTGGTCACTTCACACCATTGTAAATACCATTTTTTTATTATTCCTATTCCATTTTCTGTAAGCCGAGGAGTCCTCCAGCTTGAGGAGTATCAGTAGTATTTATCTACCAATTTTCATAATTTTCAAAGCTCATTTGAGCCTCCAAAATAGCCTAGGAACCTAATTTTTAACTAGGTTGGACACTAGGTCTGAACAGGACCAAAGCTAGTCAAAAACTATAAAAAGAGCTAGAGAGCTCATTTCTAGAGGTTAGCTTGTTGTAGATTTGAACTTTATATGAGAACTCTTTTGTAATGGAAGCTACTCCTTTGTTCCTCTCTTTGTTCTTGCATTGTGTGTGCATGTGTGTATGTGTGTGCATGCTAGTGTGCTTCTCACTCACGCACTTGTGCCATCACTTGCTCATAGTCTTCATACTAGTCCTCACGTCTCCACGGATTGACAATTATGAGGTGAATCTCCTCCTGTTGGTACTTGCCATTGTGTTAGAGTGACAATAAGGCTCCTTGCTTGAGCATCTTTATTCATCCAATTCTTCAAATTTTCACGTTCTTTCCTAGTTGGAAGACTAGAATCTTTAAATTATGGCTTCTTTTCCTCTCTTGTGATGTAAGCCATCAAATACTTGCCCATAAGGTGAGCATCCATCCTCATAGACCTTGTTGGATAGTTCTCTCTATCACGCTTTTCTATTTGGATGCTTTCTCCCGTCCTTTTATTACGTGTATTTAGAAATAAGTGCACTAGAGTTATGAAATGTATGTTTTGAATTAACTATTTTCTTCCTCTGATCCTTTTGAGTGTCCTATTTGTCTCTCTACATTTTTCTGCCCTTCCAATGCTTTCTTTAGCTTCAATTTGAAAACTTTGCAATAAGCGAGGCTTTTTCTTCAATCCCTTGATTTCATCTACTTCTCTAGCTCTGATCCCAGTGTTGGAGACCTTTTGACTCTCCAATGTCAAGCCTACATTAATCTTAGAACACCTCTATATCAAGTACAAACAAGAACTTACACAAAAACTTCAAATATCTCCAATTCTGAGATTGAGCTCTATCTCCTTCTTTGATTCTGAACTCCAGCTTCCTTCTAGAAGTCTGTTTCAAGATTCAACTTCATTACCTTCAAATGTCACATGTTTTAATGATTCAAGGTATACAAGAACCTTTTCATGATCCTTGTGCATCTTTAATATTCAATAAACAATTGATTACACTTACCAAATCTATGAATGATTATTAAGACCAAAATCTAGCTGAAAGTTGATGTTCAAAATTGGTGACATTGACATAGGTGACAACCCATTTTATAAAATGCTTCTAGCCATAGCTTCCTTATCCCTCAACTTATATTTCTAATTCTTAAACACAAAATACTTTACATGTGTCACTGAGATGTAAGCAAGTCATTGATTGAGAAGATGCACCATTTTTTAGTCTTCACTTTAGAGAATTGACATGGCAATGTTCTTGTGAATCATACACTCACTATGCAAGGAATTAAAACATGAAACTTTAACCAGAACTTGGTTTAATGTTGAATTAGATCTATGTACAAGGATTTTTGACCCATGTGTTCACCTTGATAGAAATGTGAATTAGATTGAATTCTAAATATATTGATTTCTCTCGACACATCCATCTTTACTATGGCAATGAACTCTCATGTTTCTAATGTCTTGATTGACTTATATAGCCACAAACACATAATTGAATAATGACTTATACATTTTTATTCACTTGTCTTATTGATTGCCTAAGTTATTCCTAACTATGATACACTAATTAGGATCCTTTGAAGCACACTCATATCTCAACCTCTTTATTCATGCCCATCTTCATTCTTATTGACATTTATATGCAACAAAAATCCTCTTTGTCTCTATACAAATACTTTCCTGACTTTTATGATGTTCATAATCATCCATTTGTGATTGGTCTCAACCAATAGCTCCCCATCAATCACTAATTGTGATTATGTTCTTCTTCTTTATTCCCACCATCTCTTTGAATCTCAATAACTTTGGTCCATCTAAACTCTTGGTTTGCATATCTAGTACATGTTCATTTGTTGGAGTGTACATCACTTCCATCTCTTTATCAGTACCTTTTCCCTCACAAAATGATATTCAATCTCAATGTGTTTAGTCCATGGATGAAAAATAGGGTTAGCTACGAAGTATAGTAACACCTTGCTCAACTCCAAGATTCTTCATCAAAATCCTCATCCAAATGACTTCTTTTGCTGCCTTTATACTCAGCATTTGTGGATGAACACCATGATACTAGCTTATCTCCAATATAGTATAAATAGCCATGAGTAGATCTTCTGTCATCTCTAATACTTGCCCAATTCGCATCACTAAACACTTTGTCTAGTGTCAATATTGAAACCATAGTAGAAACCTTCATTAGAACTCCTTCTATCATATCTTAGCACTCTTTGTGCTACAATCCAATGATCTTTCTTTTGACAATGCATAAATTGTGAGAAAACACCAATTGCATATGAAATATCTAGACTTGTTAAGGTAGCATATATTAGACGACCTACCAAACTTTGATTTATCATCATGTCTTTGAACTCTTCACCCCCATACATACTCAAATTATGATTTAGCTCTAATGGGTTTGTTGAAGGTCTTCAATTTTCCATGTTGAATTTTAACATAAGATTCTTCAAATACCTCTCTTGTGTAATATACATTCCATGTTGAGTGTAAATGACCCCCATGCCTAGGAAATGAGATAAGTTTCCCAATTCACTTATCTTGGACTCTTTCTCCATTTGCTTCTTGAGCTTTCTTAATTTTTGAGTATATGTTTGTGTTAGCATAATGTCATCAACATAGATACAAATATATATATGTATCCATCTTCACTTGCTTTCACTAGCAAGCTACTATTTGTCTTTGAAGTTTGATTACCAAGTTCATTCAAGAAATCAATAAGTCTATATTTCCAAGCCTTAAGGCCTTCTTCAAACCATATAAGTCTCTTTTGAGATTACACACACAATTTGGTCCGTTTGGATCTTTAAAACCCTCTGATTGCTCCATGTTTACTTTGTTTCCAATGTATCCATTCAAAAGAACTTTTTTTAATTCCAATTGTGAAAACTTCCATCCTTTGCAAGTTGCAATAGCTATCAATGTTCTAACCGTAGATATTTTAGCTAAGAGACTATAAGTCTCATCATAGTCCAAACCTTCAATTTGATCATATCCTTTGACCACTAGTCTAGCTTTAAATCTAGACACCTTTGCATTTGCAAATCTTTTTGTTTTATACACCCATCTACATCTAATTACCTTTTGATTCCTTAGTCTAGGTACCAAGTTCCATGTATCATTCTAGAGCATCTTGCTCTTCCTTCATTGCTTCTACATAGGTTGATGGATCTTCATCTATTTTCAATATGTATGCATAATCTTTGGTCGTGATATAAGAAGTGACATAGCTATAGCTTATAGGTTGCTTTCTTTCTCTTGATGAACTTCTTCTCTCTATACTTCTTGAAGTCTCTACCTCATTATGCTATGGATTAAATATTCATCTATCTTCATCTCCAATATGCATTTCACTTTTATTCCTATCATAATCACTTTCATCTTGATACACCTATATCTTTGATTTTCCTTTCCTTGTCTTCATGATTTCTTCAAAATATGCATGAATATTATTTGAACCTATATACCATGTACTTTGCTCATCAAATGTCACATCTTTAAAAACAAGAACTTGTTTTGTGGATGGAATCCACAACGTGTAACCCATTTCTCTATCATCATACCCTATAAAGACACCTTTTTTCCTTTAGTTCTAGCTTATATCTCAATTGAGATGCATCATAAGCATATGCCAAACATCCAAATATTTTGCAATGATCAGTAGTAGGTTTCTTACCCCACCATGCTTCATAAGGGGTCATACCATACAAAGCTTTGCAAGATAACATATTCACAAGATAGGCTGCATTGTTAATAGATTCTACCTATAAGTAATTAGGACAATTATTTCCTTCATCATAGATCTAACAAATTTCACAAGAGTTCTATTCCTCCTTTCTACAACTCCATTTTGTTGAGGCGATTACCTGCATGTTACTTCTCGTTTTATACATGCATTCCACAAGTAATCATCAAATTCTTTGGAGAAATATTCACCCGCTCCATCTGATCTCAATCTTTTGGGCTTTTGACATGTAATCTTTTCTACATAAGCATGATAGTGTTTAAATGTATTAAACTCTTTAGATTTATCTTTGATCACACAAAGTGTTATCCATCTTGTTGCATCACCTACAAAATCCATTGATGATATAGTCCTTTGAAGGACCCCACACATCTGTGTGTATTAATTCAAGCATATTTGTATGCATGAACCCCTACTTTTTGTATGATTGTCTGTGAGCTTTACCTAACTGACAATCCTCACACTTGTATGTCATGTGTTGACCTTGAATATTGGGTAAGCCTAGCAGTGATCCATTCTTTGACATATCCTTTATTCCTCTTTCATTAAAATGGCCTAATCTTTTGTGCCATAGGTCCAACTGTGTCATCTTTTAACTTCCATAAGTGAAGAATGCATGTCCTGCATTACCTTGTACTTTGAGACTAAAGAGTCTTCTTTCTTTTTGACATGCAACAATACTCTTATATTCTTGATTTGGATCTTCCACATAAACTCCATCCTTAGTGAATATGATTTCATATCCTTTATCAACCATTTTTCCTACATTGATAAAGTTCTTTGGAATTGTAGGAGCATAAAGTAGCTTACTTAGAAGTGTACTCCCATTATTTGTCTTCACTGATCCCATGCTCTCAACTTTGTGTTTAGTGTTATCTCAAGTTTGAACTATGTGTCCATGCACTTTTTATTCCATGTCAGTCATCAAAGCAATGTTGCCACTAAGGTGATTGCTACACCCTAAATCAATATAGAATACTCTTTGATCTTAACTTGTTACTTCATGTGTAACATTCATGATCAGAGTTGAATCCTCCTTTTGGTGTGATGCATAATTGTAATAGGTGTTATTGTAGGACTATTTTTGGAAGTTTCTTCGACCTGCTCTACCATATGTATTCCTACCACCTCTTCCTCTAAAATTGTCTCTTTGGCTTCTTCCACCTCTACCTCTTGATTGAAGTTCTAATTGTAATTTCAATTGGTCTTAGTATTATGCCATCAGGCATTGGCCAAATGTTTTGTTTTACCAAAAATCCAATAGGCTCTACCATTGTCTTTGTTTTTTCCACGTCTTCCTTTGCCTTTGCTATTTCCTTTACCTTTAGTAAAATTAGCTTGATTTGAGGTGCCTTATTCTTCATTTGATTGTTGTTTACCTTTAGTGTCCTTTTTGAATATATATCTTGACCTAGACTTTTCTCATTCTCAGCTTTAATATCCTGCTCAAAAAATGACACTACACTTTAGTGTTATTGACTACTTCCATGTTCCTAGGTATAAGTAAATCTTTACTTCTAATCATTATTGTGGGATATCTCATTTGAATAGACTTTGATTCCCAAGGGCCTATGAAATGAGGAAATTCCTCTAAGGAATTAGGCTCCAAATCTAATTTTTCACTTGATTGTATGTCTTCGTGCTCTTAATAAATAGAGGGAATGTCTTGAGGAAATTGATCATGAAGATCATCTATCTCTTGAATGGGTGGGGAAGTTGTTCGTTCCATACCCCATTTTCTTCTTAAATTTCTCTCAAGAATTCTTATGAACACTTATTGGTTGAAGGAGAGGAATTCTGCACTATGTTGAGTTAGGAACATATGAATCTACTAGCAAGAATTCTCATGGCGTGCTTTCAATTGATTGAGCTTTTTAAGGTGCCAAATGGTTAGGTTTAATAGCCATTTTCTCTAATCTTTCTAGCAATCCTTTGAAATGCAACTATAGTTTAACTAGATTACTCTCATTAAGGAGTTGATTAGCATCGAACATAGCCTAGGCTCGTTGGACCATTTTGATTTGCAACTTTGTCCTTTCAACCTCTAGGTTTTCTCTAGGGTAGCTCCTATCTAAGTCTATTGAATTGGCTTCTTCTCTCAGTCATGGCTCATAGGCTCTGAACATCATGTCCAAGTCTTCTAGGATGAATTTTGCTAAGACTTATCCTAACTTTGGCAAAGGTGAAGTCTCTAGTGATACTTAGCATGTCAATTCTACTATCTTTGCCTAGGTCTCTTTCAAGATTTCTTCTAGTTCTACTAACTTTTCGGTCCATTTTCTCTTTATCCTTTCTTTAGAGTCTCTCCATGATTTGGTCTTCTTCTTGCTAGGTTCTCTAGGCTCACTAGGTTTTTAGAATTTCTCTTGGTTCCCTTGTTGAGCTTACTATAAGGTCTAAGCTCTAGAAACTACTTGGATTGGCACTAAGGTGGGTGGTGAACCACTTGAACCTTGCACAATGCCTATCACATTGATAGGAGTTAAGGCATTATTTGGATTCTCAAGACACTCTCGTATAATGTGTTCTTTACCACACTCTACACAATAATCACGAATGGTAAGATAGTGTGGTTAACTTGCTTGTGTGGGATGTGGGCATCAACCTAAAAAATGATCTCATGGCATTTACAGCATGGCCCTCTAAGGGTTTGTGGTCTCATCTAGGTCTTAGGGTTAGGATTCCTATACATCACATTGGAGTATTAAGTTTCCCAATTGTATTCTTATGCTAGGGTTTTGTGGTGCTAAATCGGCATGTGTTCAAGTGACTCCATGTAGTATGCAAGAAGGTTCTCTCCATGAGATGGTTTAAAAATTATTGGTATTAGGGTCACTCTGAGTGATGTGAGGAGAAATTGGTACTAAAGCCCTATTAGTATTCCCTTTTTCCATCACATACTTGACTGCCACTACATTATCAAGGGGTGGTGGTTAATGTCCTAGCATTGGTTGTAGTCAAGGTACCTCATAATATGGTTCATAATTCTATTATGGCATATAATAGGGTTGTTTCTTACATTGATTTTGATACCTATATGGCTATTGATATGGTTTTTGGTAGTTTTTCTTGCCTATCTACTTGTTGTAAGGGAAATATTGTGCAATATGATTTGTGTATTTTCTCTCTATGGTGTAGTAGTATGAGTCAGGAGCTAGGGCATTCTAGTTTTGCAATGGGAAAGCATTAACCATGTGATAATCGTAACAATGTTTTATGGCCTCAACCTTCTCATGTTTCCTATTCTAAAATTTCCACCTAGCTTTCATGCTACTAACTCAACTGGTTCCTCTAGTGAGGAAGAAGGTTTGGATGTGGTGCATATTGGAGTAATCTAATCATTTGTAGAGCTTGAACAACTCAAGCTCTTCTCCTAAGCTTTCTTCTATGTCCATGCACATTCTCACACATTGATCTAGGGCCATTTTCTCTTTCAAGTACACATAAGATCACAGTTATCCACTCTGAAGACCATCTAAGAACAATGAAACCTTCTTAGCTTGTGTAGGTAGCTCTGGCATTGGACATCTCTCTATGTAATGCCTGAACTTGCATCCTGCTAGTCTTACTCTCTCTTGGGGTGTCTATTTGAAGCTATGGATCAAAGATGAGGTGTTGTTTCTTATTACACTCTTGGAGAATTCTATGATGAAAGCATCTAACAACTACCTAATGTCTCTAAAAGGACCTCGTTGCAAGGGTTGAAACCATGCAAGGGTTGTGTTGTCTAGGGTTAGACCAAAAGCCTCGTATTGAGTGAACAAATCTCTGATTTTTCTTGCTACCAACACTTGCCTGAATTCAGCTACATGATCATAGGGATCACATGTGCCATCAAAGTAATTATTCATTGTCTTGACCACCTAAGAGGGTATCAATATCCTCGAATTCTCTCATTTTTTGGGTAGAGGGAAGTCATCCTCATCTCTTTGGGACCTATGTCCTGTAGTCCTTTCTCTCTCTATTCTTTTAATGCTTTGTTATGATCTACCTCTTCTTGGGTTATGCACAAAGCTTACCTCAGGGCTTCCTTAGTTTTCTCTCTATTAACTTCTAAATAATTATTTTGTCCTATAGTAGCCAATGGCTTGTGTAGGGGGGGTGGGGGGGGGGATTTTGGCCTTGCAAAAAATAAATCTACTCACTATAGTTAAAGACTATGTACATTTGTTCTGACATGGGACTCATGCAAGTTGATCTTCCTTGGACATCTAGGTGCTTGAACTCATAAACTAAGAACTCCTACTTACTATGAGGCTAGTCCGATTTGAACTTCCAAAATGATCTTTTAGCAGTTGTACTAATGTATAATTCTATGGAAGTATTGTTCTAAGGTATCTTTATGGTAGCTATGATCTTGGTAATCATCCGCTTCTTTCTAGGCATGGAGGGAATCTCCATTTGATCTTCCTCATTTGAATCTTGAACGTCTGACTTTGGAAGAATGTTCCCAAGGTCGTCCATCCACTTAGGGTGACTAGTAACGAGATACATAGTTCTCTACTTGTCTATATAGGATCCATTCTCAAACTTAACCACAAGGTGATCTATGCTTTAAGGGTCCTTTGGGTTCCTCACTTGTATCACGGACCTTCTCAAACCATCCTCATGGATGGGAGCACCTAACCAGTTGTTTTGGATGTACTCCAAAGAGTCTTTAAGGTCATTCAGGTGTCTCTAGGTGTGTGGATCTATTGTTATGAGTTGATCTCTCCATATTGTAGGAGCTCTCTAATTCATTGATCTCTTGGCTATCACTTGATTGGGGATTACCCAATTTCTTAGACCAAGAGCTGATAGGATGGTTGACACTAGCTTCAGAAGATCTTAGGCTTTGTCTATCCATCTTGTCTAGATACTTGCCTAATCTCACATTCATGAATTATCCCACTTCCCTTTCTCTATCCCTTTTAGAATTGCACTTATTATTATGGGTTCATTTTTCAATTCACTTGTCAATTTATTACCCCTTATTATTTTTTGTTTTGATGTGTAATTGTCAAGAATAACTTGCATTGTTATACTTGACCTTGAATCATCACTTCAGGTTCTCTCCCTTAGTGTTATTACATTTACAATTACTTTAGGCTTTGCATTTGAAATCTTCAAGTGTCTTGGACTTGAGGTTTCCTATCATTACCCTATGTACTAATACTAGTACTACATCTTAATGTATGCTAGAACTGACATAAGGGTTTAAAAAAATTCCAACCTCAATGCAAGCACTTTGTATGCTCTAAGTGGACTTGGAAGTCTCTCCCAAGCACAGCTACTTTGCTTTGACCCTTGTAGTACCCAAAATCACTTGCTCTTATGCCTTTCTAGACCATGTGCATAAAGTTGAGCTCGAGAATGATTATTGAAGTAGATCAAAAGATGTTAGAAAGAGATCCAACTATCTTTTCTTATATATGCATCCTTGAATATCATTTTTGAAAATTGATCGGGCAAGATGAGATGGAAGACAAGCCAAATCAAATAATAATGCAATCAAAATTGGCACACAGAGGTTACTCTAGAATCTATAGAAGATATGTGAATCTATGATGAACACATTATTGATTTAGATATGGAAAGCCAAAAACAATGAAAAATCTAGGAAACTGTGTGAGGTAAGAAATGGAAAGAACGAAAAACTTAACTACCACCCCTCTCGAAGCTCGACTTTTTAGATCTCACCTCTGGAAGATGGTGTGGATCCATGGGATGCATCGATCCCGTCAGATTTTGAATCAAACAATGTGCCAAGTCTAGGATCTTTACCAAGATACTTAGGCTCATTTGAAGAGAAATTGAAATGTCACAAAATGACCATGATCTAGGAGCAAAGGGTAGATTCAACTCAAAGGACTAAAAAAAATCCCTCCAGGAAACCATCTCATGTCCAAAAAGAAATGGAACAACCACGTGGAGTCAAAACAATCAAGTAGATGCCAACTCAAGCGTCATTACAATACTTGTAGACAAAGTGGAAGATTTGGTAAAGGAGATAAGGAAAACACAATTTGTCCAATTGAATAAAAGGAGTGACATATAAATCCATAATAGATTCAAGCATAGACATAGGAATTGTGACCATTGAACTGTGGGAGAAATGTGGAAAATCATCTTTACAACCAATACAAATGAAATTGCAATTGGAATATGGACGTCAACCAATGGGCCTTCTCGAAGCAATAATTTTCACCATGTGTGTTGCTGAATTGGAGCACGCCATACAAATCTCTCAATTTGATAAATATTGCACCTATGAGCTACTCTTAGGATGTCCATTTCCAACACAAGTCAAGATAATGCAAGACTTGTGTTAGAACTTTTTGTATCTACAACATGTAGGAATAACCACAAAAGTCAACCTTCATGAATTCTCTCACATGCACATTCCTCCTTTGCAATAGAATCCCATCCATAATGAGAACAATGAATAGAATCCCATCCATAATGAGAACAATGAGCATGATTCCACTTCCATTCATAGTACTAACAACGGTGATTTTGACTGAATGAATGAGGATGCACATCTTTGGCTCTACTAAGATGCAAAAAAGGCCGAAATAGCAAGCAATAATGAGCCTATGTCAAAAAAGTGTTCAATGATGAGGAATTTGAACCCCACTCATGGACTCAAATATTAGCCACAATGGATATATGCATTAAAAAAAAGGTGGAAGAGAAATTTTGCAATGAATGTGGGTAGGAGGTGTTTATAATTGACACTTTCATGTCAAAAAACCTAGTTTTATATCAAGTCTCTGATGAAATAGCATCGATACATGGACTATGAATCTATAGAGATGGATGGACGATCCTTGGGTAGAGTCCTTGAACTAGAGCCTAACTTGAAGACAACATACTGGATGAGAATCATGAAGCCCCAGGGGAACATCAATACTTTAGAGTAGACTCAAGAACCAAGAAATGAGTGTCAACCCAAAGGAACAAAAGACTACATATAAAATACAAGTGGAAGAGGAGGAATATGAACAAAAAAACCATCATAAAGAGAAGGTCATAAGCACCAAACTAGAAAATCTTGTATTTGAAGTGCGTAAAAGATTCAAGATGTACAAAATGGGGCATAGAAAAATAGTGGTACAAAAGCCAAAGTGAGAGGGAATCTTAGGTGTAGCTTACGATAATGACCAAACTAAATCGGTGGTAATGGCAATCAAAAATGGCAAATAACTCTACACCGATGTAGGAAATAATATCTATGTTGAAGAAAAAGGGGACTTGGTAAGTCTATTTTATGAATATCAAGATGTCTTTGCATGGCATTATAAGGATTTATAAGGTGTATATCCAAAAATCTACATGCGTAGGATTCTAATGATGAGTGATGCGAAACCCATAAAATAAAGACCTTACATGTACAATGATGTACACTCTACGAGGATCAAAGAAGAGATTGATAAATCGTGATTAACAAGATTTATCTATGAGATATAACATACTAAGTGGGTGTGGTCTGTTGTGGTAGTCTTCGAGAAGAAAGAAAAGTTATGAGTATGCATAATTCTCAAGAAGATCAACATAGCAACAATCCATGATAGCTATTATTTGCCAATCACTAATCATCCGGTTAAAAGTGTGGCATTCCATGAATTTTACAAATTCTTGGATGGCTTTTCAGGCCATAACCAAATAGAAATCGCCACTTAGGACTAGCATAAACCTACCTTTGCTACCAAATGGGGTATCTTTTCATATCATGTTATGCCATTTGGCTTAACAAATGCCCGAGCTAACTTCCAATGCTTGATGTGCTACATGTTCAAGGAATTTTTACACAAATGCTTGGAAGTGTACTTAGATGACATCTCTACATATGCAAACTAGCACATAATGCATATTCCAAATTTGAGTCAATTTTTTGCAAATTCTAGACAATATCATGTGTGTCTAAATCTAGAGAAGTGTGTCTTCATGTATGTCAAGGAAAAACTTTGGGAGACATCTCCAAAAGTGGAATCTCAATAGATGAAGACAAAATCAAAGTCATAGCTCATCTATCAAGGCCAAAGAATGTCAAGGATTTCAAGCCTTTATGGTCCATTGAGGTTATTATTAGAAGTTCATTCATATTATGTGGTGATAACCAAACCATTAACCACATTAGTGAAAACATTTGAACATACTCATGATAGTCAAAAAACATTCCATCATTTGAAAGTTCATCTGAATTGAACACCCAACTTGAGAGCTCCAAAATGGACTAAACCATTCCATGTGCATTCTGATGTATCAAACTATGCTATTGGTTGTGTTTTAGCCCAATCAATTGATGAGGGAAACATGGACTTTATAATTCCTTGTGTTAGTAGGAAATAAAAAAAATTGAATATAATTACACAAACATTGAGTGAGAAGGACTCAAAATGGTGTATGGAATAAAGAAGTTTCACCATTATCTCTTGGAAAAAAAATTCAAATTCTTTATTGATTAGCAAGCCTTGTTATATTTGTTCAATAAAACTTGTGCTAATAGTAGTGTTTTTAGTTGGATTCTACTCTCCATGGTAAAACATTGTAATACACAGCCTAGAGCTACCATTTATCATGATTAACTACTCAAGAACCACTAGCAGGAGTGTCAAATGATCCACCTAACTCGCATTTGTTTAATCTAGTAGTTCCAAAAGTGGGTGGGACCAAGTGTCCCTAACCTTACATATGGCACTCATCACCAATATCTCCCTAAGGACCATAAGGGCCTTCTTGCTTGTAGAAGATTTCATATTTTAGATGAGAGTTTGTACCATCAAGTCCCCATTGGTGTCTTGTTGTGTTGTATGAATGATCATGGGAGAAAAGACCTAACAACTCAAGCACACAAAGGTGTGATGGGATAGCATTTTCCCAAGAATAGAACCTTGTAAAACCTACAAAGATCACGATCCTATCGGCCCATGGTGCAAAAGGATACACACTTATGTGTCATAGTGTGCCAAATGCCAAATCTTGCCTCCTATGGAACATGCTACTTTGTACCAAGTTATAGCAATACCTACCTAGGGCAAGCATATTGTTGAATATTTACATGACCATAAGTTGAATGAAGGAGCTGATAGAGTAAAATGAAAGACTATAGAAGAAACTTGTTGACACTATGCATGGATAGGTAATCAACTATACAGAGGAGGTTTCAATAGTTTCATAAGAATGTGCATACATGAGGATGAATATTTTCCAATTCTAGAGATGTAGTTGTACTCAAAGGGCATCTATCCTCTAAGAAATATGCAAAAACTAATCCTTGTTATGGGATTTTGATGGCCCACCTTGCATCAAGATACCGAAGAATTTCTCAAGAGATGTGACATCTATCAAAGAGAAAAATAATTGATACAGAGGGATGATGTACATAACATTAAGACCCATGATTAGTACTAGAGACTTTTCTAGGCGGGGAATAGACTTTGTAGATCCAATTAGCCCACCTCCCCTAGCTCTCACATAGACTATATAATCATATCTATTGGCTACCTCACAAAATGGGTCAAGAATAAGGAACGAACTAAGAATGATTCACACGCTATGGACAATTTTTTGTTTGAAAGAGTTTTCACTCGATATGGCCTGCCAATTGAAATTGTTAGTGATTGTGGGACACATTTGATTAATTAAGTAATTGAGTTCTTGATAACATAGTTATTAGTGGTTCATAAGACGTCAGCATCCTAAAAAGCAAAGAGTTCCTATATTTCTTTTTGTGCCCAATACTTACAAAAATGGTTAATTGCCAAACTCCCTTAGCTAAAATATATTGGAGGACCTATTGGAAAAGTCTTAGGGGAAAAACACTAGGGTATTTATGAGTCCTATATTGAACCCTCAATTAAGAGTAGAAAGGATTTGGATGAAGAAGTAAAACATCATAAGATAAAAAGGACAATTTTCTTGACAAATATAAACTCTTGTCTAAAAAAATTCCCAGAATTTATTTTAAGTTTCAAGGTTTGTGTAATAAAGTGATATGTTGGTGATGGTTGAACCACAAACTTGATAGGTAAGAGACGGTCGAACTACACCCTAAGAGGGAGGATTAGGAAGTAATCCTCAACCATGGATTATGGGGCAGTGGTTAGCCCATCACATTTCTAGCCAAGAGGTTGTGATTTCAATTCCTTACATTGGTATCAAAGCCTAGGAAGTAGGTTTGGGAAAGATGGATTGACCTAATGGCCTCTAAAAAAGAAAGGCGCTTGGGCATCCTCTATGAAAGGGTACAAAGTAGCGCACGTCGCTTTCACAAGTTAGCTTAACAAAGATTGAGGTGTATCTCTCAATCCATAGGTCAGATTGAGGCAGGTAAGATACCATTGGAAGCTCTCCAAACAAGATCTCCAAACATAATCAGATAACTAGAAAGTAAAAAGCCCTTGGGAAACCATGGGTGACACTTGATTGAGGGTTCAACATACCAAACATGGGTGAGAACAAGGTTCAAGACTAAGGTTGAGAACTAGGGCCCAAGACACCAAGGTTGCAAACAAAAGAAGGTTCAAGACACCAAGGTTGAGAGCAAGGGTTCAAAAGACCAAGGTTGCGAACAAGGTTCAAGAAACTGTGCGAGGTTGAGGATATCAATTCAAGGGTACCTAGGAAGTTCAAGGGGCTGATCATCGAGGATAGTGAGCTACAAGAGCAGATCATTGAGGACAATGATTGATAGCTAGAGATGGTTGAACCACACCTTTATAGGTAGGAGACGGTTGAACTACACCCTAAGAGGGAGGATTAGGAACTAATCCTCAACCATGGCTTTTGGGGCAAGTGGTTAGCCCATCACATTCCTAACCAAGAGGTTGTGAGTTCAATTCCTTATAGTTAGACACATAAAATATTATCAAGAGCTTCTAAAACATAATATTCATAGACACAGGATCAGGTTCCTAATGTGAACTCTAATTTTTACCATAGCCAAACTAGCAACAAAAATTAACTCTTCTTCTATCCCTCATGTCCCTCAAATGAAAGGCACTAGACAAAAATAATGGAAAAAGAAAAGCCATAAATATAGGAGAAGCAACCTAGCTGACATCTTTTGGAAGAAATTTTGCACCCATCTTACCATTCAAATAAGAAAAATCAAGGCCCTTATGAAAAAATGGCCCCAAACCATAATTTACAACGGGATGAAAATGGCCCCAAAGCATTGGAACCTTCTCAAATAGCCCGCTCCCCCCTCTTTAATCTTAGTTATAGGAACACATGTACGTATAAAATTCATTCAACCTCTAGATTCCTTAAATTTACTCAACTAAAGTAGAATGCTTCTAGTTTCATCTAGAAACCACACAACTATGATCAAAGAGAATTTGAGGAGGGTTATCAGAATCCCTAATTTAATTGATGTGTTTGTGCCACAAGTTTAAGAGGAATTTATTTTCTTTTCTACCCTAATAACTTTAAAAGGAAGGTTGAATTCCCTTGTTAAACCATCAAAGGAAAAATAGATGAGTTCATTAATCTCAAAATTGCAAGGATTTAATCAAGATCTAGTCTATCGACCTTTCTTTCAATTCTAATCATATTTATCTACAAGAATTGAAGGTGAATCATAAGAACCTTTTGTTTAATCTTAAAAACAACAGCATCACTAATGATAGAATTTGGCATAGTTCTTGGTCTCAAAATGGTATAGATGGTTCTTTCTTTGGTGTTATATGTGATCTTGATACGTTGATTGATGTGAAAGTGAGTTTCCATGAAATTATGTGCTCCTCTGAACTTTTTTTTTAGACTACAATGAATTGGAAAGACACACACACCCAACCTCGTAAGGTAGAGGCACCCATCTTGGAGAACTTTGAGGCATCCAGCCCTAGGTGGGACTTGAACCATGTCCATCTGCGTAGGAGTACAAGGCACATCCACTAAACCACGCCTGTTGGATAGCTCCTCTAAACTTTGCTTTGACAAATTTTTATGTTTCTAACTCTATCAATGATAGAACCATCTATTGGGCTGAAATATCTAGTGTTTTAGGTCTTTCCTATTTGATGGGGGACTTTAATATGGTTGCGAATCATAGTGATGAATATAAATGCAAAGTTCAAATCGTAAGTGATAAAGAGAAAAATAATTGGTTTAAATATGATAGTCAAATTTTATTTTATTAATGTATCTAGATACTATAAATTTAAGTGGATATTCAATGAACATGGACATGCTTTGAAGACTTCCAAATTAGAAAAATGTGTATGTCCACTGAGGGTCACTTGTGATTTTTAGAAATTAGTTGTGATAATAGTTCCATGCTCATTTCGTATCATAAGCCCACTTGTTTTGATCCTTTTAGTCACCAATACTAGTATAGAAGTGGTTGGCCTCACTTTGTTCATATATTTTGGTTGTGATGTGTTTGAACACACTTAGGACCATCATGGCACTTTTTTCTTCTTTAGAGGTTTTTTTTCCACCGGCTTGTATAAACGCTTTTGACACTTACAAGTCACTTGGTAGTTCATTCACTTGGTAGTTCATTCAGATTTGTGTTCTGTTGTTCATGTGCTTCTATAGATGTTGAACTCCAAACAATTGGTATCAGAGAACATCACTGCTTTCTCTAGGGCATCATTGACACCCCTCTGATCACTGTCTCAAAATCGCAAAAAATTGATGAGCATATTCGAAATGATAAAGTGTTCAAAATAGCTTCATTCTATGGCTTTAAAATTGTGCTATGCAATTAGAATATGATGCTATTATGAAGAATGGTACTTGGTTTTTATATGATTTTCCACTTCCATTTTCTAAACATGATATCCTTTGCAACAGAGATGGCGCTCTTTCCATGGTGATTAAGTATTCAGGCTGATGATGCGAGTGTTGTTATCTTACACCTCAAACAGCACTTTAGTAGGCACTCAACAAGAGGGTGCTTTAGAACACACACACGACTCGCATATGAGCAGTGTGCAGTAGCTATTAGAGACAGAAATCCATAGTAGATTCAACTGTCTAGACAAGCTCCAATCATACCCATGGGATAAAGGGGTCTCATGGATAATATGCCCTTCCTTCCTTGTACAGTTGCAATTTCAAAGTTAAAACACAGGGGAGTAGACCTCGGTCGAACCTCCTTTAAAAAAGAAAAAACATCACAGCGATAGAGAGATAGGGGAGAACAATAGAGATATAGGGGAGAGCGAGAGAGAAATCTATATGCCTTTCTCTCTCAAATGGGGGGAGAGAGAGAGAGAGATTTACAAGGAGAGAGCCAGCATGAGACAGGCTCGTAAGTGGATTCGTATTGTGAGTAGCATACACGTGGCATAATATACGTGATTTTTCTTTTTTTTTTATTTTTTTAAAATGGAGGTTCGGTCGAGGCCTACTCCCTCGGACTTTAACTTTGAAATTGCAACTGTACAAGGAAGGGCATAGTACCCATGGGACCCCCCTTATCCCACAAGAACAAGGGTTTACAAGACTGGGTTGAACGGCGGTTACAACTACTGCGGGGATGGTCAAATGGTGGCCAACAGCTACATACAACAGTTTCTGGGATTCATATGTCCCTACATGTTGCTGCCAGGGGTTGAACCCTCGCCCCCGCCTTAAGAGGCGAGAGGCCCAACCACCAGGCCAGCGAACCGGGACGTGATTTTTCATGTGATTAGGCTTTATGAAATCGTTGCTTATGAATTCTACTCTGGCCAAATTCATTTGCAGTGGTGGCAGAGTAATAACGTCTTTTTGTCTCATCCCTCAAATTTCAATGATAAGCATTCGTCTCATTTTTTATATTTGGGGTGAGCACGTGGATTTCCACAACTATTCGAATTTTCCAATTCCTACCGTAAAGCACACATAATTTTAATATGTTCCTTTGAATTGTCATCAAAAGAGTATATTGAAGTCCCAGGTCGTTTGTTCGGGTGGTTGGGCCTCTCGCCTCTTGAGGCGGGGGTGAGGGTTCAACCTTACCGACATCATGTAAGGGACATGTTTAACATGGAAAGTTGTATCTTGTGGTTGATGTGCCACTGTTTGTCCTGCCCCATGGTAATTGTGACCGTAGTTTAACCAAGCTATGTAAACTCCTATTCTTGTGGGATAAGGGGGGTCCCATGGGTACTATGATGTTCCTTGTACATTTGCAATTTCAAAGTTAAAGCCTGGAAGAGTAGGCCTCGACCGAACCTTCCATTAAAAAAAAAGAGTATGGTGAAATTGGTCTCATACCTCATGCCGATTTATTGGAGAGAAGAGGCCGATTTATTAGACAGAAGAGGGATTCACATAATAGTGTCATATGCAGAGGGTCTCCACTCAAAAGTTCCTTGAAAATTTTCATATAATTTTGTCTCATGCTCACTTGATATTTGACAAGATTCTTCTCCATGTGACCCTACCATCTTTTATTATTTTGTAAGGATACTTTGATCCTTATTACAAAAAATATAGTTTCACCCCTTTCTCATCATTCTAATCTCTAATCAAAGGGTTTTATTCTATTTCCAAAGGCTTTTATTGTATTTCCAAAGGTTCTTTCCCTCAAGGACATCATCTTGCACTAAGTGCCCCCATCTTGTAACAACAAGAAATATTAAAGAAAAAAACTTTGAGTCTATATGCATTTGTGGATTGTAGGCTAGTCTAAGCCCACCCACGAGATTTCTCTAGTTCCTAAGCCTACTCTAAGGCTATCTTGGTGTGCACTAGGCTACTCTAAGCACTCTCTTTGCATCAGCTCATCTCACTTTTTTTGTCAAGTGTAGGGCTATTCTAAGACCCCTCCAAGACGTCTCTCACATCATCAAGTGTAGGTCTATTATAAGCCTCCCTCTAAGGTGTCTCTCTCATCATCAAGTGCAGGGCTACTCTAAGCCCTCCATACCCCATTCCAATTTTCATGCCAATTCCAACTTCATTTTTGCAAAGTGTGGTAACTTATTTTCAATGACAACAATGTCAACAATCCCGAATGAGACATCTTCAAGTCAATGTTATTTCTCTTCATTTATGTTGATACTTATGCCAAAGGATGAGTGATTAAACAACACCAACTATAATCTTTGGAAGGATACAATTAGGGCATATCTTTATACGAACCTCTAATATGAAGTAGTTGAAGGAACCGAGCATGAGCCAGACAAGGAAAGTGATCTAGGAGCTCGGAATGTTTGGAATGTCAAAGACAAGAGAGCTTTAGGGCAATTACTTTTAGCTTGTGATGAATTGACCAAGGGCCACATTACCTCTTTCAAAATATCCCATGAATTTTGGAAGATCCTACAAGATCTTTATGAGGACAAAACAGCTTCTAAAATCTACACCTTAGAGGCCAAGTTTCACAACCTCTAAATTATGCCTTAGGATCCCATTACTAAAGTTATTGCCACCTTTTAAGATTATAAGTGCAAGCTTGCATTGTGTGGCCAAAAAGTTTCCAGTGAGGACATGGCCATTAGACTTCTCAATAAGCTCTCGTGATCTTATGAAACTTTTGTGAAAACCCTTTACAATTGAGTCCAAGTATTAACTTGGGAAGGAGTTTGGTGACTTTTTCTTCATTACGATTCTCGAGAAAGGTTGACATCATCACAAGAACCTAGGATGAAAGCAAAGGGACCATTCAACAAGGCAAAGCATGCTAGTCATAACTTTAGAAACACACCCAAACAAGGATCCAACAATTCGTTAAAGAAGTTTATCAGTAGTTATTTTGGTAAAGTGGGGCATCTTGAGAAATTCTACTACAAAAAGAAGAATAGCTCCAAGGCCTCTAGCTCTAGGAACCAATCTAAATCCTCTCAACATAGGTCTCACTATTCTAGTGAAGATGTATTTATCTCCACATAAGCCAATGCCCTAATTACTTTGAGTTCCTCCCAAGAATGGATCTTTGATAGTAGAGCCCCATCTCATATGTGCAAAGATAAAATCCTTCCAAGAGATCAAAGATCACACTGTTGAATTCTATTTAGGCAACAACAAAGGTTTTCCCATTGAAGGCAAAGGAATAGTTCCATTGTTAAGGGATTTCCCAAGATTGGGCAAGTACACAATATCTTCCAAGCTTGCACCCAAGGCAAGCAACACAGGGCTCCCATTCAAGGAGGCTTCCATCCGAGCTAGGAACCTAGTCCACATGGACCTCTCTGGATGCATGAATAACCCTTCACTAAGTGGATTCATCTACGTTTTTCTTCTTTCTCCCAAGAGACACTCAAGATACATTTGGGTATACTTTTTGAAACCCAAGGTAGATACCTTACCCAAGTTTTGAGACGGATATCTCAAGTTGGGAATGATCAAGACTATTAGATCAAATGGAGGCAGTGAATTCATCAATCATGACTTCGATAATTTCTTAAAACAAAAGGGAATCAAGAGGCAAGTCACTCAACCTTACACCCCATCTCATAATGGGTTAGCTGAGAGAAATATTTGAAGCATAATTGAAATGGCATGTATTGTGCTTCACAACAAAGCATTACCATTCAAGTTTTGGGTAGAAGCTATACACACTCCAGTGCACATATTCAATAGAGGCTTCACAAGTGCACTAAATAGAAAGACTGCATTTGAATCCTACTATGGACACAAGCCCAATGTCAATTAGTTTAGAGTATTTGGAAGTGAAGCTTTTGTACATGTGCCAAAGGAAGATCGAAGTAAGTTACAATCCAAGTCAAAGAAACATCTTTTCATTGGCTATAGTGAACAATCTAAAGCTTATAGATTGTATAATCTTGAGAATCAATCCATCACCATCTCAAAAGATGTCATATTTAATGAAGCTTCAACATACTCAACTAAAGATCCAAGTGCAAGTTTGAGCTTACCCATCTACACTTCAAAGGGGACACAATCTATTCTAATAAAAAATCACAAGAAATTAGTTCTCATCAACCTAGAAGATCACAAAGGCTCATCAAAAGAAGTAATGTGAACAAATTCACTATGTAAATTATGCATTTATGCATCAGATTTAGTAGATTCTAGAGCCTTCCACCTATAAAGAAGCCCAAGGTCAACTTGAGTGGGAAGAAGCTATGCAAAAAAAGATGGATGAAATTGAGAAGAACAACACTTGGAAACTTGTTCCAAAGCCTTCAAATCATCAAGTCATTGGAGTTTAGTGGCTATAAAAAGACAAGTACAAAGCACATGGTACATTGGAGAAGTACAAATCAAGACTTGTAGCTAAGGGATATAAACAAAAGCTTGAGGTGGGGAACAGGGTGGGGTGCGAAAAATCACTTATTCATCTTAAGTGGCTTCAATGGCTATGGTTTTGGTTGCTTTGGTTCGAGGTGGGGATGGAGGGTGTGGAGGCGAGATTGGTGAGGTCTCTACAAATATTTTTGTGATGAGATCAATTGTTGCTATCAATGTCACTTCTTGAATGATAATTACTTCCCGTTTTGAGATAGTTATCTATATATTTCGTGTCAATATGTCTGTGGTGAGCCATGGTCACTGCATCATGGTGTGGATGGCTCCCATGATGCCACAAGTCTCTGGCATTAGTTGTAGGGTCTCAATGAAATTTGGGTCCATATCTTCTTCGTCCGAAATCTAATTAACTAGCAATTGACCCATGTGGAATGGAAGTGTACCTCTTTCTTGTACACTCAAGGTAGTGTCATACAATCTTCAAAGTTACGCATTGTAGGTTGAGCCACCATCATCTTCTTCATCTTCTTGTTCCTCTTTGTCTTCCTCCTCCTCTTTGTTGTGTTCCTGTTGTTTCTCACCATGTCACTCTTCTTCTTGTTGGTGTTGTTGATGGTCACAAGGTGCCTCTTCTGCTTCAGAACCTACCTCCATGTCTCATGGGAGTTGTTCAAAGTCGAAATTTCCTAATTCTTCTAGACCAATCCCTCTAGGAACTTCTAAGTCTGATGGTACAAGTGGGACTATGAGCTGGGGACCATCGATGCTTCTCCTTGGTAATATGAGTGTAAATGCATGTACTACCCTTTATGGTGTTGGAGAGATATTTGGAGTCAGTGTAGCCCCTCTTTATTGGGCACATGGAATGGAGCCTCTCATTCTTTTGGATGGAGGTACGGAGGCCTTTCTACCTTTGAAGTACTAAACTCTCTTCCATGATAGGGCTCTCCGAATAGGGATGTTGTAAGCCAAGCACCTATAAATAATATGCATGAGGGCACACCACCCATACAGGATGGTCTTGTGAGGCCACCTCTTGTTAGCTGCTTGGATCTATTCAATGATCCACTATGGGAGATTGATAGTCAAATTTTGAGTGTCAGCCAAGTATAAGATAAACCAAATTTTCTTATGGGGTTGTGCGACCTTGCCCTACCCTAGAAAACCAAATTTTTGCATACACATTCTAAGGTTGATGGCTATATTAGGCTTCATGGCTACCATACCTTTAAGTTTGGTTAGATTTCTATTCTTCATGCTATCTGGAACCAACATCTCCTTTTCTGTGGGGATGTGCATAACTTGCATCTCCAAAGTTTTTCGTACTAAGTTATTGGTGAGTCAAAACTTCTTCAATTCATTCCCACGTGTGAGGGATGGAATGAAAAAAGTATTAGATGCCCTAGTTTCCTTGTTGTGTTGTAATGTGTTAATGTGATAATAGAAGCACTTGAAGTTTGGTTTAGGTAGTCGTCCATTATAGTATACAACTAATCCTTCCTTGCACCATATGGGTTGAAGTTCTTTAGCATTTTGTAATCTCTCAAAATCACATGTAAATAACTGATACTTCCCCCATACATTATTAAATTGGCATTCTGCTTGCCAGATATATGTTGCATCTCCTAAGGGCCCTGCAATCTAGTTGAACCGATGAGAGTGGGGATTGACTTTTTTTCTGTGCCCTACAGAGGGATCCTAAATTGCTAGTGTTTGTAGGTGCAATTGAGCCTCTAATTGCCCTTGGATACTTTCAAAATAGGTATAGCATCAATATATATCATTTGTTGACTACTTCCCACTTGAGAGCTAGTGCCCATAGCTTCGACCATGATGTCAAAGGTAGTCGAACTCAAGTGAATGTGCTAAAAGAATAGAATCACATTAGTATTGTATCAAAAACTAGATGAGGTCTGGTTCCCTTTATAATACCAACGTGATTGTCGTGACCATTATTGAGTTAGTGGGTGTGATGTGTAATATGAATGTGGGTGTATGTTAATAAGGTTAGTGGATGATCCCACATGCATACTTGGGATATGCAATGTGCTTGGAGTGCCTCTGGCCAAATACCATCTGAAAGGGGGTGGCAGTGAGTACCGTTTTATAGGCCATTCTATATGCCCAAACAATGTGATGCAACTATCTGTTCTAATAAGAATGTTTGCTATTAATGAGCTTCATCAAAACAGTGCATAAGGTATTTTTTGTGCTTTCTGCTTGTCTGTTGGCTTGTGGGTGGTAAGATGCACACTTTTTGTGAATGAATATGAATTGTGAATGAATATGAATTCTTGTAACAAGTATTCAATGAATTCATTCAAGAAGTTGGTACCACGGTCACTTACCAACTCTATTAGCAATCCATATCTCATAAATATGTTTTTGAATAAAAACTTTGTTGTTGTTTGTGCATCAATCTTCTTGGTTCCCTATGAAGGTCTAGATTTCTAGCCTTCGATCTGGACCTCTCGAAGATCAAGAGGTTGAAGCACCTTCTGAGGCTCAGGATCTATCGGATATCTTCTTGCCTTTCTTCATGGGTAGTTGTTGGCCTTGATCCATCCTTGCCTGTTGTGTACTTTCCAATGTTGTGTGCCCCTGCGGGGCTCTGTGCAGAGATGAATGTTGTGTGCCCCTGCGCGGCTTCCTATAGAGATATGTCTTCAAATATATTCTATTTAATGAAGCTTTTGTCTTGATCTTCTTTGTCTTTTCTTTTTGCTTGACTCTCCTTCAACACCACCCCCCTCTTGAACTCTATCGTCCCTGACAGGCTTTAGAATCCAGCAGCATGAGTATGTTTGAATCACTTTCTGCTCTCTGTGATTTAGCAAATTAGCTTCACATACCATTAGTTCATGCCATTGAGATGATTTGACTCCATCATCTGGTGCCTGTCTATGATCTGCAAAGAAGCTTACTTCATAGGCTACCAATCTGGCAAAGTTGGAAGTGATTTTAATAAAAAGTTTTGAGTTCATCTCAAAAAACCCTAAAAAGAAACGCTTCCTCAAAGGTCTGCATGTATGGATTTGGAAGGAACATGAGGCGTGAATATAGTGCCATAATCGTAAGTTTGCTTGGAGTTGTAGATAAATCGAAAACTAAAGCATCTGCTCCTTGATTAATGCTGTTAAAATTTAAAAATGTATATTGCACATGTTTGAATACCTTTAGAATTGTGAGGAGCATGCTCAATATCTTATTTGTCATTTTGATAGTTAAATTTGGCACTGTGGCATATCTGGATAGCCAAAATTCTATGGTCTTTACCATGTACTCTTCTGTTGGCAGATAGTTTCATGGAGGACTAGGCAGTAACGGATAATTTAGCCATTGATTATTTAATGTACCTTGGCGCTGTGCTTCCCAAAAGTTGCATCCAGGTACGTCTTCACGGTTCTGGGAAAAAAGCAAGATTTACTTGAAGTACATATGCTGCTGCTTCCCAATGTACCCTTAAAGTTGGATTCATTTCCAAAAATTTGCACCTCCAAATCAGATCTGTTAGGTCAAACTCGACGTGTATACGTAGATGTCTGTAAAGTGAATTGTAGATCCTGATTTGGTTCTTTATTAGTCATTTTCTTGATATATTATCACATTTATTTTCTTAGCAAGCCGTAAGGTATATTAAATGGCTTCAAAATTTGCTCGAGGCTTTTATTCTCGATCTGTGCTTCTTTCATGACTTTAATCACTTGATCTTCAAATTGTTCTGTAAGCTTGGATACCAGTAGTGCCCGCTCCTTTCGGCTTAGTTCTACAATAACTCGATCTTGTCTTTCAATGTTTGGCTCTTCTTCCTCCCTTATAGGTGAATGATGCATGGGGGGAGAAAGAGGATGTACCTCAGTCTCCACAATAGTCTCTTTGGAGCTTGGAACTACTGGTGTCCCCGTTGTTGCCTATTGTTTTATTTGAGCTTCTAATTGTGCAATGAGTTCTTTTCTTTGATTTCATTGGTAGCCTTTGTTAGTGCTTCTTTGGAAGTCAAAAGTTCATTTCCTATGATGGCTATTTGATCGGCGTCTTCATTTTATACCACAAGAAGTTTGTCTTCAGCCGATTTCCATCGCTTTCTGGGTTTGTTAATGTCATGCATATACTTTCTTTCCCATTTTTCTCTGATAGCTTGCTCTTGTTTCAGCTAATCTTCATACTTCACAATTTGATTGTCCAACGCCTTTGTGCCGCTTGTGATCGTTTTGGTGCGTCTATGGGTTGGTTGCATAGTATGGCACTCATAACCTCCTTATTTCTATTTCTTAAATTGTCTGCTTCCTCCATATATACTTTGATTTGGATTTCAAGTAGCTTACTTCTGGTATTCATTCTTGCTTGCTCCACTTCATCAACTTCATATTTGCTTTGTAGCTCTTTAAGTTGATCTTGGAGCTTCTGGTTCTTCGTTGTTAAAGTGGTGCATTTGCCCTTGGCTCCTTGAGCTTCTATTTCCCTTGCCGAGAGTGCCTTTTGGGCTTGAATTAATTGTGCAGACAAGTTTTTGCTCATCACCTGGAATTGGCTTCTCTCTCTCATAGCTTTGTCATATTCTGCATCTGCTTCAAGCATTTGATGTTGAGTGTCCATAGTCGTTTGTATCATTTGCTTTACTACCGACTTTAATTGAGCGACATCCACATTTAACCATGTTTTGGGGATACTTAGTTCTTCCCTTGTTCGAACATCTTTGCCTTGTTCCACATGTATAGTTTCATTGTGTGGTTGTCTTATCTGAAGGTGCACTTCTCTCTCTCTTCCTTCTTCTTCATTTGTTGTCGATTTTGTAGCACTACCTTGATAGGTGACATCTAATGGAGAGGGTTCTGCTACAAACCTGATTGGCATGAATGGCTCGAGTTCTTCCACCTTTTCCGCTTCTTTTTCCTCCTTTGGTTTCTTCAATGATCTGTTTCCATCCAATTGTGTCTCTGTAATATGAATGTGCATATCTTCATTCATCTTGATTACATGAACTTCTTGTTGGGATGATGGTTTCTCTATTGGCTCGATGACTGTATTGTCAGTGTTCTGATCAAGTTTTGTTCCTTTGATGCCAATAGAATCCTCAACTTGATTTATTTCATCACATTTTCCATCGTCCTCCGAATCACTTTTCAGGTCCACGTTCATTAGGGATGTCTCTTGATCTTCTTTAGCTTCTGAGGATGAACTTGAGGTTGTTAATCCCAACTCTTTATAGGTGTCAAACTTCAATAATTTCCTTCCTTGAGGAATTTCTTTATGGGATTGATGGTAATGATGCCCTTGTATTGGCAGATTGACTTGACCTTCCATATATTGGTGAGTTCCTTCTAATGCTTCTTGCAACTCTGCTTCTGTAATAGGCTTTGAATCTTCAAGCTTGATCTTTGGCAGGACATGCACTCTTTTGGGAGTAGGAAGTGATTCTTCTCCCTTACTCATTCCTCAGAATCTTTTTGTTCCTCTCATGCATGGTTGATAATTGGTCTCTGCTTCCTCTACCAAATTTAGTTCTTTCTTCTTCCGTGGTACAGTGGCCATCTTTGCATACTTGGCCATTTCGGGGGATGTGGGCATCTTAGTCAGGTGCTCTCAGATTCCTAGTGCATGGTAAATGAGGATTGTTAATGCACTACTACCATTTAAGAATTTCTTTTGTTTCCATTGCTTTTTTAGCTTCAAAGAGACGCTTCTGGATATAAGGCATCAGGTTCACCTGGTTCTCAATCTACCTGATAGCATGGGATAAGAGTTGTACGATGATCTTCTGTGGGGTTGTGTAGCGATTCATATTGGGAAAACAAAAATTTTGATGAATGAGGCAGACCTCATCTTCTATGTTCAAGCGATTGATGTCCAAAAAAGTCCGTGTTTTGGCTCTGCGGGGTTCATCCTTCAAATCAATGGTTCCATCTTTTTCCCAGCCAAAAGCTTCTTTAATAAAATCATGCATGAATTGTATAATCACCCATTCTCCTGTTGCATCTAGTACTTTTGCCTCTGGCATGGAGGGGTTATGCAGGGCTGGTTGTAAAGTATTCATTACCTAAGTGCATCTTTGGAAGTCAGGCTTGTAAATGGGTAACTCAAAATATTTCTAGATTCTAGCTTTTGTCATTATGTCCACAGTTCTTGTAAGCTCATGGAGAACCTTGAAATCTTGATACATAGCTGGAAAGTGATGGTCTGTGTCCATGATCTTGATGGTTACTAAGAAAAGATAATCACCCACAGGTTGATCCTCATGGAACCAATGACCTTTGACCTTGGTCAAACTCTGTAATAGAAATTCTAACACCTCATCTTGAATGGTTGCTTCAAAATCTTCAGAGGCCATCTGCACTTGAAACACACCACAATCAGTGTTAATGTGATTTCATCACGTATCTTCCACTTAGTCGCCATAAATGGAATAGTTCTCTGAGTGACTTGTGTTGTCCTTCCCCGTGGGTGTAAGCAAGGCAATACTTGACATTTTTTCATATAATTTTTCTTATTTTTGCTGAAAGAAAACAAAAATGTTGGTGAATAGCCGAAGCTTTATTTTATTTTTAATTATTTTCCTTCACGTTATTGTACAAGTGCTCTCCTATTCCCTAGGAGGGATATGTGCATCACTAATAAGTAGAAAAAGAATTACATGCCGAATGCATGGCCTTGTAGTGTGGCCATGTCATGCACGTTCGAGGTGTATGGAACTCAAGATGTGTGCAAGAAGAAGTTGTCGCGGGTTTGTAGATGGTGATCGAGATTTGGGTATCCAAATCAGCTTTATTTTGTTGTTCTTGACTGCAAGTTTGTCTCGTCTTGTGCTTTGTGTAGTTGTGGTATTGTGATTCTTCTTTGCTCGTCATACATATCTTTGAGTTGATTTCTTTGAGTACTCTTGTTTCTGCAATTTTGAGTTATCACATCTTTCTTGCTCCTTTGACTTCATTTTGGATGGATCCTTCCTTTGTATTGGTGTCTTCAGTTTAGTTTTCTTCATTGGCATTGTTGATTTGGGAATCCATATTTGCGTTCTTGAGGGTTGAGTAACAAACAGTTTCTTTGGGATCCATAAGCATAGTCTTGTGTAGACCTAGTGATCCAGCTTGGCTTGTAGTCTTGACTTGTTGTTGGTTCCTTTATAGGTGATGGCTTTGTTGTTGTATCATGATATGCTACTACTTGATCTTTTCGAATCCATGCGTGTGTGGTTCCTTGAATGGTATATATTCTAGTGTGGGAAGTTTTGGGTTGATTACTCTGACTAGTCACTCTTGGGCTCAATTCCACACTAGGGCTCAATCACCTTCATGCATGCTTGATTGATCTCTCAGAGCTAGACAAGTTGATTTGACTTGTCTTTCATCTAATAAACTAAACACTTCTCGATGTCCTATCTTGGCTGAGATGTAGCCTAAGGCTAGTTGGATGGTTACCTCATACTCGTATATCCAATCTTGACCTAACACAGGTTCTTCTAATAGATCTTGATCATGGCACACTAATAGTTTTTGTTGCATCATGTTATTTCCTAGGTGCAATGATAAGGTAATCTCGCCTATGCATTCAGTAACATTGCCCCCTATTCCAATCAGATGTGCTTTGGTTGGATGTAATTGGGCTTTGAGGTGATGAGTCAAAGAGGATCTGATGTAGTGGATAGCTGCTCATGTATCAATGAGGGCATCCACCAAGTGGTACTCCTCTGTTCCCACTCCTAGGTTCAAATAAGGTTGTCGCACTTGATGTCCTAGGGTTTCTGAGACTCTAAAATTATCCATTGGGATGGGCTCTTCACCTTGGCAGTATCTCTCATCCCTTTCTCTCATCCACTCCTTTCATTTTCTTATTCGTTCTAGGGCTTCCTATCGTGCTTCCTCGCATATTTTTTCATCTTCTTCTCATCTACTCCTTGTTGCTAGAAGTCTTGACATCATCTCCTCTATTAATGGCTCTAAATACTTCTTCACTCGACATCCACTTATATAGTTTGGTAGTACTTCTCCATCTAGGTTTGCGAGATTGATAGCTCCACTAGTTGATATGCAATTGATCACCAAGGGACCATATCCTCTTTTTTGCAGCTTCTTTGCATGTTGCTTTAAATTATATACATGACCAAATCTCCTTCTTTCAAACCTTTACCCTTGATATGAGCATCAAAGTATGCTTTTTGTCGCCTTTCTGCAGCATAAATGCCTGCTACAGCTTGTAATCTACTTTCATGTAGCTTCTTGATTTGATCCAATTGATTGGATAACTCATGTCCAGTTCATTCATAGGTCGATGCTACTCTAAGATTAGGAACTAGGAAATCAATCGGTAAGATGGCATTCTGGCCGTACACTAGATTAAAAGGAGTAGTTCCTATAGTTGTCATGTATGCTACTCTGAATGCCCATAAAGCATGATGTAACTGCTTGTCCCAATCATATCTTCCATTGTTAACAATCTTCGTAAGCACTGTAGACAAGATCTTGTTTGAACTTTCAACCTGTCCACTTGATAGGGAGTTGATTTCTTGTGAATCACTAGGAATTCATTCATCAAGGCTTATATTACTTCATTGATGAAGTGTGTGCCTCTATCACTCACAATTTCTATTGGCAATCCAAATCTAGTGAATATGTTCTCAAAGAGAAACTTAGCCGTGGTCCTTGCATCGTTCTTCTTAGTTGTCTTGGCTTCTACCCATTTGATCAAATAGTTCGTTGCTACAATTATGTATTCTGCATGAGAACCTTTTGCTGGTGGGCTAATAGGTCCTACAAAATTTATTCCCCATTTGGTAAATGCTCTAGAACTTATCATAAGTCGTAATGGCATTTCATCTCTTCTAATAGGATATTTTGTTCGTTGACAAGTATCACATCTTTGAACATATGTGGCTGCATCTTGATATAGTGTTGGCCACCACATCCCAGCAAAGAGAATCATTTTTTCCATTTTATCTACAGAAAAATGTCCTCCGGTAGCTCCTGTATGAGCCATTTCCAAAACTAGAATATACTCGTCTTCATGGATGCACAATCTTAATTGGTTGTCCCTCCCTCTTTTAAAAAGTTGATTGCCTATGAGTAGATAATCTTTGATTTGCTCCTTAAGGGCTCGCTTCTTGGCAAAACTAGCTCCTTTGGGGTATTCTTTGGTTCTCAAGAATTCCACTAGGGACATGCACCACCTAGGTGCTACTGTAGAGTAACATAAAGTAGAGTTCTCTTTAGGTGCTCTTTCCTGACAAGTGGGACATGCTGCGACATAAACATGTGCAGCTTTTTGCATATCTAGCCAATACACTCCTAATCTCTTAAGCTCTTGCCATGTTCCATTAACACTTTGATGGGTTTTCCCGTGATTCATGTGTGCTCTCTGAAGCCACATTTCTTGCTCATCTTCTTCCACACATCTCAAAAGTAATCCGCTTGACTCTTGGTGATATAAGCATCTAGCTATGATATGAAGATTTTTAGTTTTCCATAACTCGTGGCTCTTGTTTAAATTGATCCTATGTTGAGGTCCATGCGTGAGTATGGGAATCAATTTTTCAGCCCATTGTGGACATACTTCCAAGTTGAAAAGATAAGTATCTAGCAAATCATATGGCACTCTTGTAGGAGGTTCTCCATGTGTCATTATTGATAAGTGGTCAGCATGGATGTGTGTATTTCCTTTTGTGACTACTACTTCAAAATCAAATTCCATTCACAAGAGACACCATTGTACTAGTCGTCCAGTATTACATGGCTTATTGACTAGGTACAATAGAGCTTGATGATCAATGAAGAATTTGAATTTATTTACCAATAACTAGTGTCTAAATTTCTTCACTACGTATACTATTCCTAAGCCTTCTCGTTCCGTAGTAGTATAATTACGCTCTGCTTGGTTTAATTGTCTACTAGCATAGGCTATAGGGTGGTCTAGCTTTCATGTATCTACTAGCTATGCTAAGATGCAACCAATGGCAAACTTGGAGGCATCCGCATGAATATGAAATGGTTTATTCCAATCTGGTACTTTCGAAATTGGTGTTGAACTCAAACGACTCTTTAATTCATTGAAGGCCTTTTCACATTCCTCTGTCTAAGTAAACTGAGTCAGCAATCCATAAAGAGGCCTCGCAATTATGGCATACATGTGAATGAGTCTACGTTAATATCCACAATGTCCCATAAATGCTTGCACTTCTTTAGTGGTCTTTGGTCTTGGCAAATCCAAAATTACTTTGATTTTGTCTTCTTCAATGGAAATTCCATTCTTAGAGACAATGTGTCCTAAGATCTTTCCTTGTCGAACCATGAAGACACATTTTTTTGGATTAAGGCATACTCTATACTGACGACATTTGAAAAATATTTTTCTTAGTTCTGGGATGTGCTCTATTCTTATAGCTGAATAGGTACATAAATTATCCATGTATACCTCCATACTCTTCCTCAAAAATTCCTTGAACACATGGCACATCAGTCTTTGGAGAGTGGCTGGGGCATTAGTTAGACCAAATGGCATAACCCTGAAAGCATAGATTCCCCATTTGGTTGCAAAGGCTATCTTATGTTGGCCTTCAGGAGCAATGCTACCTGATTATATCTTGAAAAGCCGTCAAGGAGGCTATAGACTTCCATACCTACAACCATTTCCAACAGATGATCTGTGATGGGTAATGGTTAACTATCACGTATGGTGGCAGCATTCACCTTTTTAAGGTTAATGCACACCCTTAATTTGCCATTCTTTTTTGGCACTACCACTAATGGCGATACCCATTCTGTGTGTTCAATTTCATAAATGAAGCCCGCATCCAAAAATTTATCTATCTCCTCCTTAATCTTTGCCGAATAAACATCATCATATGTGTATGGTCTTTGTTTGGAGGGCTTGGCTTCTGTTGTCATAGGGATTCTATGAGCACAATTAGAAGGATCTACACCTTTTAAATCCTTATAAGTCCATGCAAAGACATCTTGTCCTATGAAGGTGCATCTCTCTTCTCCTTCTTCAATAGCTACTACAATTTCTTGGTCTGCTCTTTATTGTCGTATGCTATCCCTAGTTGTGCTTCTCGTTTTGGCATCTGAATAGCAATCTTTCTTTCTTCTACTTCATAGTTCTTGAAATGCTCAGGTAGCTCGAATTGGTCTTGAGGTGTGCTATCTTCTTTTTCTTTTTCCATGTCCAGTTCATTTTCTTCCATTTGCATCATTCCTTGGTTTGATTCATTAGTTATGGCACTTACTTCCTGTTTTTCATTTTTTTCCTCAAATGTTTCCCTTTCCATTTCTATGCTCTCATAGTCTTCACTCCACTCCTTTTCTATTACCTCTCCTTCATCCCCTTCTTGGAGAACAACCATGTATAGATTTACATCATATCCTTCCTCATCTATGCATCCATTCATAGTTATTACTTCTTCATTTAAACACATGTCAAGAGTGGCTAAAATCTCCATCCAACCATGGGGTTCGAACTCTTCATCTAAGAATATTTGAGGCATGTAAGCAGGAACTTCTACAGGTCTAGACATTCCTTGTCCTAGCTGCCATCTTTGTCTCCTTTCTTCTTCCCTTTCAGCTGTCTTGCACATCCATAGGTGAGTATCTTCATTCATCCATGTTTGACTACTCAATCCTACACTATGAATGGATAAATTATCGTCTTCCTTGTGTATCGGGTTCCATTGCAGAGGAGGGACATTTTGATAAGTATAAGTATGCATGTTTATCCTAGTTGTTGTTCCTCCATGTTGCATGTACACTGCATCTTTTCCCCAGTCTTGCACTACCTTGAGTTGTCTCATGAAAGACCTTCCAAGTATCATCTCATAATTGCTTGCCTTTTCAAATTGACATATTGCTAAGGTGTGCTCGAATTTGACTCCGCAAGTGGTAAATACTATGTTTTCTAATAATCCTAAGGGTCGTTCAGTGTGTCCATCTTCCATTTGAATCTTCACCCTAGTGAGTCGTAAAGCTGGCTTTCCCCATTTCTCCCATATTTCTTTGGTAGCAATTCCTACTCCAGCTCTCGAATCTAATATGGCTTTCGTGGTATATCCTCTATAAGTGATAGGGAGGCATGTGTTTCCTTCATCTCCCTCACTAAAATCTCCAACCTTATCAACTAGGATTTTAACCGTGGCTACTTCTTCTTGCACCTCGCTTTTGTCTGACTTTGTCTCTAACTGGCTGGTGATTTTCTCTCTTAATTGAGGCTTCACTTTCAAGAGTTCTTCCAGAGTCAGAATACATGGTATTTTTACTTTTGTAAGGTGTTGTATTATGTTAGAGGTTTTGATTGATGGGTTCTGTTCCTTTCTCCTCACTAAGGGAACACGATATAATTCAGAGTTATGTTCATACTCCCCCATATAGTTTCGTAATACATTGAAATTTTCTTTGTCATCTTTGTTGTCATCAAGTTGAGATGATCTTTCTGGATTTAATTCAGGAATTGACACTTCAAGCTTTCCTACAACTTCTAACTCCTGAAAAGGTGGTTCAATTCCTTGTGTTTTTTTCCATCTATCTTCTTGTACTCTTGCCCATAAGTCTCTAGGCTATTGCACGTCTACTTCAGGGATTACGTATCCTTCTTCTTTACTTTCATAGCATTTTTCTTCATAGTTCTCATCTTTCTTTCCTTCCCTAGGGTGACTAGGGGCTACACATTCCTGAAATTCTTTTTCGGGAATCCTTGTGCTGGGTAGTGGCTGAATAGATTTTTCCAAGGTTGTTGAGTCACTTCAATTAGCTTCTTACATATCTCCAATCTCTCTTTCTCTAAGTCACCTCTTAGGTATTCTCTTTTGTGTTGATCGATGGAGGGGGCCTGCCTTTATTCGTTCTTGATATGCTTTAATCTACATGGCTAAATCTTTTGGCATTGGATGGGCTAAAGCTGATCCTGCCTCTTGTTTTTTATGCTTTTTTGTCTCCTTGTTAGGGTTTCCTTTAGGCTCTTGCTTTTCATCTTGGCTTTGCATATTATTCTCGTTCTCTAACTTTTGTTGCAGTCTCTTATCTTTTATCTTAGACTTAGCACTTTTCTCAGACTCTTCAGAATCTACAACTACTTGTGGTGTTGGGGTGTTCAACTCTTTGTCTAGGTTATCATTTTCTTTGGATTTATCTGGGGTTTCTCTTGCTTTTGCCCTAGTTATCACTTTCAATGGCACAGTGTATTCTTTATCACTCCTTGATGACTCTACCACTTCTATAACATTTAATTGTGCAGTGGGGTTGATTTTATTTGGATTTTTAGGGCAATCCCTAAAAAGGTGTTCCTTGCTATAATCATGGCAGTACCCTTCCCAAACTTTCTGATGTGGAGGTTGTAATAAAGTAAGTCTATGATCTAGGGATCCGATGGCTTCAGACAGATCTGAAATCGGATACCGTTTGGTCACTCGTTTATAGGACCAAAGATCTCAAGAGTAGACTCAAGCATAAGTCATGTGCTCTCATATTCAAGTAATCCACTTAGCCTAGTGGTTAAGTCTCATGGTTGTGAAGGAAGAGGTCTTGGGTTCAACTCCCATGGGGAGCATGGGAAGAGAGTTTTGCCCAAAGAGCTCTAGAGCCTTCTAACTCAAGTTAACGTGAGTTAACTTGAGTCCAGTGGACTTAACTCAAGAGGTGAGTACAACAACCACTAGTGGACTCTAGTGGAAGGTACTAAAGTAGTGGTCGAGATCACTCCAGCCACTAGTAGACTCTAGTGGTGGATATGAAAGGAGTGGAGGAGATTGCACATGCACTTGTGGACTCTAGTTACATTTGTGGTCCTCATTAGTTCAAGCAGCTATATATACAGGCATAAGGATGGGAGGAGAGTCATTCATTCAATTAGGTTATTTACTTAGAAACTGGAAAATAAAAAACCTTCTTTAGTTGGGACCAACTTAAAACTTGAAAGCTGGAAAACGTTGTTGGATTGTGGAAACTTTTTCCCATGTTGAATTTTCTTCGGTTCCATCCTTCCATTTTACTAAGCACTCTTCATACAAGTGACTTCTTGTACGTTTATCTCGGGTGCGAAGTATCACTTCAGGTTCATGAGGAACTGTTTCATGTACGGGAATAGGAAGTATAACCTGTTGTCCAACTAGATTATCTGAATCTGTTAGACTCTTCCTAAGCCGACTAACATGGAACACTGGATGAATCCAACTATCGTCTGGTAGTTGTAGTTCATAAGCCCACAAACCAACTTTCTTGGTGATTGGAAAAGGACCGCAATATCTAGGCGACAACTTGACGCATTGACCAGTCTTGAACTTTTCCGATCTTTCAGGAATACGAAGATAAACTTGATCGCCAACCTGAAAAGTAACATTTCTTCGCTTAGGATCGGCATAAGCCTTTGCACGATCTTGAGCTTTCTTTAGGTTTTCTTTAGCTAACTTGAGCTTAAAGTTCATGTCTTGAAGGAACTCTTGAGCTGCTTGAACTCGTTCATTTTGTAGTCCTACTGCATAAGGAGACCTAGGCTGGAAACCATACATCAACATGAATGGACTAAATTCAGTGGATGAATTCTTGGCACTATTATAGGCAAATTCAGCTAATGGAAGATAATCTTCCCAGTCAGTCTGTTTGGAAGTAACATAAGCTCTAAGTATGTCTTCCAAAATTTGATTGACTTTCTCTGTCTGTCCATCCGTCTGGGGATGTTCAGCTGTACTTAAACTTAGTTTAGTTTCAAGTCTACTAAAGACTGCTCGCCAAAAATGACTTGTAAATCGAGCATCTCTATCAGAAACTATGTCTACTGGAAGACCATAGAGTCTATAAAGTTGATTTACAAATATTTTTGCAAGTTCTGGAGTCTTATAAGTAGTCTTGACTGGTATAAACTGAGCAAGTTTAGTCAATCGATCAACTACAACCCAGACTGAATCAAAGCCCTTCTGGATGCGGGGTAATCCAGAAATGAAATCCATGGAAATGCTTTCCCACTTTCCTTTGGGAATTTCCAAAGGATGCAGCAATCCTCCAACTTTAAGTCGTTCAAACTTATTTACTTGACATTTATGGCACTTAGATACATAGTTTTGCACATCTTGATGCAAACTAGGCCAATAAAAATGTCGTTTTACTAACTCATAGGTTCGGTTAATTCCAGGATGGCCTGCACTTGGAGCATCATGGCATTCGAAAAGTACTTGTTTTCGTATGTCCGAGGTACTTGGAACACAAACCTTACCTTTATAAAGCAAATATTCATCTTGGAGAGAATAGTGTTTAAACTTTCTTTCAGAAGTACTTGCTTCATTTTGTTTATCTTGTTCAGCGGCTTTCCATGCTTGACTGAAGCTTGGATCCTCTTTGCAGCTTCCTTTCAAAGTTGAAATAAATTCACTTTGAATTTGTACAAAACTTAGATTGTTCAGCATAGGCATCCGACTTAAGGCGTCTGCCACTGCGTTGAACTTTCCTTTTCTATACCTGAGTTCATAATCGAATTCTTGCAACTGCTCGGCCCACCTCGCTTTTCTACCTCTTAGATCAGGTTGGTTTGCAAACCACTTTATGCTCTCTTGATCAAAAACTATGGTCAACTTTGATCCATATAGATAATGGCGCCATTTCTTTAGAGCATTTATAATAGCGAACATCTCTCGCTCATAGGTAGAGTAATTTTGCTGAGCAAGACTTAGCTTTCTACTCTCGAAAGCTATCGGTCGACCATCTTGGCTTAGTACTGCTCCTACTGCAGATGAACTTGCATCTGTCTCTAATTGGAAAGGCTTATTCGGATCTATAATTTGGAGAACCGGGGCCGATGCTAAAGCAAGTTTAAGATCTTGAAAACTCTTTGCTTGATCTTCTTTCCAATTTAATTTTTGATGCTTCCCTTTGAGTTGATCCGTCAAAGGTACTGCAATCTTGGCATATCCAGCCACAAACTTCCGATAATATCCTGCCAATCCGAGAAAACTTTGAAGTTCTCGAACCGTCTTGGGCTCAGGCCATTCAAGAATCACTTGGACCTTTTCAGGGTCAACTTTGATTCCTTCCGCGGAAATAATATGACCTAAATACTTTACTTCTGGGGTAAAGAATTCACATTTTGACTCTTTACCGTAAAGTTTATTATCGCGAAGAAGTGGAAAAACTTTTTTCAAGTGCTCTAAGTGATTTTCATGATCTTTACTGTAGATCAGAATATCATCGAGAAAATCTACAACAAATTTTCCCAAATACGGCTTAAGCACTTGATTCATCAAAGTCATAAATGTTGCGGGTGCATTTGTCAACCCGAACGGCATCACTAAAAACTCGTAGTGACCAAACTTTGTTCGAAAGGCTGTTTTAGGAATATCATCATCTTTGATCCTGATCTGATGATAACCTTGGCGTAAATCAATCTTAGAAAAGACTGTAGCCCCCTTTAAACACTCTTTCATTAGATCTAGTCCCTTTGCCCTTACGCTTAAAGTTATTCTTCTGGGAATAACTGCTTTCCTGCGGGACATCCAAACGTGCATTGTCCTCATAAATCTGTGCGACCTTAATCGCCTCTTCAAGGGATTTACGCGCATGCCTCTTAACTTCATTACGAATTCGCTGGTTAAGTCCTCTGACGAAACCGCGAAGTCGATGGAAGTCATCTAAATTCTTTAACTTCAGAATTACATCTCTGTATTCTGAAATATACACTAATAGCGGTCTACCCTTCTGCTGAATTTTATCCCAAGCTTCCCAATTGCGTTCCTCCTCATTCTCGGGGAGAAACTCTTTCTTGAAAAGATGGGAAAATTCATTCCAAGTGGTAGGTTTCTTACTTTATTACATTGAATAACCTAATTGAATGAATGCGTGTTCTTCAAGTTCTAGAACATGAGGCTCGGGGGTTGCCTATAGTTATATATATATAGCTTTATTTTCGAGGACGAAAATCTTTCCCAAGGGGGGAAGAATGTAATAAAGTAAGTCTATGATCTAGGGATCCGATGGCTTCAGACAGATCTGAAATCGGATACCGTTTGGTCACTCGTTTATAGGACCAAAGATCTCAAGAGTAGACTCAAGCATAAGTCATGTGCTCTCATATTCAAGTAATCCACTTAGCCTAGTGGTTAAGTCTCATGGTTGTGAAGGAAGAGGTCTTGGGTTCAACTCCCATGGGGAGCATGGGAAGAGAGTTTTGCCCAAAGAGCTCTAGAGCCTTCTAACTCAAGTTAACGTGAGTTAACTTGAGTCCAGTGGACTTAACTCAAGAGGTGAGTACAACAACCACTAGTGGACTCTAGTGGAAGGTACTAAAGTAGTGGTCGAGATCACTCCAGCCACTAGTAGACTTTAGTGGTGGATATGAAAGGAGTGGAGGAGATTGCACATGCACTTGTGGACTCTAGTTACATTTGTGGTCCTCATTAGTTCAAGCAGCTATATATACAGGCATAAGGATGGGAGGAGAGTCATTCATTCATGAGCATTTGCAGTCGTTACGCTGTTGCAGAGGTGGATTGGGTAATGTGCACTCCCTGATAAAGTGATCTCCTCCGCATCTATAACATGGTTCTCTAGGAGCAGGTGGTCTATTCATTGTCTGTGGTGGTATTCAAGCTCTAGGAGCAGTGTACATTAATGACATGTTGGAGAAACAATCACTAATTGGACATATATTTGAGGGTCAAAGCTTTAGAAGAACATCACATGCCTATGTGAAGGGACAATTTCACAAGTGTATTATATATGTAAAGTTAGTTCACTTTAGTTCCAGAAGTTTTTTAAAAAGTCACGAGATAGAGAAAAACTATATAAGTTAGTTTGTATCAACTGACGTGGTGTGAAGAGAAAGGGAAGACAATGATAGAGTGAGTTAGAACTCAATTTGTATGACTGAGTATAGTCGGGCTTCTCTGAGTGAGAAAGCACTTGTAAGCTTCTGAGTTTTCATAGCTATGATAAGAACTATTTAAAGTTCTATGTATATGTCTTCTTCTTCCATCTCCAGTGTTTGTCTTCTGTGTAATGAGTTGAAAGTTTAGTTTTATGCGAGAAGTCGATGCCTGGCATCGAATCCTAGCTGATAAGTCCTTATCTTCATATCTGACTTTTATCTACTGATGAAACTTCTTAAAATCATGAGGTTTGTGGAGCAACTCGATGCCTGACATCGAGTTTCAGCATAAAGTGGATGCCCAACATCGACTTCCCACATAAAAGTGGTCTTGTTCATGTGTGTGTAAAAGAGGCTGATTCTGGTGCTGAAAAAGTGGCTGAAAAAGCTCAAAGTCGATGCCCGACATCGACTTTTGGTTGCAAGTCGATGCTAGGCATCGAATTTTTATTTTTAGACAGCGAAATTTACTAAAACAAGCAAAATTTCCAGTTTTGGAAGGTCATACAGGGTCACCTTGTGAGGGCCATAACTTGAGTTCTAGAGATCCGTTTCATGCATATGATAGCTTGTTAGAAAGATCTACTCTTCTAGTTTCATCCTATAAAAGATCTTGGAAAAATGCTACTTGATCTAAGAGAAATTAGCAAAATACTGAAGGTATGTCATTTTAGTGACTAGAAAAATTTGAAGAAGCAAAGTTCTTGATTTCGGCTATCATTTCTCAAAGTCTGGAGTGGCAATGAGTTAATGGTGACCATAGAGGTGTTCTAGTGTCACATTAATTCATTTCTTGTGGTGTTTTACAGATCAACAAGTGGTATCAGAGCAGAAAGGTCCTAAAGAGCAGAAGGCGGCAAAGGTACGAGAAGTTTTGAAAAGTTTTTCATTAAAGTTTGAAAGCTGAAGTATTGGAAGACTCAAGGCATCGAAAGGTTACTTCAAAAGTATTCTCATGCACAAAGAACTCCAAAAGGTATTATCCTTTATCCTTTAAGCTCACAAGTTGCAGCTGAAGGAAAGGAGTATGGCAGATCATATCTCCATTGATAAACTGGACAGAGATAATTACCCCGCATGGGTAATGAGAATGGAAGCCTTACTTATGAGTAAGGATCTCATGATATATGTTACAGGTGAAGAAGAGAAGCCAGTATTTGAAGATGAAAGCCGACCAAAGAAAGAAGAACTTGATCCTTTAAAGCATTGGCAGAAGAAGGATGCAAGTGCAAAAGCCTACATCTACAATACAATGTCAGATCATTTGCTACCACACATCAGAGGATTGGAATCATCTGAAGATATATGGAATGCATTGGAATATCATTTCCAAAGTACTACCAAAGCAAGGAAAGCAAGTCTATGGTCAGAGTTTACTACATTCAAGAAGAAGCCAAGTCAAAGTATTAGTGATTATGTCACTAAGATGAAGGATCTAGCAGATAGTTTTGGATCCATAGATGAAGATGTTGAAGATCACAGATTGATTGCTCAACTACTTGCAGGATTGAGAGGGGATGAAAGGTGGAAACCTTTTGTCTTATCAACATAACTTTCATTAAATCATTATGTTCCAGATTTGAACCAGTTGCTTGGTTTGATGCTCACATTTGAGCAAGATTTGAAGGGAGATGGAGATAAAGGACAAAGTTCTGCAATGTACATGAAGAATAAGAAGAAAGGAGATAAAGGTAAAGCAAAGGATGAAGAAGAGTCAACTTCTCAAGTTTATTATGCAAGAGGTAAAGGCACTGGTAGAGGAAGACCAAGAGGTTTTGGAAGAGGAAGAGGTAATCAAAATAACAACAAGAAGGCTTGCTGGATCTTTGGATTGAGTAATCATTTGGCTCATGACTGTTGGCATAATCAACAAGGATCAAATCAAAATCAGAATAACAATAGCAGAGGCCGAGGTGGAAGATATCAAAGTAATTTTCAAAGAGGTAGACAAAGTCAAAGAGGAGGCTATGGTAGAGGTGGAGGAAGAAGTTGGGGACAGAATCAATCCTACAACACCACCTACTACAACTATGCAAATGACACACAGAATGAAAGTCATACATCATTGATGATGAATTCAATCAGCACATCAGATAAAGAAGATCTAAAGGTATTTTACATTGACTCTGGATGTTCTAATCATTTGTCAGGAAACATAGAATTGATGTCAGAATTGGAAAAAGGCATTTCTAGTCATACAGTTCAAACAGGTGATAATACAAGACATAGTGTACATTCAATTGGAAAAGTGAAATGCAAGAGTGGAACAGATTTGCTAACCAATGTTTTGTATGTTCCTACAATACCTAAAAACTTGATTAGTGTGGGACAGATAGTTGAAAAAGGTTTTCAAGTCGGGTTTACAAATGAAGGAGTATTTGTTGAAGATCCAGAAAATGGGTATTAATCAGATTATCTCTGGTAAGAAAGAAGGTAGACTCTTTACTTTAAGAGTGCAAGGGAGCATTGGACAAGCTTTGCTCACACATGGTGAAGGAGTGATTACAAAACTTGATCTCTGGCATAAGAGATTAGGTCATTTCAATGAAAGAGGAATTAAAGCTATGGTTGCTAATCAGTCTGTACTAGGATTACCAAATGTGCAAAGTCAACATATGGTTTATAAATGTGAAGCATGTCAAATGGGAAAAGCACACAGGTTACCATTTCAAAAGAAAGGATTCAAACATGATGGACTACTAGAGGTCATTCATACAGATGTATGGGGACCAACAAAAGAAGGATCTATCAGTGGCTCAAGGTACTATGTTCTTTTCATTGATGATGCTACAAGATGGATAACATTATATGTTTTGAAGGAAAGATCGGAAGTGTTTGGAGCCTTCAAGCATTTTCATGCATATGCAGAGAGATTCATAGGTCAAAAGCTTAAAAGACTGAGGTCTGATGGAGGGGGAGAATACTTCTCCCAAGAGTTCAATGATTATCTTTGGAATGCAGGTATTAAGAGAGAAATAACTTGCAGGTATACACCACAACAAAATGGTGTAGCAGAAAGAAGGAACAGGACTTTTGTTGAGTTTGCTAGAGCTATGCTAAAGGAGAAGAATTGTCCAAATTATCTTTGGGCTGAGGTTGTAAATACAGCTACATACCTTGTGAATAGATTACCATGTGCAGCTCTAAATGGAATGACTCCATATGAAGCTTGGTGGGGTAAGAAACCAACACTAGATCATTGTAGAGTGTTTGGATCAATTGCATATGCTTATGTGCCATCACAACTTAGACATAAACTTGAACCAAAGGCAGAAAAATATGTGTTCATTGGTTATGATGAAAAGCAGATGGGTTACAGATTGTGGAATCCTCTAACCAAACAATTTATTGTTTCTAGAGATGTTACATTTGATGAACAGAAAAGTTGGTATGCAGATCAAAGTCATACAGCTGAAGAATTTGAAGAAGAGGTAAGAAGATGTGAGAAAGGAAAATCAATTGTGCAAGTGAATAGAGATGAAGACTATATGCAAGCAAGTACATCCAGAAGTGGATTAACAAGAAGGAATGAAGAAGCTCCTATATTTGATGAAGAGGTGTATCCAGACACTTATGAAGAATGTGAACCAAGAAGGTCAAGCAGGACTAGAAGGCAACCAGAAAGGTATTCTTATGATACTTCTTACATAACTCAGAAGAACTATGCATATATGGTCAAAGATGATGAAGAACCTCAGAACTATGATGAAGCAAAAGGTAAGAAGCAATGGGAAGATGCAATGAAGGAAGATTTCAATGCACTGGAGGAGAACAAGACATGGGAACTTGTTCCTAAACCAAATGGTAAGAAAGTAATTGGAAATAAATGGGTTTATAAAGTGAAGAAGCTTGCAGATGGAAGTATAGCCAGATACAAAGCTAGACTGGTGGTGAAAGGCTATGCCCAAACCTATGGCATAGATTATGATGAGACATTTAGTCCTGTAACTAAGATGTCAACTATAAGGACAATCATTGCTATTGCAGCTTCAAAAGGATGGACCCTAAGTCAATTGGATATAAAGAATGCATTCTTGAATGGATACATATCAGATGAGGTATACATGGAGCAACCTCAAGGGTTTATAGATTCCAGGTATCCAAATTTTGCTTGCAGGTTAAGAAGAGCACTCTATGGATTGAAGCAAGCTCCAAGAGCATGGAACTATAGACTGGTGAAGTATCTGAATGATCTTGGATATCAAAGTTCAAAAGCAGATCCAAGTCTACTCATCAAAAGAACAGAGGAAGGTACAATCTACATTTGTATTTATGTAGATGATATTATTATCACAGGTACTTCAGATGAAGGAATCAAGGAGGTAAAGAGATTGCTTGAGAAAGAGTTCAAGATCAGTGATCTAGGAAAGTTGTCATACTTTCTTGGTATGGAAGTCACCTATACAGATCATGGCATATATGTATCACAAGAAAGGTATCTTCTGAATCTATTGAAGAAGTTTGATATGGAAAATTGAAGAGAAGCTTGAACTCCACTTGAAGTTAATCATAAGCTCAGTAAATATGATGGTGCAGAATACAAAGATATGAGGAAGTATCAATCTCTTGTGGGTAGTTTGATTTATGCTACACTAGCAAGACCTGATCTTAGTTATGCAATGGGAGTTTTGTCACAATTCATGCATTGTCCAAAGGACCCACATTGGATTGCAGGTCAAAGAGTTCTCAGATATATCAAAGGAACTATAAAGGAAGGATTATATTATCCTTTTACATCAAATTTGAAGTTGAGAGCCTATAGTGACTCAGACTGGGCAGGTAACCAAGATGACAGAAGATCAACTCATGGTTACATGATATACATTGGTGATAAGCTTGTAAGTTGGTGTTCAAAGAAACAATATACAGTAACATTATCATCAAATGAAGCTGAGTACAAAGGACTTGTGGAAGCATCTAAGGAGGTCATATGGATGCAGACATTGTTCAAAAGCTTGGGTATTGATCAAGGTATACCTACAATACATGGAGATAATATGAGTTCACTTTATCTTGCAGCAAATCCAGTATTTCATGCAAGAACAAAACATATAGAGATACATTATCATTTCCTCAGAGAAAAGGTAATGGAGAAGGAGATTGAAGTGGAATACATTTCTACAAAGGATCAGATAGCAGATATAATGACAAAGAGCCTTGATGGTGTGAAGACCAGTAGATTCAAAAGCATAGCAGGAGTAAAAGAAAAGAAGATGATATGAAGAAACAGAGAATGTCAATTAAGTGATTGAGGGGGAGCTGTTGGAGAAACAATCACTAATTGGACATATATTTGAGGGTCAAAGCTTTAGAAGAAAATCACATGCCTATGTGAAGGGACAATTTCACAAGTGTATTATATTTGTGAAGTTAGTTCACTTTAGTTCTAGAAGTTTTTTAAAAAGTCACGAGATAGAGAAAAACTATATAAGTTAGTTTGTATCAACTGACGCGGTGTGAAGAGAAAGGGAAGACAATGATAGAGTGAGTTAGAACTCAATTTGTATGACTGAGTATAGTCGGGCTTCTCTGAGTGAGAAAGCACTTGTAAGCTTCTCAGTTTTCATAGCTATGATAAGAACTAGTTAAAGTTCTGTGTATATTTCTTCTTCTTCCATCTCCAGTGTTTGTCTTCTGTGTAATGAGTTGAAAGGTTGAGTTTTATGCGAGAAGTCGATGCCTGGCATCGAATCCTAGCTGATAAGTCCTTATCTTCATATCTGACTTTTATCTACTGATGAAACTTCTTAAAATCATGAGGTTTGTGGAGCAACTCGATGCCTGGCATCGAGTTTCAGCATAAAGTCGATGCCCGACATCGACTTCCCACATAAAAGTGGTATTGTTCATGTGTGTGTAAAAGAGGCTAATTTTGGTGCTGAAAAAGTGGCTGAAAAAGCTCAAAGTCGATGCCCAGCATCGACTTTTGGTTGCAAGTCGATGCTAGGCATCGAATTTTTATTTTTAGACAGCGAAATTTACTAAAATAGGCAAAATTTCCAGTTTTGGAAGGTCATACAGGGTCATCTTGTGAGGACCATAACTTGAGTTCTAGAGATCTGTTTCATGCATATGATAGTTTGTTGGAAAGCTCTACTCTTCTAGTTTCAGGCTATAAAAGATCTTGGAAAAATAGTACTTGAGCTTAGAGAAATTAGCAAAATACTGAAGGTATGTCATTTTAGTGACTAGAAAAATCTGAAGAAGCAAAGTTCTTGATTTCGGCTATCATTTCTCAAAGTTTGGAGTGGCAATGAGTTAATGGTGACCATAGAGTGTTCTAGTGTCACATTAATTCATTTCTTGTGGTGTTTTACACATCAACATGACACATGCTCTTGATCATATCCGAGATAACCATCATAACTATCAGATCCATATGTATATGGCTCATGGGATTGTCCATACTCAGCCATAGTATTTTCATAGGTGGAATAACTTCCCTAACTAAGGTCATGAGATTGGTCATAAGTCTCAATACTAGTCAATGGGGTGGCTGGTATTATTGCTCTTTCAGGATTCTCTTCAATTTGAGCAATTTTCACTAGAACAACATTTTGTGGGTGAGGTGGTTGTTGTCCTAGTAGAGGTTGAGGTTGATTGTATCCTTGATACGCATAAGGCCTTAGTGCAGGTGCTTGCTGTTGGAAAGGAGGGTATCTATAGTCTTCTCCTCCTTAATCTCTCGGAGGGTATCCGTAAAGGCTAAATGGTGGTTGTGTAGGTCTTGGTTGTCGATTGTAAGGATAATTCTCCGTACTGTAATTTGTGTACATCTCCTCTATGCTATAGTAATGAGTTCCACCCTGGATGGGTGGTCTATTGTAGGCATATGGAGGTGATGGGACTACTCCCCTATTGCACATGTGAGAAGGATGGTCACCTCCACAGTGAACACATCTCCTGAGCATAGGCACTCTCCTAGGGTGGTTAGGATAATTCCTTTGTCCTTGAACATTTAGCTTCTTAGCCACTAAATCAGCTATCTCGTTTACATTGTTCCTGGGATTGGAAGTACTGCTAGCATTATCCTCACTCTTAACACTTCCTTGAGGTATTTTTAATTCTTTCACCAGATTGTCTTCTAGATCGATACACTCCTTCATGCATTCTTGTAAACTTTGGAATCTCTTCACATATACTAAGGATCTCAATGACCCATTCACCAATCCTTCCAAGAATAATGAGACCATTTTATTTTGGGTGGGTCTCTCTTCTGTAGGACATCTATCCACATATTGCTTGAATCGTCTCGCTACTAACCTCACTGATTCCATAGGTGACTGCTTGAAACTATGGATTAATGATGAATAGTTGTTTTTTATGCCAGTCTTAGTGAATTCCTCAATCAATTCCTGATATACTTGTTCCATATTTTGAAAATTATTAGGATCTAAGGGCGGGAACCATGCTAAGGCTGTGTCTATGAGGGTTAGGCCAAATGATTCATATTGGACCATGAAATCTTCTACTTGTTCAGCTCTTGCCACTTGCTTGAATTCAGCAATGTGATTGTATGGCTCACTAGAACCATCATAGTGGCTTCTCATGCATTTGGCCACTTGAATGGGTCTTAATCGTCTTCCCGGTTCAGGTGGTCTTAGCATTAGAGGGAAAATTGGTCGTCCTATTGGTATACCTGCATCTCTTCCTACTGGTGATCTCTCAAGAACATGTATTCTATTTCTTTGTTCTGCATTTGCAGGAGGTCGATAGTTGGGATTAACACTAGGGGTAGCAAATTGGACTTGGGGTCTAACCAGAATTCTCTGTTGTTGTGTCTGAACGGAATGCTGATAAGATTAATTTTGGTGAGTTCCTTGGGGATTTTGAGAAGTAGTGGCTTGGTCCCTAGGTGGGAATACAGAAATGTTCTAGTATCTCATCCTAGCTCTCTCTAATTCATTCATGGGCCAATATTCTTGTCTAAGTAAGTAATGTGAGTGGGGTTTTCAGGATCCTATAACTCATAGATGGTGGCTAGGTTTGTTACTTCTTCCCATAATGAAGAGTTGGTTTTAAGCAAATGATCCATCTCGTTCACCATGTAGACATCCATTAAGGAGTTGTCCTGGGGAATCAAGTCTCCTCTCCAAACCCTAATTACAATGGACTTCCCTCTATGGGTTGACACCTATCCTTCTTGTCCCTCTTCATTAGGGTTTTGGGCATTATCTTCTTCCCTTTGCTCGTTAATGCTCTCTGGGTGCTCCGTGACTGCATACATAATCCCTCTTTTATCCATATAAAATCCTCCCACATACTTGACTGCTGGTCTAGGCACTATATGAGCATCCTTGGCTTTCTTCAACCTTGCCGCTGATGTAGATGGGTAGATCATGCTGGTTGGTGTTCACGTACTCCAAGGAGGTCTTGTACTCTCCCTCAATTATAGACATTAGATCTGCTATGGGTATAGAGCTATGCACTTCTTTTGAGGCCATAATAGTCTCTTCCTCAGATTCACTTGAGGTTTCAGAGTATTGTGAATGTATGGTGGGTTGTGAAACACTACCTACTGATGAAATTACACTTCTGTGGCTTCCTAGGACTCTTCCCGATCTCAAGTTCATTCACCTCTTTAGGGATTTATATGTCCTCTACTTCACCCTTTACTGTTACCCAATTTGCTTCAACGTTATCCTTTAAATGGCTTGAATACTCTCTGGTCAATACCACTTCTGAGTGATACTCCTTTGACGATACGATGTCAAGTATTCCACGATACGATACTTAAGTAACTGGCGATACGATACCACATTTGTCCCTGATACGATACTGACAATCTGCATAATACAATACCACTGACAGGCGACGATACGATGCTAATGATACTGGCATTACGATACCCAACAGTCAGACGATACGATACTTGTTGTGTATACGATACCATACTAACAGTCTTGACGATACGATACTCGATTTTCTGGTGATACGATACTACCTTGTGCACGATATGATATTGGACAGAGGGTGATACGATACCAAACTTGGGCATGATACGATATGGTTCACTCCATGATATGATATCCAAGTTCATGATACGACACCAAAGCAACTCACGATACGGTACTTACTTTATGAACGATACGATACCACTATTGCATCCAATACGATACCACTTTAGTCGACGACACGATACCACAACTAAGACGATACGATATTTTTAGTCTATCCAAAGGCGACATCAGGAAAGAATTGCCGAAAGGCGACACACAAGACACTAGTTTTGACAACCCAAAGACATTACAAGTAGGGAGGGGTTGAACCCTCATCCTTGCACCAAGAAGCTAAGGGCCCAACCATTAGCTTCTTGATAAGAAGCTAATGGATAAGAAGATAAGGGCCCAACCTAAACTCTAAATAAGATGACCTTGTTTGTAGCAATTATAACAAGGGACAATCCTTAACAATCCCTTGTTTGTACATTTCTAACTTGAGCCATGTTTGCATAGAAAAAAGCTTTTAGTGATTGCATGTCTATCAGGTTGTGGATGATAATCCCATCGGTTGATGGAATGTTCATTGATAAGCCAAACCCGACCATAATAGACTATGCAGAACTTTTTTTTTTAATAAAAGGAAGTTCAACCTTAGTCTATTCTCTCGAACTTTAATTAAAATAAAGAAGAAAAGTTATAAGTGAATGGGACTAGTGCCCATGGGACCTCCCAAATCCCACAATGTAGAGGAGGAGTATGGCAAATTAAAGGGCATTACAAATGGGGCGGATAAATCTATCATCTCCAAGGTGGAATAAAGAAGAGATAATGTCTTCTCCAATAGTGGATTATGGAAAATAGATGGGACGCTTCAATGGGCATTGGGAATGGAAAGTGAGAAGGGCTCTAAAAAACGAAATTGTGGATGCTCCCTTTCACCAAAGTTGGAGGTCTTGAAAAAGAGGTTGTGACTTGCGAGCCTTGCGCTAGGGTTAGCGTCTGCTCTGTTAGCATCTGCTCTGTTCGCGTCTGCTGTGTGAGGGGCTCTCTTCCTCTGTGCGTCCCCCTCAGTAGGGGGGACAGTTTTGAAGTGTTCTTCTCGCTTGCCAATGGCTCTGCACGACGCTTTGAGAAATGGCATGGTAGGTGAAACCAGATCGGTGTTGAACATGAGTGGAGATAAAACCGTGGCGAACAACCCTATATATGAGCGTGGAGACTCTGTAGGGAGTGTCAGCCCCATGAAAATTCAGACGCATGTCAGTAATCCCTCGCCAGGACCAGGTGATCTTTGCATCTCCTATGCGCAGAAGCTACAGGAACAGCAACAGGGGTTCTTCTCCATGTTCAACTCACATCTTTTTCCAGGTAACCCTAATCCCTGTAGTGTAACTAAGGAAAGCAAGGGTAAGGAGAAAATTGAGGATGAACAGGGAATAAACACAGAAGCTCAAAAAGCTCCCCAGGTAAACACGATTAACCTTGATTCTGATTTCCGTGACATGGACGACTGTGCACTTATCATTGAAAACTCTGAGTGGGGGAAAACTAGAATAACCACCTGTCTGAAAGAGTAGTCATAGCCCTTTGCCATGGTCCCAGGCCGGCACTTGAGGTCTTGAAGAGTTGGATAAGGGTTAACTGGGAAAGCTGAGGACTGATAGTGAAGCACGTTCAATATCTACCCAATAATTTTTTTCTTTTCTTTTTTGAGAATGCGTGTAATGCCCTGCATGTTATTGATGAAGGGCTCTGGATCTTGAGGAACACTCCGATGTCTTTTTTTAAATGGTCTCCTGGGTTTAGTCCAAGAGGACTAAAACCCCAAGGTCCTAGTGTGGGTAGACTTTCCGGATTATCCTGTGGAATTCTATCCCTGGATAGAGCAGATGGGTAGTCTCATTAGCAAAGTCATTGGTCAAAAACCCATGCACGGGTAAACCCCAAATGGGATCCTCAGCTATTAATAGAAATGGACTTTTCTAAGGCTGTTAAGACATCGTTAGTGCTCAAGAACTCTGATGGTTACAAACTGCATGAGCAAAAAATCCGTTACAAAAATTTTCCCAACGCGTGTTTTCATTGCTACTCACAGGGCCACCTTATCAAAGACTGCCCTTTGATGGTTAAGAACGATAAGAACCTGGATAGAGAAGAAATAAAAGAAGTTAGACCTAGCCAAAGCTACCCCAAAGGGGATCAAAATAAAAACGAGCTTACCAACAGGAAAGCCATTAAAATAAAGAAGAGAACCAATAATTGGGGATCCAAACCAGAAGTTCTAGTTAAAGGTTTTTCTAACCCGTTTCAAGTGCTTGATGATATGACTAATACTGATACTGCAGGGCAAGAAGATAGCCAAACTGATATCCCAAGCTCCTCAGATAAGACCAACCAGTTCCGGAACCAGGAACTCAGAGACAACGAAGGTTGGGCAATGGTTGGCAAAAAGAAAAATCAAAAGGGTATTAACTCCCCAGGTAAACCCCAAGGTAACAGTGATTCAGGAGAGAAAGTAGCATACAGTAAGGGTCTCGAAGATGAAAATTTTTTGGAGCAACTAAATCAGCTTGACAGGGAACAAATGCAGTCTTTCCCCCCCCGTGCATGATTTAGATGTTGATACTAATATGATGATTGAACCAGATCTGCAGGAAAATAAAGAGAGGGTTAAAACTAAAAGGAAGGAAACAGTGAGGACCTCTCAGTCTGTGATAAAAGCCCCTAAGAACTTGAGGAAGTAGTGGCTACTTTTTTGTGTTATTTCCTTTATTATGGATTTGATAAAAATTCTATCTTTAAACACCAAAGGTCTCATCGACCTTGTTAGGGGGAAGGTGCTGAACAACTGGCTCAAAGATTGCTCTTTTGCCCCTGATTTTATTGGTCTACAGGAGCTTAAGGTGGGAGGATTCAACCTTCAAACCAATCTTAAGCTGGTGTCTAGTAACTACCAATGGTATAATACGAATCACAATGGAAAAGGTGGCTCAGCAATTGGTATTACTTCTAACCTCTGTCATTTGGTGGAAGAAATTTTGATCAGCCCCACTGACCAATGGGTTGGCTTGGTCTATAAGGACCCTATTAACTGTACAGTGATAAGTGTTTATGCCTCTAACAACCATGTTAACAGGTTGAAGTGCTGGGATGAAATAACCAAGATTTCTGGCGATATTATTCTGATAGGTGAATTCAATATGGTTACTAACCCGTGTGATAGGAATGGCAATAGAGAGAACATGGTGTACGGTAAAGAAAAAGAGTCTTCGTTTAATATGATTAATTGCCACAATTTTCTTGACCTGTCTGTTAACTCTGGCCACTCTTGGTGCAATAGAAACAGTAGTGACCTTCACTCCGCTAGATTAGACAGGGCCTATATGAATATCAATCGGTTTCACGATCTTTGGAACCGTAGTTGTGTTCTTGATCATTCTCTTCAGCTCTCTGACCACCTTCCCCTGCAAATTAAGTTATATAGAAACAACCTCGAGTACAGAGCAAGGTGGACTCACCCGGATGCCTCCCTGCTTAAGATTCCCGTTGTTAAGGAAAAGGTGAAGTATATCCTGAATAAGCACTCTACCAACAATCCTTCCCCCTTCTATGCTTGGGAAACGGCCATTAAAGAGATTCAGAAAGAGCTTACCAATTTCAAGAATAAGGCTAGAGCGGCCAGAAACAATAGAAGGATGATGATTATCAAGGAAATTGAGAGAATCAAGAATTCCTCTATGAATCAATCTGATTATAGTCAGAAGGTCCTTGATCTTCAGGAAAAACTTAGGCAGGAAGATTACCTCCTTGCCAATCACAAGAAAACTGTGTTTTATGCGTCCAATGGTTTCATTCCTAAATGTGTTAAGAAGGCTGGATGTGAGTCAATCAAAGAAGGAACCATATTCAGATTACTTGGGATACCCATGGGATTTAATGTAACCTATGAGCAAAGATGGAACTGGGTTTTATACAGATTTAGAGCCAAGATTTTTAAATGGATAGACTTCCAGCAAAGCATCTCCCAGAGAGCCTTTGTGCTTAAGCATTATATTCTCCCTTATCTAACTTATTTCTTGGCTTGTTGGCAGCCCACTAAGAAGCAGCTTTCTCAAGCTATCTGTCTGGCCAGAAGGTTCCTTCGGGGTGGGTCTAATATCCCTAAGGTCTCTTGGAGTGTCTGCTGTAGAAAGAAGTAGGAAGGAGATTTGGGACTGATCTATCCCACAAGGATGGCCTCCATGCTGTCAGCTAAATGGATTCTCAGAGCTACTTCCTCTGAATACTTTTGGGCATGTCTCATCAAAAGGAACATCAATAAATTCTATATTAAAAATAAGAAAAATTGGATTAACTTTCAATTATGGGACATCATGATCTCCCCAACTATTTTTATTCCTAAAGGAAGCAATTTGATGTGCAATTTTTGGAATGCATGGATGAAAATTAAAGAGAACTATTCCCTGCCTGTGTATTTTGCTCTCAACCATTCTTTCATTTTGCAGGACTCCATGTGGATTGGATGGTTTGATCAGATTGACAAGGATTCCCTAACCATCAGAATGAATAAATGCAGAAATAGAGGCTACATCAATTGGATGAACCTTATCAGGAATGGTAACATTATAGAGGATGCTGACATTATGAATACTGACAATCTGTCATTGGTCTGTCTTGGAGACCACAGTAGTGGACATATAGATTCCGGTGTATATGGTCCTTCCCCTACTCCAACAAACAGTCTTGTCTCCTGTGGCTTATCATTCATAAGGGTATCTGGACAGGCAGCAGGGCAAGACAGTATAAAATTGATGCTAGAATATGTTGTCACTGTGGCCAAATTGAGGACTTGGATCATTTATTCTACAGATGTAAGAATGCTCAAAGATATTGGAACATTTTGTTCTGGTGCCTCTCTTGCTTGGGCATGAAGTGTCCCGGGAGGAGAGATGTTCTTATTGGAGAAGCTAATGGCATGGACATTTTGCTTTGGCACATGTTGAGGGCACACATAATTTGGTATGTGTGGAAACACAGGAATCACAAGCTTCTGTCCAAAGACGCTAAAGACTTCTACTTTCCCTTTCTGATGGGAGTCGGGAGAATTGGTAACCAGTTCAAAAATGTGCCCAAGATATACCCAATAAGTGACCAAAATGAATCCTTTAAGATAATTAGAAATTACCATTGTGATCAGTGGAGATCCAAATTACTCAGGTGTAATTTCTTGTGCAGGATCGCTATGTCCCAATTGATTGGGAATTGTACTGACCTGCAATTACTGTAATTTCCTGACATTGTGGGTGCTCTATTTTTGGAGACCCTAGTCTCTTGTATCATCTTTTCCTTGCATCAATTTTATACTTTCTGTTCTCTTGCAAAAAAAAAAACGAAATTTTTTTTTTTAAATAAAGGAAGTTCGGCCTTAGCCTAATCTCTCGGACTTTAATTCTAATAACGAGAAAAAGTTACAAGTGAATGGGACTAGTGCCCATGGGACCCCCCAAATCCCACAATGCAGGGGAGGAGTATGGCAAGCTATAGGGCATTACAAATGAGGTGGATAAAATTATCATCACCCACATGTGGGACCCATTTGGGTTTCAACTTGTTGTTTTCGAGGAGATAAATACAGTGATGTCTAAACGGCGGCGATCTCTTGACTCGGGAGATTCTTTTACCAAGGAGAAACAAGGATTTCTCGATCGACCATTCCTTAGGGGTTTGGTCAAAATTGACAGCACAACGCTCCCTCCAAATCTTCCAGAGCGCCTCACCTCTGATAGCATTCCACAGCCTCGATGAGCAACCGATCGCCTCCCCCAACATCACATGTTGCCAGTTGATTTGACTCGTGAGTCTCAAAACCCGGGTCACGTGATGCCAGATAACGCGGGACTTGGGGCAGTCGAAGAACAAGTGAGCTAAATCTTCGATGCACCGATGGCAACGTTTGCACCAAGGCGGCACACCACAGATTTTGTTAGCCCTTGCATTGGTCCAGATACCTTTATGCAAGATCTGCCACATGAGAACGGACTTTTTGACCTCAATTAGGGGGTGCCAAATAGACATGAATTTTAGCTCCCACCGAAGTTTGGTCCAAGAAAGGCACCATCTCTTGTTAAGGGTGTGGTGAACATCCAAATCCACTTTGAAGTTGGGGATTTTGGAAATCTTCTTACCATTGCTCCATTTGAGGCCCTCCAAGCAAGGAAGATCCTGACCGCAGAGAAGGCGGGTAGTTGAGCGGTCCCAGGCTAAACACCTGCTTTGAAGAAGAGTCCATTCCTCAAAGGTAACTCTAAGTCTCGGGTCCAATTCTTCGAACCTGATCCACTGGCTGGTCTCTTGTTTCCAGAGTTGTTTCCACTGTTTGAACCCCTTGTTCCATAACCGCCTTGCAGTTTGGAGGTTCCAAGACTCCACCCCCCGAATGCCACTGATCGGGAACCAAATAGAATCATTTTGTCTTATGCCAGCCGCCCACTTCCACTCATCACTGATTCTGATGAATTGTTTGACCTTGTTCCAATTCTTCCATAAGGAACATACGAGGCTAGAGCCTTTAGGGAAGACCGGGTGGGGGGAGAACAAAAGCGTGAGAATACCTAAGTCCTGCCACCCAGGGTGGCCAACCAAGGTAAGGTCTTCCGTGTTTCTGAAGATCAATTTGGCCCAAGAGGACTCCCTATTGCTCCAAGCCTTGATAAGCCACTTAGCAGCCAACTTGTCAGCCAACCCACCAATATCCAATATCCACCAATTGAGCCTTGGGGGTTATCCTGTTTTGAAGTCCCTTGGGAGTCAGGGACTGGTTTCACATCGAGTGTGTGACACCAGTAAGTAGTAGTATGGCCGTCTTTATCATCATAAAGAGGGCACATGCAGAGAGAGAGAGTGCAGCCTGCAAAGCGCAATTTCCCGCAGCTCATCGGGCCCTGGAGGTTTCAGTGGCCGCGATTGCAGACTGCGGTGGGCTGCGGGCATATGAGATTAGACCATATAAGTATATAAGACCTAACCAAGGTCTGGGTCTATCGCTATGTAAATATGTACATTGTACACAAGCTGAAGTCTCATCAGAATCTCTTTTAAAGCTGTAGTAGCGTAGAGAGAGGAGAGTGGTCGGCCGGGGGCCTTTTCGTTTCCTACTCCAGGACTCCATGGCAGCCACAGCAGTGACAGTGAGAGTGTTAGTCAGTTTAGACTCGGCACGACCCTGTCTCTCTCTCTAGATACGCAAACAAGGCTACGATCTCAGAGTCTCTTTCTAGTCTGTAGAGAGAGAGAGAGGGGTGATCAACCAGGGCCCGACGCCGGTGGCCGCACTTGCGGGCGGGGGGGGAGGGACTCAGGGGGTATGCCGCTCGCAAATTCGCGATCCAGTGTCAATGGCAGCCCTTCCTTGTAGACTGTAGTGAAGATGAGTTTGGGGGCCGCCCAGCGCCTCGGGACTGAGACTTGAGTCGGGACTCTCTCTTTGTCTTTCTCTCTCTCTGCCTCTCACAATCTCTCACTGGATACACCGAAAAGCTAAAAGACTCTGTGAGCTGCCGCCTGCCGCTGCTCAGCCTAATATCGCTCGTTCGTACGGCTGCGGAACAGCTGCAGCAGCAATGGCTCCATGCGACTCATGTCGGAGCACAGCTGAAAAGCAATGTCGCGTGCAGGGCCCCGCCACTGCCAGCTTCAAGAGTGCACTGCTGCAGCCTGCAGCTGCCAGACCCTTGCGTCAGACCATGGGGCACGGGACATATCTCTTGGATTCTCTAAATTTCTGTCTCACTCTCTATCTCTGTCTTACGACTGACACGCAGCCAGTGATAGTCCACCCAGTGCTGCCACGGCAGACACATTCAGCCGCTATTTGTTTCTTCTTTCAACAACAAACCAAAGTTCCAGGCTGAAGGGCCCATCCAGACGGCATGGTGGCAGCTTGCAAGTAGCAAATACTCCCCCGTTTCGCCACCGGCGCAGGCGCAATCCAACGACAGGGCAAAAGACTGCCGGGCCTCAGGAACAGAATGATTTTCATTGGTTTACAATGATGTCCAGTGTCCACTTCTTTTATTTTTTATAAAAGGAAGTTCGACCTTTTTTTTTGACAGAATAAGAAAAATTAATATTGAAAAGGTAAAATACAAAGGGGTAGAGTGAAGATCACCCCCAGTAAAGATCAAGATACATCATTGCAGTCAGAAGGCCAGGTTACAACAACGCAGTAAGGAGGGCACACATTTGACTTCTTTTCCTAGAATACAGTTTAAGAAGGAGATTTTTCCATTTCCTGTAGTTATTCTTCCTTAGGACATCATGAGTGCTTGTGTCTCTGTGAGTAGCATCGGTCACAGAGGAGTTACATAAATACATAATTTATTGCATTGTTACAAAAGAATTTGAAGTCTTTGGGTTTGTTGGAAAAGACATTGGAGCATCTATTCTTCCAAATCGACCACAAAATGTGGTTCCTAATCAAGTGCCAAAGCAGCAAATCCATCTTAAAGCACACACCAAGGAGAATTTCTTTGTAGCCAAGCTGAGGGAGGCCATTGCTCAAACAGTATAGATTTATCGTTGCCCAAAATTTATGGGCCTGAAGACAATTAATAAACAGATGCGCCATATCTTCAAATTGGCCACAATGGGAACACTTACCAAATTCAATATTAATCTTACTAGCCCTCTCCCCGGTCCAAAGCCCCTTGTGCACAATGAGCCACTGAAGACAAGATTGCTTGACGGAAGGGAGAAATGCCCAAATACATAAGAATCTGAATTTCCACTGTGATGGGGACCATTGCACTTTCCAATACCTATTCAGCTTAGGAGTGATCTTGGAGATGGGAATAAAAGAGTTATTTTTGAAGTATCTGTACATGTCAGCTGCAACAACACCAATACTCAAAAATCTAGCAGAATAACAACCAGCCGGGATAACCAGCAACTCCTCCCTTTTGTTCTTCAAAACCTGTTTACAAGCAATAGAAAGGCCGTCAGTAGCAAAAATGGAATCTTCAGAGATTATCTGATTCCCAAAGAGAAAGTCCGTCCATTTGGAGAAGCCAGCTTTTCTACACTTGTTCATTCTAATGGATAGCTGGTAGTCGGGGGGGACCTCCTTCCAACCAATCCAAGCAGACTGTTGCACCTGAAAAGATAAGTTAGTAGCAAAAGCAAAAGGAATTCTATACATACTTTTAACTTTCATCCAAGCCCTCCAGAAGGAACACACCAGCCTGCTACCATAGGGGGAGAACATGTAAGGGGAAGAGAGGACATCCCACAAATCAAAGTTGTTCTAGCTTTTGAAACCAACAATGTAAAATTTATTAATATTCATTTTCACAAGACAAGCCCATAAGTCATTACTAGTAGACGCTCTCACAATCCACTTAGCATCCAACTGAGTAGCCATCTTGGACGGGCAGATGATACCAAGCCCACCCTCTTCTTTCCGCATACAACACACCTTCCATGCAACTTTGGGCACTTTGTTGGAGTCCTGTGAGCCTCCCCAAAGGAACCGTCTAGACAGGGCAATGTAATAAAGTAAGTCTATGATCCAAGGGTCTGGCCGGTTCAGACAGATCTGAAATCGAACACCGTTTGGTCATCCGTGTGTATGACCAAAGATCTCGAGTTTAGACTTACTAGGAGGTCTTGTGCTCTTGTGAACAAGTGATCCACTTAGCTTAGTGGTTAAGTCTCAAGGATGTGAAGGAGGAGGTCTTGGGTTCAGCCCCCATGGGGTACATGGGGAGAGTGTTTTGCCCAAAGAGCTCTAGAGCCTTCTAGAAGCATCCACTTGAGTTAACTCGAGTTAACTGGGACACTTGGCGCACATGTAGTTACATGGCTGACACTTGGATGATTAGCATCCACCTGCCCAATAAGGCAGTCCCCTGGAGAGAGCTATATATAGAGGCATTTGGTTGGGAGGAGAGTCATCTCTCAAGCATGTGGTGGTCGTAATCCTTGTTCTCTTGCATTGGTATCAGAGCCTAGGAAGTAGGCTTGGGAAGGGTGGAATGATCCAATGGCCTCTAAAAAAGGCGCTTGGGCACTCTACCATGTGAAAGGGTAGGAATTGTGGAAGGCGCGCACGTCGGCTTCAAGGATGGACCTTACAATGATTGGGGTGTATCTCTCAATCCGTAAGTCGGATTGAGGCGTGTAATATACCGTTGGAAAGCTCTCGGAACGAACTTTCCAATGAGCTAGCTTGGAAGTGTGAATTCCTTGGAAATCCTTGGGTGGCACTTGATTGAGTGTTCAAGATACCAAGCATGGGTGAGAACAAGGTTCAAGACTGAGGTTGAGAACAAGGGCTCGAGACACCAAGGTTGCGAACAAGAAGGTTCAAGACACCAAGGTTGAGAGCAAGGGTTCAAGAGACCAAGGTTGCGAACAAGGTTCAAGAAACTGTGCGAGGTTGAGGAACATCAATTCAAGGGCACCTAGGGAGTTCAAGGGACTGATCACCGAGGCTAGAGGGATACAAGAGTAGATCATTGAGGACAATGATCGACCAAGGGGGGAAGAATGTAACATAATCCTGGTAGGAGATGGTTGAACCACACCCTAAGAGAGAGGATTAGGAAGTAATCCTCAACCATGGCTTTTGGGGCAAGTGGTTAGCCCATCACATTCCTAACCAAGAGGTTGTGAGTTCAATTCCTTACAAAGGTTGAACCTCAACATCAATTGATCCTTGACGTCAATAAAAGGATGTTAGGTTCTATAGTTGCCTCTCTAGTAAATGATGCAACTAGCTAAGCAATCTTTAGGAAATAATATAAGTTCCTAAAGACTTGAAAGTGTGAATTTTTCATTTAGGAATAGAAAAGTTCCAAGAAATGGATCTTAAATCCATGAACTTCTCCTAAACAAGTTATAAAGTTCAAAGTGTTCATAGTTGCATTACTATTGGATCAATCATCAATAGATGCTTGGACTTTAAACATAAATTTGATTAGTGAAATATGTTTAAAGGACTCTAGTAACATCTGAAGATTGACCAATAATAATGAGTTTTGTATCAAACTCAAAGTCGATATCACATAAATGAAAGTTCAACTTAAACTTTCATAGTGGCATGGGAAACCATATCCAAAAGGTGATATTTAGTCTCTAGTTTGATACTCAAGAAATGAATACACTTGAATCAGTCAGTAAACCTTCTGGATATTCTTTCAAATATCCTTCCAACATTGCAAAAGATTCCAAGATGAATCATTTGTTCAAGATATTTGATTCCCTAAAAGGAATCTCAAGTCTTTGAATCATTTGTTAAAGATATTTGATTCCCTAAAAGGAATCTCAAGTCTTTGAAGAATGGCATTCTTTCAAGTATTGAGAATGAAATTCTTCATACTCTTTAGTCTGTAAGTAGTTCCTTAGCAATTCCCAAACCATCAGTATTGGTTAATTAAGTCCAAATAGTGATATAACCCAAAGGTATATAAAAAATTCTTAGCTTTGGAATCTAAGAGGCATTAGTGTATGCTTGGACTTGAGTAAGGAAAAGATCTCTAAAAATCCTGCAGGTAAGCAAAGAAGCTTAAAGATAGTTTAAGAGATCTTAAAAGATAAAGATAAAGTCTTTATTAATTATCGCATGATCAACAAGACTTGATCAAGCTTGGCCATGATTGTCCAAGAACATGCGATTGGAACTACCCTGTAGATTGCCCAAGTATTGGCAATAAAAATTTTCTTTATGAATGATTCACTCAAGTTCCATTTATTCGATGGAAAACTGTGAAAAAGAGTAAGTCTGAACAGAGTAAAGAAATTCCAAGAATGTAGTCTGCAACCGTGAAAATGGTAATTAAGTCTGTGGAAGGTAAAACATAAGTGTTTACCTATCCTTAAAGGGATTTTGGTACAAATCCAGAAAGCATGAGCGGATGCTTAAGACTTAAGCAGTAAAGAGATTCCTAAATAAAGTCCCCGGGGTAGGTACCTAAAGCATTAGTAAAGAAAGGAATCTAAAGACAAGAAGTCAAAAGCTCTTGTCGCTACAAAATTGGTCAAGGGTAAACCAATTGAACTTGAATTCAAGAAAATTCAAGTACTTGGATTTCTGATTGGTTTTCATTTGAAAACCCTAGTAAAGAAGAATTGATATTCTGTTAAGAGGTTTTCAAGTTCCCAAGGTAAAGCACATGATTGTGAGACGATCATGTGAAGGAATCAAAACCTAGAAAATCTAGTTAGAGGTAATACCTGGAGCTTCTAAATTCTCGTAAAAGAATTGAAGAGATAAGGTACTCTATCAAGAGATGTTTAGACTTTAGGATAAGAATCACCCACACATTAATGTGAATATAAAATAGGGTGGTATGGGACACCAGATTTTATACTCAGATTGATATAGGAAAGATGGTATGGGACATCGGACCGTGGGATGATAATTATCTTTTAGTCCTAGTTTGGATTTTGAAGTTAGGTTTCATCCTCAAGGGAATTAAGACTTCAAGAAAAGTTTAATTCGTAAAGGATGAAAGTAGTATCTTACGATACTTCAAGATGACTTCAAGATCAAGGAAATTGAAGATATGAAGCAAGGAACGTCCAAGATCTTCTTAGAACACTTCAAGCTTAAGTGTTATTGATCAGAAATATTTGATAAATTTCTGAAAGAAGTTGGACTTTGATTTTGAGTTGATCTTTTCAACTAAAGATTTAATTGACTAAGTCAAGCATCAAGTTCCTAGTGTAACTTGATAAATTCACTCTTTCGACTCAAAGAAATGCACAAGAATTGCATTCACGATTAGGAGTCAAAAAGACTGAATGTGACCTGAACTTAGTCTCAAGTGAAGCATTATTTGAATACGAAACTCATCGATAGAACCTCAGTGGGTCGACACACTGATGTTGGTTACCACACTAGTATCTTGTGGTTGGATGATGTTTTTGATTTGCTTTGAATCTTTTTGAGAAACTAGCTTATTTCTCTTAAAGATAAAAACAATGCTTCAATATCTTGTTGAAATAGATCTTTGAAAAGTTAAAGTCCTGAGTCAACTAGACTTTGACTCATAGCAAGTTTATGTATATTCAAAGTTTGAATTGGTTGTACAGAGTCTTAGTTATGTCTTTCTTTCCGCTTTCCAAATCTTTTGAAATTGACTCAGATATAGTATCTGATTCCTTTTGCAAAAGACCAGGGTTAGCCGGTTAGAATAAAATAACTAACTTGAACATCCTAGATAGATGTTATGTACAAGAACCTTTTCAATCTTCAAAAGATGATAAGTCTAAGTGGACTTATTCATTTGAGTTTGCTTCAAGTTATAGCATAAATGATTTCCTGGAGTCCAGTATACTCTAGAATAGGGAAGTTAGGAATTGCTCATCAGATTGACAATTCCCAAGAACTTTCAGTTAAAATCTTTGAGAAAAGTGTCTTAAGTTGGACAATTTTCATTTTGAAGTTGTATTGGTCAAGTTATAGTATGATTGACTCAAAGAAATGGTAAACTTTCTCCTACAGTTTACAAAGGATTTTTAAACTCATAAGGACAAAGTAGTCCTCTAGTCGGGTGAAAAAATCAAGTAACTGTTAGATAAAAGTAAACCATTGTACAGACATCTAAAGTTAGATGTATGGGACAACCAAACTTCAAGTTCTCCAAAACAAATTCAAGTGAATCAAGAATTCTCAAAGTCTTGTGAGGGATAAGAATCCCACCTTAATTACTAAGCCCATGCACCAGTTATGCCTAGAAATGGACCAGTAATTTGAATCCACCTAGTTCACATGTTTGTTCCTAGATCGCACATCCAGAAACTGTGAATTAGCCAGGGATGTTATTAGATCCACCCTCATTATTCTTCACTAGTTTGTACTTTGTCCCGTTCATCAAAGTACAAAACCAGATAGTGTTTTTTGGGCAAGGATGCCACCACAGAGATGAGACATGTTCTTCCAGTTCTAGAACATGACCATGTTCTTCCAGTTTTAGAACATGAGGCTCGGGGGTTGCCTACAGTATGTATATAGCTCTATTTTCGAGGACGAAAATCTTTTCCAAGGGGGGAAGAATGTAATAAAGTAAGTCTATGATCCAAGGGTCTGGCCGGTTCAGACAGATCTGAAATCGGACACCGTTTGGTCATCCGTGTGTATGACCAAAGATCTCGAGTTTAGACTTACTAGGAGGTCTTGTGCTCTTGTGAACAAGTGATCCACTTAGCTTAGTGGTTAAGTCTCAAGGATGTGAAGGAGGAGGTCTTGGGTTCAACCCCCATGGGGTACATGGGGAGAGTGTTTTGCCCAAAGAGCTCTAGAGCCTTCTAGAAGCATCCACTTGAGTTAACTCGAGTTAACTGGGACACTTGGCGCACATGTAGTTACATGGCTGACACTTGGATGATTAGCATCCACCTGCCCAATAAGGCAGTCCCCTGGAGAGAGCTATATATAGAGGCATTTGGTTGGGAGGAGAGTCATCTCTCAAGCATGTGGTGGTCGTAATCCTTGTTCTCTTGCAGGCAATGACCTACGAGAATTGCTTTTTGCTAGGCATCCAACAAGCAAGGAAATAAGTGATGGTGGGCAGAATGTAGTGCTTCAAAACAAAAACCCTATGAGCAAGATTTTGTTGAAAGGAGAGCCATTTAGTAATTTTATCTCTAAATTTAGATAGAACCCAATTCCACCGCTGCTCAAAGGAAATACCAAAACCCATAGCAATGCCCAGAAGACGAAAGACTTCACCTTTTTTGATGATAGAACAACCATGAGTAATCATCGAACCTGGAACAATAGTGTTAGAAGAAAAAAAACCAGTTTTTTTATGATTAACAGTGGATCCACTAGCCAAACAAAAAGTATGCAGACATGAAAGGAAAGCATCGGCCGAGACGTCATCAGCAAGGGTTATCATATTGGTATCATCGGCAAACATCTGAAGCCCAAGTTGCATACTCGAATTAGGGATTTGGATGCCTCTAATGGTTCCTTGAGTCATGCAGTCTCTAACCAACCACCCAAGAGCATCGCTGCAGATGGAAAAAAGAAGAGGAGCAAGGGGGCAGCCTTGACGAATAGACCTGTGAAGCCTGAAGGGATCACAAATCTGACCATTGATAGCAACCCTGGAGTTAGCATTTCCAAAAAGAATACTCGTGAAATTAATAAACTTTTTCCCTATTCCAACATCATGTAAAGACTGGAGAATAAAGTCCCAATCAACCCTATCATAAGCTTTGTCAAAGTCAACCTTAAAGAAGAAGGAGTCTAAATTGGCCTCTTCGGCATAGCTCATACCTTCCCAAATAGAAATGATGGCATCAAGAATGAATCTACCTTTGATGAACCCTTTTTGCTCCGGGAGAATGATATCATCCATGATGGGGCTAAGCCTACGGGCAAGCATAGATGCGTAGATTTTGTAAAGCGAAGTCAAACAAGAGTTAGGGTGCGAGTTGTTGAGGTCGTCCTTGGGTCCCTTTTTGTGAATCAACTTAATGACTCCAGAATTGATGAAGAAAGAGATAGTACCTCTCCTAATGGATTCCTGCCAGATCAAGAGAATGATGGGCACCAAAAAATCAACCAACTCCTGAATGAAAATTTATAAATGGTTTCTCTGACTTCGCCAGTCGAGAGGGGCAGGTCCAAGATAGCAGCCAATAAGCGAGATATCATTTTCTTTCTCTTCAGGGCAATCATGGCTCTAGCGCGCTGGATGTCCTCCCCTCTCTTGGGAGGCACGGAGAAAACATCCTCCTGCAAGTTGTCAGAGGTATAGGTGGCATAATCCCCCGTGGACCTTTTCAACATAGGAACAAAATCCCTAGCCTTTTTCTTTTTTAACATATCAAACATGTGCTTATTCGGTTTGTCCAACTTACCTGCCCAAAATTCTCTTGACGTGGCGAGGGCACCACTAGCAAGGAGGTAGTCTTCCAGTCTTAATCTATTGTGAAGCTCGAGGACCCTCTGACTATAGTCATTGCTCTCATTTTGAGAGCTCTTAATCATCCTTCTTTTCAGCCTCAACTCTTTGGCCTTCGCTTTGTAAAAGGTGAAAAGCTTTTGGATATCCTTGATAGCATTCTCCCAGGCAATAGAAGGGAACACCTGACGGGCAAAGTGAGTTTTAAAGATAGTAATGGTCTCTTCTTTAACACAGGGGATCTTAAGGAGGGAGGGATCCAGGTGAGGCCAGCCAGCCTTGTACTCAGGACAATTAGCAAACAACTTAGTAACCAAAGGGGTGTGATCCGACACCTGCATGGAGTGATCAAGCAAACATTTAAAATGCCAAAGATCTTGAAACCTAGAGATGTTCATGTAAACCCTATCTAATCTCGCAGACAAAAAGTTAGAAGCATTTCTGTTACTCCAAGTGTGCCCAGAGGAAGAAGAGCAATCAAGCAGATTAAGAGTGTTGGACAGATGATACCAGCTATGTCTCTCTCTCCCCTGCAAGATGTTATCCCGGTTGCCAGATCTATCATCACTGTTCAGCACCATGTTAAAGTCACCAGCAAGAATAACATCACCAAAAAGCCCAGCCAACTCTTCCCAGCAGGCAGATCTGACAGTAGAATTATTAGAAGCATAGATGCTGGCAATAGTGAAGTTAAGGGGATGAACACATTTAAGAGCAACCCACTGACTAGAATAACTCTGAATGACTTTTTCCACAAGATGATGCAAGTTAGAAGATATACCAATAGCAGACCCGCCTTTCCCACTGGTATGATTGGTAATGAACCAAGAATGCTTACTAGACAAGATTTGAAGATTAGTCAGCAAGTCAGAACCACCAACCTTAAGCTCTTGTAAACAAATAAAGTCAGAATGATGACAGGACTCCAACAGCCATCTGTTGACCACCTTGGCTCTGACAAGATCACTCATTCCTTTAACATTAAAAGATAAGATATTGATTAAGTCCATAAAGAGGGATAGAGAACTTGCTGAACAACCAAAAAGAGAACCCAACCCATGGAGGTTCGCCCAATAATTTTATACCACCAGATGACGACAGGCCTGTTTTTACTGCTTTGTTGCAGCACCCACACAACAGGAGGAGGATTAAGTAAAACTGAAGTGAGATGCCACTTATACACAAGGAGACACCAAGAGGACTGCCTGCCAATTCCAGCATTCCATGCAGACAAGATGAAGAGAATTTTGCCCCAAAAGTAGCCAGAATCAAAGTACAAGTTTCTACGAAGACAAATGGCAGAGCCATCACTCATAAATTTGGGAACAGACTTCAAATAAGATTTACTTGAGGCCTGTTCATTGGACCAAGACTCCCACTTACGATACCATCTAGCAGTACGAGGTCTGGACTTCAGCACATCAGTGAAATTGCTCCTCGACAACAGACACAAGGAGAACAGCTTAATATGCTCAGCAGTCAGCCTGGTACTCAACAGAAAATGCATCACATAGACTCCAGCTTTTATGGAAGCAACCCCAGAATGAATTAACTTCCTAATTTCATCAACCTTTCCATAATGAGCCCTATGACTATTAGAAGCCCCGGACTGATCACAAGCAGCAGAACAAAAAACATCTTTGCTACCCAACTTGACAATGATATGGTAGATAGACTCCATTCCCAGCCATCTCTGCCAGCTGCTGCTGATGAGAGAGCACATACTACCCCATTTCATACAAGAGGAGGGTTGCCTATTCTCCCAAACCTCACAACTAGAAAGAGAGCAGTAAGCAGTACTTCCCAGGACACAACACCTGTGGGTATACAAGAAGACACACCGAGAGCAGTGCATGTTAGATCTAGAGTCCCAAACAAACAAGAAGGAGAAAAAGTTACCCCACTTGATCCAATAGCAGCATAGATCAAAGAGCATGTTTATTCCAAGGTGAAGGACAGAGCCAACACTCAGAAATTGGGGAAAAGACTTCACATCAGACTTACTGGTCTTGCAAGGGCCACCCATCCACTGGCACAAGGGAATGTGCTTGTTATCCTCAGCAAACAGCCTTAAACAAACACTGATGATATTCTCAAGACCCAGCCACCTCTGCCACCTGCTGTAGAAGAGAGAGAACTTATTGCATTCATTACAGGGTTGCATATTCTTCCTTGTCCAGTAGCTAGGCAGAGAGCAGGTAGCAATACACCATCCTTGGAAATAGAAACCTGTGTTAAACAGGACACAGTGAGCATGAGGAAAAGTCATGTGACAGTATTGCATAATCAGATCAAGCCAGCAGACACCCAGCTGACTGGCATCCCTAACACTCCTGTAAGGGACACCCAGCCTCTGAAACCTGCAAGGGTAATACCTGTCAAGGTGCAAGACACAGAAATCTAACCACCATTGCAACAGAAGGAACCAGTCACAGGTAAGAATGTAGACAGAGATCCACTAGTAAAACTTAACATGAAGAAGAAGGATGGGCAACAACAACACAACAATACTCACCCCCGGCAAATTGCACTTACTACATCTGATAACTATCCCAAAAGAGCTTTTCTTCTTAGGTTTAACATTCACCCCAAACAGCACCATGTGGGAGGGGAAAGATCTCTTAATGAGGCTGGCAAATTTAATAGAGATATAGTGGATGTTCTCAAGTCCCATCAATATTTGCCACATACTGTTGAGGAGAGCACACTTGTAACAACACTTCATACAGGAGAAGGGTTGAAGCTTGTCTGTTTTCCAGTATCCAGAGGGAGAGTAGCCTGCAATGTCCCACTTGGCACACCAGATAAGGTAATAAAAAATTTCTTTGTTACCTGTCCTAAACAAGACACAAGGAGCCTGAGGGAAAAAAAGGTTATTTAACTTTGTCCACCAAAAAGCCAAGTGACAATAATGCAACTTCACTTCAAGCCAGCATAAACACAGATGGCTGACACCCCCAGCACTTCTGTAAGGGCCTCCCAACCACTGACACCTGTAAAGGTAAGGGAAACAACCATCTAACCACATTTGCCAAATAGGGAACTGGCACCTATATCTGGTGGCTATCCCAGAAGAGTTTTTCTTCTTAGGTTTAATACTCACATCAATCAGCACCCTGTGGTTGGGATAAGATCTCCTAACGTAGTTAGCTTCCTTATAATAGACACAGTGGATGTTCTCAAGACCCAGCCAACAGTGCCACCTACTATTGAGGAAAGAACACTTATTACACCACTTCATACATGAGGAGGGTTGCAGCTTTTCTCTTATCCAGTAGCCAGTGAGAGAACAGACAGTGGTGCTCCACTTGGCACCCCAGCTGAGGTAAAATGAACCATCATTGTTCCCTGCCTTAAAAAAAAACAGGGAACCAGAGGGAAAAAAAAACTGCTTAACTCAAGCCAACTAGAAGCCAAGTGACAATAGTGCAAATTCATCACTATCCAGCAGACACACAGATGGCTGACCCCCCCAACACACCTGTATGGGCTTCCCAGCCACTGACACCTGCAAGGGTAGTACCAGTTAAGGAAAAGAAAACTGACTTCTAACCACCAATGTATACAGAGGTTAAGGCAATCTTCACTGAAATGAACACAGACAGAGATCCTCCAGTTATTCTTGGTATGAAAAAAAAGATATTTGGGCAAAAACATCACAACAATACACACCATGGCCATGTATTCACAAAGAAAAGGGCACTTACTACATCTGTTAGTTAATCCTGAAGAGCTTTTCTTCTTAGGTTTAACACTCCCTTCATGCAGAACAAGGTGGTTGGGGTAGAGTCTCTTAATATAGTTAGTTGTAGGCTTGCTAGCAATACAAGAGAGAGATTGCATGTTCTCCTCACAATAAATCCCGGCCAAGGTGCAGAAGTTGTTGCCCCTCATGGCACCACAGGTGGGGTTATAGGAATCTTCCTTGTTACCTTTCTTAAAGGAGACACAAGAATCACCAGTAAATCTCTTGTGGAGAAACACTAGCTCCAGGCAGCTGGACAACAAGTGATAGTAAAGCAGATAACCTTCAGACCAGCAAGCCCATACATGTCCCTTGCTAGGGTAGATCCAATGCAAACTGAAATTATGAAGCTTCTCACAGAAGTGCACAAGGGCAAAGATCCACCAGTCGTCCTTAACATAAATATAAATGACGGGGGAAAAAGAAAAAGCATTGGTATACACCAGGGTTATACTGTCACGATGAATGTACGATCAACCATGTGATTACGCATCTTCATACCTGCTATTTTTAGGGGGTTTAATCATAGAGACAGATTCTCTTAAGGGATCTTTTCTTTTAGGGTTGACATTGCCTATTTCCATGTCGTCAGTGTTGACCATATCAGTGTCTTCCTGGTTAAAGGCTTGAGGGGAGAATTTGGAAAGCACAACTTGATCAGTCTTGTAAAGGTCTTGGGCAAAGGTCTGTAGATCCAGATTGTGGGTAGCAAGATTGGAGGGCCTACTACTTGAACGGAGAGGTTTTTGGGGTTTTTTTTTGTAGGCAACTTGTGTCCATCCATCCTCGTCCTTCTAGACTGGGGAGCATTGGACAGTTTCGACATTGTCTTGAGGATTCCTATCATCTTGGAGCACATTGGGGTTCTCGCTCTCTTTTTCTGCCATAACACCACCACTGCCCGACAAGAAAGGGTTTGCTACTTCTTCTAATAGCACGTCAAACATGTTGGAAGTCTTGGGGTTTCTTTTTTTTTGCAACTTGGAGGGAACTTTTTGCATATTATTGGACATACTAGGGCCAACATTAGTAGGTTTGTAGTCCTTAGGGGAACTTTCAGATTTTTGGAGCAGAGGGCAGTCTTTAATGAGATGGCCTTGTTTATAGCAGTTGAAACAGGCATTTGGTAAGTTACGGTAGGTAACTTTTTGATCATGTAGTTTCCTGCCGTCTGAGTCTTTAATAACTAGGGAGGTCTTAATGGGCTTCGAGGTATCTATCTCAATGAGCACCTGGGGGTCCCATTTGGGATTAATGATTCCTTTATTCCTCTACCCTAGAACTCTCCTAAGGAGACTACAAAGATTGTCAAGCCAGGGATAAAAATCGACTCGAAAGTCTAGAAGTTCCACCCAAACAGGAACCTTGGTGGGCTTAGGTCCTCTAGGGTTAAAGCCTAAATACCACTTAAACACTGAGATAGGCGTGAACTTAATAAGCCACTGCCCCTCACTGACAACCTTGAAGGCACTCTCAGCGTCCACAAAATAGAACAAGAAATAATTATTAGGCATGTATTGAATGTGCTTGACTATGATACCTTTAACTTCCCATTGCTGTTTTACCCAGCTCCTTAACACGTCTAAAGCTGGACGAGGTCCATGACACAAGCCTATAACAACTTGCTCACCCAGCTGCGCCTACCATCTGTCTAGGGCATTCCTCTCAATGATGAGAGTGTCATCGTCCCTATCCATTAACTCGGGGTCTAGGCTGATTGCATGAGCATTGTCAAAACCTGCATCGACCTTCGCTTTACCTTTGTCCGTCGACTTTGGAGGGGGGTTACAGTCCTTATCTGGTTGAGCCGTCCACAGCAGGCCGAGATTCGATGGTTGTACTGAGGCCATCTCAAAAAATTTCTTTCGTGGAGAGTTAGGGCTGCTGTCGGATACTTGAGCACCTTCTATATGTCCTTCCCGAAGAGGTTGCTCCATCGTCGAGGAGCTGCCAAGTCCGTACCCATTGCGGAGGGCTTCATGGAGGGCCATGATAGCAGCGAACTGAGGGCACGGAAGGGGTTCAACCACTCTAGCACCGAAGCCCCTAGGAGTCCACCATCGCCAGCAGAGGGCGCGAAACGAAACCCTAGCAGAGAGCGCGAACCCTAGCAGAGTTCGTGAATCCAGAGTTCAAGAAGTTTGACCTTTGCCTAATCTCCCGGACTTTAATTAAAATAAGGAAGAAAAGTTACACGTGAATGGGACTAGTGCCCAAGGGACTCCCCAAATCCCACAAAGCAGGGGACAAGTTCGGTAAGCTAGAGAGCATTACAAATGAGGTGTACAAAACTATCATCTCCCTCATGCGGAACCCATTTGGGTTTCAACATGTTATCTACTAAGAGATAAATACAGTGGTGTCTAAATGGAGGAGATCTCTTATCCCGGGAGATTCTTTTACCTAGAAGAAACAAGGATTTCTCAATCGACCATTCCTTTGGGGTTTGGCCAAAGTTGACAGCACATTGCTCCCTCCAAATCTTCCAAAGTGTCTCACCTCTGATGGCATTCCACAGCCTTGATGAGCAACCAACTGCCTCACCCAACAGTGCTTGTTGCCAATTGATTTGTTTCGAGAGGTGCAAGATCCGTGTCACGTGATGCCAGATAACATGGGCCTTGGGGCAATCGAAGAAGAGGTGAACAAGGTCTTCGATGCAACCATGGCACCGCTTGCACCATGGAGGCACACCACAAATTTTGTTGGCCCTTGCATTTTACCAAATACCCTTATGCAAGATTTGCCACATGAGAACATACTTCTTGATCTCAATAAGGGGGTGCCAAATAGACATGAACTTAAGTTCCCATCGAAGTTTGGTCCAAGAAAGGCATCACACCTTGTTAAGAGTGTGATGACCAACTATGTTTTCTTTGAAGTTGGGAATTCTAGATAGTTTGTTACCATTGCTCCATTTGAGGCCCTCTGAGCAAAGAAGATCCTGTCCACAAAGAAGGCGGGTAGTTGAGTGGTCCCACGCTAAACACCTGTTTTGAAGAAGAGTCCATTCTTTGAGGGAAAATCTATGTCTCGGGTCTAAGTCTTGAAACTTGATACATTGGCCGGTCGCTTGTTTCCAGAGCTATTTCCACGGTTTGAACCCCTAGTTCCATAGTCACTTAGCTCTTTGGAGGTTCCAAGACTCCACCTCCCATATGCTGTCGATCGGGAACCAAATAGAGTCATTTTGTCTTATCCCTGCAGCCCATTTCCACTCATCACTGACTCTGATGAATTGTTTGGCTTTGTTCCAACTCTTCCATAAGGAACACACAAGGTTGGAGCCTTTAGGGGACATCAGGTGGGGGGAGAACAGAAGCGTGAAGATCCCAATGTCCTTCCACCCGGGAAGACCAACAAACATAAGGGCATTCGAATTTCAAAAGAGCAATTTAGCCCAAGAGGACTCTCTATTTCACCAAGCCTTGATAAGCCACTTTTCCGCCAACTTGTTAGCCAACCCAGCGATATCCAAAATACCCAAGCCCCCCGAGTCTTTCGAGCTAATACAAGTTTCCCATTTGATTTTGGGAATCCCCCTCCTGTTGGGGTCCCCAATCCATAGGAAGTTTCTACAAATCCTTTCCACTTTGGCCAATTCTTTCTCCTTAGGTCTCCAACACGAGATATAGTAAATGATCGTAGAAAGCATGAATGTGTTGACAACCATTGCATGCCCTCTGAAGTTAGCTTGCATACCTTTCCAATGATTTAGTTTGTTATCCAGTTTGGCTAGCACCCAGTTCCATCGTTGGTCCATCGAGATCTTGAAGCCCATCGGAATACCGAGGAGATGGAAGACTTGACCACTAGGGATAACTTGACACCCCTGATCAATCAATAGTTGGGGAGGGGGCCCATGGATCGCTCTGAAAGCATTGATTTTTGAACCTGATGCCATACAAAAGGTGTCAAGGCAACTCTAAAACATCTCAATGCAGTTTCTATCGTTAAGAACAAAGGCATTCATGTCATCGGCAAAGAGTTTAGCAATCATTTGGCCGTGATCAAGAGGTAGGGAGAGCCCCTTGAGATTTCCAGCATCCAAGTGATGCTTAAAAAGGTGACTGAGGCCATCCGAGGCGATCGAGAAGAGTAGTGGAGCCAGTGGGCAGCCTTGCCTGATAGATCTTTTTAAACGTATGGGTTTAGAGAGCTTACCGTTGATATTTATTCTCGTTGAAGCGTTTCCAAGGAGAGTGGAAACCATCTTCGTGAATTTTTGGTTGCATCCAAGATCTTTCAGAGATTGAAGAATAAAGTCCCATTCCAATCTGTCATATGCTTTGTCGAAGTCGATCTTAATGAATACCATATCTTGAGTAGACTCCTCAGCAAAAGCAAGGCCTTACCAAATATCAACAATTGCTTCAAGTATAGATCTACCTTTGATGAAACCTTTCTGGTCCTCACAAAGCCAAGACCTTAAATGACAAGAGATTCGATTGGCGATAACTTTGGCGATTATCTTGTATCCAGTTTGGAGCATGGTAATTGGCCGCCAGTTTTCAATTTTGTTCTTATCTCCCCTTTTGTGAATTAATTTGATGACACCATTATTGAGACACTCAGGGAGGGCACCGAAGGAGAGAGCCTCTTGCCACACTAGAGGCAGCGGGCTGGCCACCACGTGCTTAAAGGACTTGAAAAACTCATTTGTGAGTCCATCAGGGCCCGAACTTTTCCCATTGGGCAGAGCATCAATAACCTCGATAATTTTGTTCTCTGAAATGTTAGAATCTAGTAGAGAAATCATGTTCGGAGGGATTCTAGGTTGACCAACCCTTGAAATGGATGCCATGCAATCATGCCTGTGTGGGGAAAGAGGAGTCGAAACCCCAAGAAGATGGGTGAAATGCTTGACGATGATTGAGCTATTCTCAACTTCTGTGCTATATTCGATCCCATTGTTATTGACCAAGAAGGGGATGGCTTGCCTAGCTTGTTTCCTTTTAAGGATGTTGCACATCTCTTTCGAAGGTTTATCAGCCTTCCCCGCCCACCCATCTTTGAAAAATATTTGAAGATTTTTCCTTTGAACCTCTTCCTCGAGTCTTAGTCTTCCCCTAATTTTCAGAAGCCCTTGTTGGCATTGAAGATTACCTTTGTTCACTTCTCCTTCAAGACGTGAGAGCCTCCGGTACACCTTTCTCTCCTTTTATTCTAGATATCTCTTATGACCTTATGCGTCTTGATCAGAATTTGTCTAATCCTTTCCACTGCGCTTCTCCAGCACTTAGCAGGTTCATTACAGTGGGTAAAAGCCTCTTCCCAAATCGCGGAAATTTCTTGGTACATAGACAGGAGGGAAAACGACGTTTGGCAAGCCTGAAACCAAGGAGCTCTTCGGAGCATGGGAATCGGTTTGAAAGAAAGAGTGATCAGGTAGTGGTCCGAGATAGACAGGTCCATGTGTTGGGAAATCGAAGGAATACCCCACTAGAGGATGGTGTTTTGGTCGATGTAACATCTATCAAGTCTTGCTTTCCTCAGAGAGTCCCCCAATTGGAGGTTAGACCAGGAGAACCCATTCATGTCTTTCATCTCGACCAGGTCGAGATGAAACTTGATTTTATCCCATATCTCTTTCTCCTGACCGTCAATCATTTTCCCCTTGTTATTCCAACGGTCATCAGGAAATTCAACCATGTTGAAGTCCCCGCAAAGTAGAACATTGTGTGAGAGGGACTCAAGGGAATTCCAAGTGTCCATTCTGTCCGTCTCTCCAGTAGGGGCATAGATTGAGACCACAGTGAACTGATTAGGTGGCCCGATAAAGGCAGCAATCCAACGATGATTCCGATCTTCACAAGCCGAGGCCAATCTACTGGACCAGGAGTGACTGATACCGATTGCCACTTCCCCTGCCCCCCTAGGGTGCGAAGTGGAGAGCCAAATGTGGTTCGGAGAAATGTGTTTAAGCCATTTTGGAGGTCCTCTACGTTGATTTTAATCTCTTGTAAGCAGATAAAGTCGGGGTTGAGGCACTTGTCTTTGAACCATTGACCAAGAATCGCCGCTCTTGAGGGGTCCGACAAACCCCTGATGTTTAGCGAAGTGATTTTCATTATTGATGGCTGCCCTCTTTGAGGGGAGGGACCCGCTCTTTTGTTTTCTTTGGATCTTCTTTTTTCCTCCCAACTTCTTGGTTTAGGACCCTACTCTTGAGGGGGCTCTTCCAAGGCATACCCGACAGTTGTTTCCCTTTAAGCTTCTAAAGAGCCGAGCAAAGCCTCGAGTTAAAGAAAATATACTATACTATGCTCTAGTCTGAATGAGTTAGACATAAAGAACTTTATATTTTATATTTACATTTTTTAATCTTTTTTTGCAAGAATAGGAAAGATAGATTAAAAAAGAGAAAAAGAACTCTAAGAGGGAAGGTCCCAAAGGGAGAGAGATTACAATATGGGGCCTTCTAGACAAGGAAGAAGCAAAAATTTTATACAAAGAAGTGAGGCAAGAGATAGGTCTCTAGTTATTCAAGTCATCCGTAGATCCTTTTTTATCAATCAACTTAACCACTCCAAAATTGATAAAGGTAGAAAGAATACCTCTCCTGATGGCTTCTTGCCACAACAACATAATAATGAGCATAAGAAAATTAGTAAGTTCTTGAAAGAATTCATTTGGTATACCATCAAAACCAGGAGTTTTATAGGGTTTCAATTTACTAATGGTTTCTCTAACCTCACTTGCAAAGAGGGGCAGGTCCAAGATGGAGGCCATGGCCTAGGAAATCATTTTTTTCCTTTTAACGGCAATATAGGATCTGGCTCTCTGGATGTCCCCCCTCTCTAAGGAGGCTTAGAGAAAACATTGGTAAAGAAGCAGAAAGCCTCCTATAAATTCTCCTTGATTGAAATAACATAATCTCCTAAACTCTTCTTTAACATGGGGACAAGTCACTAACTTTCTTTTTCTTCATGAGGTCAAACATGTGCTTATTAGGTTTATCAACCTTACTAGCCCAAAATTCTCTTGAGGGGGCAAGAGTACCCACTAGCTAAGAGGTAATCTTCATCTTAACCTTTCCTGAAGATCAAGGATCTTCTGACTTTTAACAAGAGGGTCCAAATTAGAGTAATCAACCAAATCTATCTCCTTAAGAATCATCATCTTGCTTTTTCTCCTAATTCCTTGGCCTTTTTCTTAAATATGGTAAAGAGGTTTTGAACATCTTTAATAGACTTTTCCCAAGCAATAAAAGGGGGAATATTACTAAGAAAAAAATGAGAAGAGAAAATATTATTAGTTTGTTCTTTAATGCAAGCAGCTTTAGCAAGGAGACATCCAAATGAGGCCAACAAAGCTTGTAATTAGGGGAGTTCCTGAAGAGCTTGACTATAAGAGAGTGATCAGACGACTGCATAGACGTCCTTATCACAAGTAAAGTGCCGAAAGTTCTTGAAATCTAGAGATATACATATACCATCTGTCAAGTCTAGCAAATAAAGATTTGTGAATATTTTTGTTATTCCAAGTATGAGCAGAGTGAATGGAACAGTCAACCAAGTTGAGGGAATTTATCGTATTAAATTAGCAGGTTTTTCCATGACCTTGAATAATATTATCCTGATTACCATTTCTATCATTGCCTGAGAACACCATATTAAAATCATCAATTAGAATGACATCACCTGAAAGAAAAGAGAGCTCATTCCAACAGATAGCCCTGTCAACACAGTTATTAGAAGCATAGATACTAACAACAATATAATTTAGGGGGGGCATACATTTAATAGTAACCCATTGGTTGGTGTTACCGAATAAACAATCTTCTACTAGATGAACAAGGTCAGCAGAAATACCAATGGAGGCACCACCTTTGTCGTTACAATGGCTAGTGAAAAACCACTTATGTGTGCTAGAAGCAACTTGGAGGTTGGACTGAAGATCAAAACCACCCACTTTAAGTTCCTAAAGACAAATGATATCAGGGAATAGGGGGATATCGTTCATCCAAATACTAAAAATCTTTCCCCTCACATGATCAATTAAGCCCTTAGTGTTAAGAGAAACTATTTTGATCAAATCCATTAGAAATAATGCAAGAATTTAAAATTAGAGTGGAGCTTATGATGTAGCACATTAAAGCAAAAAACAAAAGGTATTCTTAACCAATTGGGCATCATTTCTTATGATTTTTTGGTGGCTTAATGATTGTACTCTCATCAGGTGGTACAAAGTTGTTATAAAATAGGACTTAAATTGTTCCCATGTAGTGGGTTCTTGCTTGTCCTGTTTGATCTTATGCCACCACCTATGGGCAATGCCCATGAGATTGTAGGTCATCGATTCAATCTTATGGCTATTATCCATGATATGGCATAGATGGAAGCATTGCTCCCACTTGCTGAGCCATTGCTCAACAACATGAGCAATTTGTGCACTAGTAGAGTCCTGATATCTTGGTGACTTAAGATCCTTAAGCTGCCATTGGACTTCTCCTACTAGAAAACTCTTGTTAGGAACTTTTGAGGTTTGATGCTCACCTAGAGCATCCAACTCCATTCTTGACAGGTTGTTTTTTGGCACTGCTTCTTCTTTCTTGGAGCTATGTGCTCCAAGATGTCATGAAGCGTGCTCTCTAACTGCGAAATCCTTGGACTCATGGTCTCTATGCATATGAAAGGTGATCAACTATGTGCATGTCATCCATAAGTGGCGAAGAAGGTCTTGAATCCATAACTAGGAAAGAGTGAAGTTATTTTTATGTTTTTTTTTCTTTGTGTGTTTATGTACACCTAATGTAAAAAAGTAGTAGTGTAAAGTAACTAGTCACAAGCTTTTGCATATACAAATGACAAACAAGAACACTTTTAGTATGCTTTTCTACTTTTATGCTTATGCATGCAAAATTTTTGAAAATTTTGAGACGAAATAAAAATAAAAAAATGAGACTAAGTGCTCTACATGCACTTTCAAGCAAATGTACCAATGAGCACACAGTATATACAATATGACCAAAGGGAACTACATACCCTTGTATAAAAGACCCTCGTGCTTCTAGAATGGTTACAAATTCCCTAATAAAGAAAACAAGTCATGTCTGTTTTCCAAATTCTCAATGGAGAAGGGAATAGTCAAATGGAAAGGACATGTTTGCATACTAGATTCCTAGGATTTGAGAAGAAAAGTAATGCATGATAACCATGATGTTCCTTGCACAAGGCATCCTGGTGTTGACAAGACCATTCAGCTTGTTAGAAGAACATTTTGGTGGCGTGGATCAGCCAAAGATGTCCATACCTATGTTCAACAATGCTTTATGTGTTAGGTCAACAAGGCAGAAAGGGTTAAGACACTAGATCTTTTACATCCATTAAATATTCTAGAGCACAATTGGGATAGTGTATCCATGGACTTCATAGTGGGATTACTACAGACCCGAAGAAAGTGGGATACTATCCTAATAGTGGTAGATAGATTGAGCAAGATGGCTCATTTCATACCCATGCAAGAGAGAATAGAAGCTCCATAAGCTATTTATCCAACATGTCTTTAGATTGCATGGGTTACTAACATCCATAGTTTCAGATAAGGATGTTAGATTCACATGAAACTTTTGGAACTTTGTGTTTAACAAACCAAAAGTGTAATTGAAAATGAGTAGTGGTGACCACTCAGAGATAAATTGTCAAACAGAGAGGGCCAACTAGATTCTAGAGGACATGTTGAGAGCATATGTGTCTGAGATATAAACATATTGGAATAGTTACTTGCCATTAATAGAGTTTTCTTACAACACTGGACCTCATAGCATGACAAGAATGTCTCCTTTTGAGGTGAATTATGGCATGAATCCCATTTCTCCCTTACCATAGGAATTCAAAAGAAATTTCCTAGTGCTTTAGAATTCTTGGAAAACCTCCAATTAGATTTAGAAGTAGCTAAAGCCAAGATGTAGCAAGCAGTTCATAGGGCAGAAGAATATGCTAACAAAAAGAGATCGGCTAGAGTCTTTGAGGAGGGAGATAGATTTTTTCTTCAAGTGCCAGCTAGAACTATTTCACCATCCATAGGGAAGTGTACTAAGCTTTCATCAAGGTTTTGTGGACCTTGAAAGATAATTAAAAAGCTTAGTGATGTTGCATACAGATTAGAGCTTCCTCCAAATTGTAAAGTCCATCCATTGTTTCATGTCAATAAACTTAGAAACTATATTTCCAGGGAGGATAATCTAATAGAGGGTATTGTTTCTTTGCAGGAAAGTAATAGCACAAATCATTCTTGAGATAGGATACTAGATCATAGATAGAAATGGTTGAGAAACCATGTCATCCAAGAGTATCTAGTAGCTTGTAGAGGATTACCGCTTACATATTCTACTTGGGAATTAGAATCTCTGGCTCACGTACTTTCCCTCATTGATCATTGAGGAAAATGATCTTTAGAAGAGGGAGAGAGTGTTAGACATTGGTCTATAGAGACCATTTGATGTGTGTATGGGACAAGTGTTTGCCATAGGCAAGGTCCCTAGCTCGGGAGATATCCTAATCAAAACTCCCTTTTACAAATATGGTATTGCTAGCAACTAGATGTTCTTCCTATCTTAGTTGAAACCTAAGGTCTAAAAGTTGTTTATTAATTTAGTCAAAATCCAAAGATTTCTCAAGTCTAGAGATCTTATCTTATATTATCATCTTTTGTGGGATTTAGATTTCTTTCTTAGGGACTTATAGTGCACAAGTAGGTTCTATATCTCATCAAAACTAGTAATCCAAGATATAGGAGTACAAAAAATACGAAAAAAACATTGATAGTTTGAAAAATTTTATCCTTGATGAGCTTGATTTTTAGAAGCTTGATACACAAGTGTGTTGGAGTTCAAATTCTATGAAAGGAAAATAACAAGATAAGGAAGAAGAAGAATCTTGGAGAACAACATAATAATGAATGTATTACCAAGTGAATGTACAAAGATAAGTGATTTGTCTGATTTATAGGTGTATATACAAGCTGGGGGAAAAAAATTTTAAAGAGGGTAAAAGTGCCCTAATGTTCATAAGTGTGTTCACGCACATCAACAATAAAATATATCAACAAATACTTCTTAGGAGTGATGCAATGAACAAGGAATTAGCATTCGTGTATAAGGAAGTGTTAAGAAATGTGAAAAAAAATCAATCCACAAAACGAAGTAAGCCCAAAGCTTTTTGAAAAGATTCGAAGTTCTCCCTAGGTAGAGCCTTTATGAAAAGTTCTGCAATATTATCTTGTGTGAGCACATAAGCTAAACTTATCTCTCTAGTAGAAAGTATCTCCTTGACATAATGAAAGTGCAACTCAATGTGCTTTGTGCGAGCATGGAACGCAACATTCCTTGCAACAACCAATATGCTCCAACTATCAGTAAAGATAGTGGTGATAGAAGACAAATCAACACCCAAATCAACCTGAAGGAACTTGAGCCACACACACTCCAAAATCACCATGAAAGTTGCCCTATACTTAGCCTCACAACTAGAAGTAGCCACAATAGGCTACTGCTTGCTCAGCCAAGATATGCATGAGCTTCCATGAAGCAAAAAACACTAGTTATCACACAAGTTTGATAGCAACTAGCCCAATCTAATTCAGAAAAAGCATGTGATTTTGATAGTAATAATCCCTCTTAAGATAAAACAATCCAAGTAACTTGGTGCCAATCAAGTAGCACAAGATAAGCTTAATTACCTTCCAATGCCTAGCACCTAGAAAATGCATATGCTTGATCATATGTGAGACATCAAACTAAATATCGTGTTGAGTTATGCATAAATAAATCAATCATCCCTCCCCTCCCATCTCATAGTGCTCCTCTGCCCCCCTCCTCGCCTCCCTCTCTGCCTCCTCCCTCCCTTCCCCCTTTGACTCTCTAGCCCCCCCCCATTCCCATCTTCCCCATCTACCACCTCTCTCCCTCCCCGCCTGTCAGCTCCATTCCCCCTGATCCCATTCTCCCTCTCCTCATTTCCCCCCTTCCTCCCTTGCCCTCTTCCCTCTGTCCTCCCACCTCTCCTATGCCCTCTCATTTTCCCTCTCCTACTTTTCCTTCCCTTGCTCCCTCTCCCCCTTGTTTCCTTCTCCACTGTCCTTTTCGCATGTGTCAGACACAAATGGCATCAGAGCCTACCCCTCAGAGGGACTCTCATGAAGCCTCCTCACTCGACTCCACTCCATCGCCTACTTGAATCTTCCTTACCAATGAGGGTAGAGTGAGTTTGGTTTTAGAAGTTGAACACCTGCAATTATCATTAGTTATCTACAAGATCATCCAACTACACCCTAGCCATGGCAAGCTCAAGAGCCTTCTCTAGAGATGTTCCTTGTTGAGGTGGGAAAGCTAATTGATATCCAAACCTCAGGCCACAACTTCTATCACGTTGAGCTTGGGTGTCTAGAGGTCACCACTAAGATGATCGCCCTATCGCCCATTGTGGTTTGGGATGATCATGCCTACGTTTTCCCTTGGACTCATGGTTTTGGTCAATCAATGGTCTCCTTGTTGTCCTTCATTCCCAAGGAAGCATGCAAGTTTCCTATGATGGCTTGCTTTACGGACTTAAGTGGTAGAATATACCCCTTCCACTATAGATTGGTGGGTCTCTTGGCAACTTCCTTGAGGTTCCAAAGACTATGGCTTCAATGGTGGCTAGGGTGACAATTCTTCCTTTGGTCAAGATTCTCATTTTGGACCTCGCACCATTACCTTCAGAGATTGAGCTTTCACTTCTCTCAGGTGAGTAGCTGATTTAGAGGGTTGAGTACTCGGGTCTTCTAAATCAGTGTTTTGCTTGTCTCAATGTTGGTCACCTTGCGAAGGCTTGCCCATTGAGGGTTCAACATCATATCAGACAACATTCAAGATAGGCAACTCAATAGCTGGTGGACAAGATGCATCACCACTCTTTGCCCTCCTTGGTAGCTTTTGGCTCCTTCCCTCAAGAGGAGGGTGGATCTCATCACTCTAGCTCCCATGCTACCATGTCTAGGTCGTATATTGTAGAGGGTTGGTGATAGCCTAGGCATTGACAGTGAAAGAAAGTTGGAGAGGCTTAGAAATTGAGTTGTCAAGTGTTGAAGTTGGTCTAGCGAACCAGCATATGACCAGCTCTATGGATATGTAAATTAGACCTTGTAGGCTTGTGGTTAATGCAATAAAACCCAATAGCTACTTTGGAACATCAACAAGAAGAAGTTGATGCAAAACAGGTAACTTGCACCTTGACTAGCTCACAAAAACCTTCTAAAAATGGATGGAAGTTGTGACTTCAAACATTGAGAGCATCCAACACAATAATAATTGGAATAATTCTCTTAAGCTAGTGTCATACATAGGATTGACTTGCTATAATGCAGAAAAAACCTAATTTATAACAAATATAGAAGGAGCAATCACCTTGACACTAAACTGGTGTCATCTCGATTTTTCAAGGATGTGTAGAGAATGACCTCGAGATTGAAAAACTTGAATTTATATGAAACTAATGCAACAAATAACTTGAAAATACCTTTCAAATGAATTCTTAAACACTAGATATGGAGCTCTATAGAGAGCGCAAAATTCTTTGCAAGTTGACTGAGTTTGAGGAACTACATAGCATATATCTACTCTAGTTAGAGTAGCATAGTTCAAGCTTCCAACTAAGCTTTGGTAACTAGTCACATCTTCAATTAACTCAACTTCATGAGCACTTAGCTTATGATTTACCTTCATGGGTGTACTTGCAACCTTTGTATTTTCCATTTTGAATTTGGAGAGCATATCTCCAATGTACTTTCTCTTAGGAACATACCTCTTTCTGTACATACCACTTCCAAACCTAGGAAGTAAGTGAATAAGCCAAGATCACTAATCTTGAACTCTTCTTTCATATGAGATTTGATGCTCTTGATTCCATCTACATCATTACCTGTAATGATTATATCATCCGCATATACACAAAGGTATATAACCTGTAAGTGATTCCTCTTTATGAAGAGGGAAGGATTTGGCTTGCTTACCATAAATTATTTATCCTGCAAATAAGTGACTAATCTATGATTCCAAGCTCTAGAAGCTTGATTCAAGCCATCTAAAGCTTTCCTTAACTTGAATACGTGTTTTGGATATGATTTATCTTAAAAACCAGGAGGTTGAGCCATGTATACATCCTTTGGAATCCAGCCATTTAGAAAAACATTTTTAACATCCATTTGATAGATGTTCACATTCTTCGAAGATGCTACACTCATAGGAACTCTAATTGTGGGCATCTTTTCCATAGGTGAGAATGTCTCTTCATAATCAATACCTTGGTTTGAACAAACCCCCCACAAGCCTTGGTTTATACTTGTTAATTGAGCCATTCGAATTCTTCTTTACCTTGTAAATCCATCTTGAGCCAATGACCTTCATAGATGGTTTCTTGGGAGCCAACTCCCAAGTTTGATTTTCTTGTGGGGCTCAATTTCTTCTTCCATGGCATCTCTCCATTCTGGTTTCTTCTTGGCCTCTTCATATGATGGTTCTTCTAAGTTTGTATCTGGAGCAATATAAATGGAATGCTTAGTTCCAAGGATGTGTCATAACCATACCTTTCTAGCTTCCTTTTCTCTCTAGTAGATCTCCTTATAGTTTGTTGAGATGATTCTGCTAGATCTCTCAACTCTTGCACTTTAATTTTGCCTTTGGAGTTCCAAGAATTGAGTTCTCTTCTTGGAGTTTTTTTATCATCACCAGAATCACTTGAGCCTTCATGTCTATGCTCATTCCTCTTTGACAATGTTGAAAGTCTTCCTCTAGGTCATAGGGAAGTTTTATTTCCCTACAATCATCTTCAAACCAAGATTTGTTTTCATCAAAAACAACATCTCTACTAACAATGAAACCTTTATTACTTGGATTATATAGCCTATAACCTTTATGATTAAGGTCATAGGAAATGGATATGCATTTATATACCTTTGGATCCAATTTGCCTTTGATTTGTGATGGTATGTGTGTATGTGCTATGCACCCAAAGATCCTCCAATGACCAAGCCTAGGCCTTCTTCCATTCCCTACTTCATATGGCATCATCCCATCCAATGCTTTTGATGGGAGTCTATTGACTAGATAGATGGTTGTCGACATAGCATTTGGTCATAGGTAATTGGGAAATTTCTTCTCATTTAGCATTGACCTTGCAACCTCCACTATGGTTCTATTCCTCCTTTCTACCACTCCATTTTGCTATGGAGTATACCTGATTGTAATCCCTCTTTTGATTCCTCTCTCTTGGAAATAAGCATCAAAGTCATGTGAGAAATACTCTCCCCCTCCATCTGACCTTAGCCTCTTCAAAGTATTTCCTATTTTATTTTCAACAAGTGCTAGATATTTCTTGAAACAAGAGAACACTTCATCTTTATGCTTCATAAAGTATAGTATTGTCCATTTGCTACAATCATCAATGAAAGACTCATGATACCTAGGTCCACAAATAGATGTCTCCTTGTTTGGTCCCCATACATCTGTATGGACTAGCTCCAATAGGTCTCCATGAATGTATCCCTTCTTTGTGAATGGTTGTCTGTGAGACTTGCCAAATTGACAAGCATTGCATTTGTAAATCATGTGTTGCTTGGAGATATTTGGTAAACCAAGCACACTCTAATCCCTACTGATTTGTTTCAGAGCCCTTTCACCTATATGACCTAATCTCTTGTGCTAAATTTGCAATTCTGACAATGTTTGACTGCCTTAATTGAACAAAGCAATTTTCCTAGTATCTTGGAGCTCAAATGTAAATAGTCTACCTAATTTATCTGCTCTTGCTATCCTTTTGAATCTCTGATGTGGATCTTCAACAAATGACCCATTCTTTGTAAATCTGACCTGCAATCCTTTCTTAAAAATTTGACCAACACTTATGAGATTTTTGGTTATGGTTGGCATATACAATACCTTGCACAATAGGTTCATATCCATCTGAAGTCTTTACATTGCCTATCTTTGCCAATGGATGCCTTGTGTCATCTCCTATTTGGGCTTCATGTCTATTTCTTGGATCCTCCAAGTCTGAGAGTAGAGCTACATTCCTTGCTACATGATTTGAGCAACCTGAGTCTAAATAGAATACATGTTCATCTGCTTTACCTTGCTTCATGGTCATATTTATCAAAATTAGTTTGATCATCTTCATAGTTGTTGTAGTCTCTTCTTCCTCTCTATGCTCCTTGATAATAATTTTTGCTGTATGAGTTTTTGTTGTAAGCATTGTTATTGTTGAATCTTCCTCTTGAGCTTCCATAGCCTCCTCTGTTGTAGCCTCTTCCTCTTTGGTTTCTAGGATTCCTGAAACAATTCTCAGTAATGTGATTAGTTAAGCCACATATGGCACATGGAGAGGAGATTTGAGATCTCCCCCTACCTTGTCTTCCTCCTCTGCCTCTTCCTCTTGATCCCCTACCTCTATCTGCAAAGTTTTCTTGGGAGGTACTACCTTCATCATCACACTTTTTACTCTTGCATGTACCATCTTTATTCTTGTTCTTATCTGTATATAGGGTAGATGATTGATTACCTTTTGAGTTGTCTTCATTTGTCATAAGCTTTGCCACATGTGTGAAAAATACCAACAGAAGAAGCACTCCAAAATCTGAAGTGGCGAACTGCTATGCAAATAGAATACAACAATATCATGAAGAATGGAAGTTGGGAGCTAGTGGAATGACCTCCAAAGCGGAAGGTCATTAGCACCAACTGGATCTGGAAGCTAAAATAAAAGGCTGATGGTACTTTGGAAAAGTACAAAGCTAGAATTTTTTCATAGGGCTATTCCCAAGTGGAAGGCACTCACTTCGGTGAATCCTTTGCCTTGACAGCAAGGATGAATACTATTCGGCTAGTACTAGTTGTGGCTACACATAAACAATGGACAATATACCACATGGATGTCAAATCAAAGTTCTTGAATGGAGACCTCAAGGAGGAGATATATGTGTCTCAAGCACTACGGTTTGAGGATTCCCATTCAGAGAACAAAGTATGTAAGCTAAAAAGGGCATTGTATGGGCTAAAACAAGCCCCGAGAGCTTGGTACCAGTAGATAGATAGGTATCGTTTGGATATAGGATTCAAAAGATGTGATTTTAAAGCTAATTTGTATGTTCTAAAGATACAAGGGAAGACAATTGTGCTTATACTCTATGTAGATGACCTTGTAATCATCGAAAATGATGATGCACTTTTCCAACAAACAAAAAATGCCTTGAGTTTAGAATTTGAAATGATGGATTTGGGATTAATGCATTATTCCTTAGGTCTTGAAGCCTGCCAAGAACCAAGGATGTTGGAGACCTCTTAATCTGCAAAGCTGTGATCTATACTGATCTAAGAACACCTCTATATCAGTTATGGATCAAACTTTACACAAATGTTATCTTCATTTATCAAAACTTTCACTATCACTTCTCTCAGTGAAGAAATTCCTTCTTCAGAAAGTCTGCTTCAAAAATTGGCTTCATTACCTGCACATATCTTCAGATTTCTTCAAAATAATGATGCATATATTTCCACATACTTTTGCACAATCATATCAACCATTAGTTCCTCAAAAGAATCATTAAAACTTTAATTTGATGCTTAAGATCAAAGGTATGTCAGAAACTATCTTCCTGAACACAGGTAACTTCTAAGGTTGATTTCTCACAGCACAGATCTCGTTTTTCTAAATGCTTTTAGCCATAGCTTCATTATCTTCTAACTTAAATTTTGAATGCTCATTCATCAAAAACTTTACATTGTACACTGAGATGTAAGTAAAACCTTAACACAAAAAAGTGTGCGACTCTGAGAAGTCTATCTGCAGACTTTACATACACATGTTCCTATTGATCATATTCACAACATGAGAGAAATTAGACCATGAAACTTTGAACATAGCTTTATTAGCTTCTAGATTAGATCTGTGTTTGTTGTTACCCTTTGGAGTTGTCCTCTCCAATCATTTAGCATAAAGAATCAACAATACGTCTTATATTTGTCAATCTTGGAAGTATATATGAGACCACAACCCCTTCTAGATGATAGAATCCAAGAAATAAGAGAAAACTGGCTGGATTTCTGAGAAATAATGAAAAAGAAGAGGAATTTCTAGGGTTTGGATTATCTTGAGCAATACTCTATCATTTTCAATAATCTTGGTGTCTAAAGTGTGTTATTTTCTCAGCAGAACACAATCATAAAGTCAAAACTAAAAAATGATACATGTAACCTTCAGATGAGACAATCGCGATTCTGTAAAATCTGTCGATTTTCATCTCCAACACCATTCTTCATCAATTTCTCACTCAACACATCAGGGATCAACTCTCTTCATACACATTCATAAGAAATACACAATAGAAGCTTACAAATTTCCATGGATACACATAGAATAGACTCAACAAATCAAAGAAATTCACACAAAAGGAAGAATCATGATTTTCTGCAAGAAACTTCTCTCTTTGCTTGGATAGCATCAATTACAAATAACCAACCCTCTCAAAATAGAGGAAATTGTCTTTTATACATTCTCAAGTGTCCCTTTTCACACTTGAATTTTGGTCCTTTTCCCTTATAATCTAAAAATATGCTATCTAGGAGTTTCCAAAAATTATAGAAAAAATACATATGATTCTAATCTATATGAGGAAGACTCTTCCTTATTTTTACATCATTTGCATAAATATTTTTACAATTTTTTCGGCATTTTACAATTATTTTTCCATCAAAAATACTTCTTCCAACATTCTTCCCCTCCTAGACCTTTTGGCTCCTGACAAAAGACATTCTTGCTGATATTCCATGAATGCTTCCTTCACTTCTTTTTTCTTTGATATACCTGTGACAGTAGGTCATGGCTCTTTCTTTCTGTAATGTTCAAGTTGTTTCCCATCTCAAATAGTGCTTTTCTCCATTGCACAGCAGCCTCTGGTTTATCAATTACATCTTTTTTCAGGTATTCTGTGTATGCAGCTTCATAAGCAGTGAGTCTAGACTTTGTAACTACTGACAAGTTCCCAAATATTTCTGATTCTCTTTCAAAAAATCCATAATCAAACGCATCTTCAAAAATCTGTAGATAATGGCTGCCCAAAAATATTATTCTGCTATAATAAGCCATTAAACATATCCTATCAAGTGTTTCACTGAGATCAAATATTAAAGCATCAGATGGTGAATAAAAGCCAATGTAATTGAGAAATCTGACATCTGTATCTGTAAAGGTCTCTATACATGCCAATATGAGTCTCATTACTCTGATTAATAAAATACATGCTGGGTCATTAACATCTTTGTATGTGGATATGACAGATTCAGCTGTGTCCACCATATACTTCTTTGTGGGCCATGTTCCTGCCTTTGGACCTGCTATCTTTGGAAAATTCAACCTTTTGGATGGAATCTGTCCTTCTTTCATTCTTTCCCAAAAGACTGTCCACTCCCTTCTTCTTGCTACTGGGCAGTATGCTAGATTGATCTTCAACTGAATAGGTGCTTCTTTCCATATTTTTCTACATTCCTTATTAGCATCCAACCACCTATTTCTCCATTTTGGATTGGCTTTTTCAAATGTCACATAGATGTCTTCTTCATATTCTAAATACTTATTTGTAGGTAATCCCACCCTTGCCATATGATAATTTTTAATGCTTTCCATAATCATGCAAAAGGGTATTCCCAGGCCATCTGCAGCCCAATGATGTTGATCCGGATTTATCCCTTTATTTAAAGCAAATGTAACAATCTGTTCCTCATATTCATCATGCATTTTTCTAAAGAATTCCATTTTGGATTCTCTGTCTGTCAGAAGTTTCTAGACAAACTTCTCTGAGTACTCTTCTACAGGTGCTTTGTTTTCTTGTTCACCACCATGTTGGGTTCTGTCATCATCTCCTACTTCATATTCTTCCATTTGTGTAGCCTCTACCTGCTCTTCCACCTGAGTTTGTGATTTTTCCAACTTTTTCTGTAGCTCTTCTATTGTCAACATTAAACTCTTATTTTGAGAAGTCCACAACTCTATTTCTAATTTCCACTCATTTCTTTCCTTTTCCAAACTCAACTGCTAATCACTTCTCTCTCTTTCTATATCCATATGTAACTTATTGTACTCCCTCATTGAGGTAGCAGCATGTATACTAGCTTGTTTTTCCAACTCCTTGGATTCTTTCAACTCTGTTTGCAATCTCATGATTTCCTTGTGCAAATCTTCCTTCTCCTCCTGTGTCTACTGAACAGTCTTGCTTTCTTCCTTCAAGTGGCCTTCTTCCATTAATAATTTGTTTATTTCCTCATTTGCTTTGACCATAATTTGATATGAACTCTGTAAGGTTCTGTATCTCCCTTCTATTTTCTTCAGCTCCATCTCCATTTTACTACTATGCTCTGTCTGTTTTGCACACTTCTCTTCAAGATATTGGATTTTGTTTTGTTGCTGAACCTCCAATTCCTCCAAAGAAATTATCCTGTGTGTCAATTCCTCATTTTTCTCCTTTACAATCCTCAATTGTTCTGCCAATTGCTCTATTTCCTTCTTGTGCTCCTTAATGATACTACTGCCCTTTTCAAACTCAGATTCTGCTACCATACCTGATATAATCATGTTTCTACTTGATGGTCTGAACTGCTCTATGTTGCTCATAATGATCTTGCAAGCAGATCTTATATTTTTAGGTATCCTTTCCAACCCAACTTCTATTTCCATTTGTTTGACTTCTATCTGCTTGTTTTCTTTGCACTCATTCTCTTCTTCATCTTCTTCCTCATACTCTATGACCTGGGTCTTTTGTTTTTCATGGCTCTTATCTCCTTCCATTTTTTCTTGGTCTATGACATCTTCCTCATATTCCAATATCTGATCATCCTTATTCTCATGTCCTGATGTATCTTTAGTTGTCTTTGTTTCTTCTGCCTTCTTGTTCTCCATCACTTGTTGTTCTTCTTCAAAGAGATGTCTTTCCTTTACCTGTACTTCCTTTTCCTGAATTAGGGTTGATTCAGTTTCCTCAATAAGCTTTATCTGATCATTACTTATCTACTCTTTCTGTCCTTCCTCTTGCTCATCTATATCCATGAGATCCAGCTCTTCCTCTTGTCCTTGATCTTTTGTAATTGTAAACTCTTCATTATGATTCAAGTCATATAGTATGTCTTCTATGCTTTGGTTGATCTCTTTTTCTCTAATTCCTTCTTCTACTTCTTGAGCATTCTTCTTTTCCACTATTTCCTCTTCTGTTCCCTTGATTTGATCTGTATCTTTTTGTTTATGTGCTGAACTGCATAACTGAACTTCTTTTTCTGCTTCTACTTTCCCTTCATCCAATTTGAAATAGGTTTGATGTGAAGGTTTTATCCATATTGTCTTTAATCCTGAATCCACTAATCCACAACTGAATTCCTTTCTGACTTCACTCTCTTCTTCCAACATCACTGCTTTGCCTTTCAACAACCTTCTCTCCTCTTCAGGACTAACCTGTTTTACTGCTTCTTCCTGAACTTGCTTTCCTTGGGGCTTCTCACTCAAGTCTTTTGGTGTTTTATTTTTTCCAGAGGCTTGTGTTATCACATTGGGTGTACTAGGCACTGATAAATTCAAACTTTTCAACAGAAAGTTTTCAATGTCACTTTCAGAGTCTGAAGAGCATTGTGAAGAGCCTGCTATTCCTGATTTTTCCAGTCTTGACTCTTCCACAACAGTAGATTCTTTCTGGTTTCTTCCTTCTACTATCACTTCTTCTGTCTCCATTCTTTGTACAGGTTTTGCTACTGATTTTCCTTTACTTTTCTTGGTTAACTTCCTCTTCTGTATAGGTTTCTTCTGAACCTTTTTCTTCACTACAACTGTAGTTCTTGTTTCAGGAGGTCCTTGTAACTCTTTGAAATATGCTAACAGTTCCACTTCTTTTTTGACAAAAACTTCCTCCGTCTGAGCTGCCATCATCTGATCATGCAGCTCTTCATAGTGTTCTACTTCCTCTTGAATCCAATCAGTTGCTTTCCAAGAGTAGTCCTCCAGCATCTTTTGATATTGAGCTTCATATACTGCCCTTTTATTATTTCCTTGAGTCAAATGGGTATACAACTGCTCTTTGCTTGTCTGAGGTGGATGAGGGTCATTTGAAGACTGTACCTGCTTCTGTGCAGCTTCATGCTCTTCCTTAGTTGCTTCAACCTGTTCCAACTCCACTTTTCTTGGATCCAATCTTCTTTTCTTTACTGGAATGACTTCTTCTGAAATTCCTTTTCTTTTCCTTTCTGCTCCCCTCATGCTTGATTGGCCTTCTGCTTCTCTTACAGATATCTTCCTTGAAGGACTTTTGATTCCTGCCATCAAATTTCTGAAATATTGGGCTGATGGAGCCAGTTGTAATTGATCCTCCATCCCTAGAACATGATATATAATTCTAGTTAAGAATTGGGCTCCATTCATATACTTCTTTTGCTCCCAATGTTTGGCTGCTTCCTTTAATTGCTCATGTATATATGGTGATACATCCATTATTCCAAAGGGCTTAGTTCTATCTTTATTATTGAACATAATCAATGTTACTGATTTGTGTGGCATGGTGTATCTAGGCAGTTTTGGAAAACAGAAGTATTGCAAAAACATTCTGATGGCATATTCCTCAATTTCTCTTCCCTTAAAATCAGGGAACTTAGAATATCCTGTATATGTTTCCTTATTCTTCTTAACAAAGTTGTTATCCAACTTAGTTCCCAGTGGGTAAAATTGAAGGGCTGCCCTGATATGCTCTACTTTTATTGTGATGTTCACTTCCTGATTTTCTTTGTTCTTGATAGTACACCTGAAATACGCCTCATTGCCCCTTCCAACTTCCAACAAGCTGTTCATCACCTGTGCCACTCTTTCAAAATCTATGAAAAATATAGGTTCATCCAGCAGCCTGTGTAACCCCACAGTTGGAGGTTATAAGTACACAGCATAGTGTACTTGTAACCTCCAACTCCCATTGTAAATATGTGCTGGCCAATAATATCCAGAGTTTCCTTGAGTTCCTTGACTATTTTTTCTGCTTCTGGAATCTCCTGCTCTTCATCAGATTCTAATTCTATTGTCTCCATTGTTGCTTCATTGTCTAAGAACCAATGTCCTCTAGACAAAGTGACTGAGTCTGCTTTGAAATCATGAACTGGTAGCTCCTTTGGATTCACTATTCTGGAGAAAATATAGCATCACACAAAAAGAAAAAAAAACTCCACCCACATGAGTCATAAAAAATAAAAAATGACATTTGTTGTGATATGTCATGACAGAGGAATGTAAGTAAAATCTCATTTAAATCCTAACTTCCTCAAAAAAAAAACTCAATTGAAGTGTTCATTACATGTGTAGCAAGATGTCTAGTGCTCTCTTCTCTTCTGACTGCTCTTATCCAGGAAGGAGATATTTAAAAGAAAAATAAATCAAAAATAAAAAATCATGAAAAGTAAAAAATAATAAATGAAAAAAAAAAAAAATAATAAATAGAAACCTGCTACCCTTCTATCTATATCTTGCTTCCCTTCTATCTATATCTTGCTTTGTGCTATATAACTTATAAAAGGAAAAAATGGATATTTTTTTCTCTTTTTTCTTTTCTCTTTTTTTCTCTTTTTTTTCTTTTTTCTTTTTTCTTTTTTTCTCTTTTTTCTTTTTTTTTTAAATAATAATTTCTTCCATTTCTTTTCTTCCCCTCCCAATTCTCTTCTTAGAAAAAGGATAAGGTAGAATTATTTTTCATAATTTCCAATATGTCATGATTTCTTTTTTGTAACATTCTGATTTTCTTCTTAGAAAATTCTAAATACAGATCAAATATAGATGGTCTTTTTCCATTGAATCAAATTTGATTTTTTTACCCAATAATATTTAACCCTTGCTGCCCCTATCTTAGGGAAAAATCCATCTCCTTCTGATAAGCTGTTTTTACAATTTTTTGGCTTCCATATCCATTTTGTCCTCGAATTTTGTTTTGATGAACAGTGCTTGTGTATACTTTGTTTCCACATCCTTCTTGTTCTGATGTCTTGATGTTTCTGACTATGCCATAGTTGCCACCTTGCTTCTGTCTCTTCACCCTCTTTTGCTCCTTCAATTTTTTGCTGGTTTTGATTAAATGAAGCTTGATCATTTAGTAATTGTATTGGTAATGTATGTGTGTCTTCTAATGAAAAAGTTAATCCTTCCAGGTCTGGGTCATGAACATCCTGTTGATCTTCCTGTTCTTCATTACTCAATAAAAACATTAAAAACCTTTTGTCATTTATTGTCAACTTAAGCTTCATTTTTTCAAAATCCAAAATTACTTTACCTTGCTTTAGCCATGGTTGTCCCAAAACCAATTTCTGAGTCATCAAATGATCTGGCCATTCTTCACAATCTATTTTCATATATTCTTCATTGAACTTAACTTCAGTAGAAGGTGAAGACATGCTTTGTATTATTTGTCCTTCCAAAGTTTTGATAAAGATTTTACTTTTAGTCCTTTTTAGGTTAAACTTTTTCAACAAATCTGAACTGATCAAGTTTACTTGTGCACCTGAGTCTATCAAGACCTTGATTTTCTCATCCTGAAAAATGCATTGTTATAACAGCCAAATGTTCTTTTTCTTTTAGAGAGGTGTCACAAAAAAGGACTTCTCTAATTTATTTTATTTTTCTTATCCTTTCTTTTGCCTCCTGTTGAGCCTCCCTCCTTATGTTTTCCTCTTCTTTCTTCCTGTTTTGTGCTTGATGTAATCTTCTCCATTCAGAAGCAGTTAATGGAAGATCATACCTTTTAACTCTACATTCACTTATGAAGTTTGGCATGATTTCTCCATCTATATTAGCTAACTGAATAGCTCCACTATTACTGATCTGATTGATAATATATGGTCCATGTCCTTTCTTTTGAAATTTCTTTTGATGTTCCTTTACTGTGTATGCCAAAACTAAATCTCCTTCCTATAGATCTTTTTCTTTTATGTGAACATCATGATAAGCTTTTTGCCTTTTCTTGTTTGCATATATACTCATAATTGCTTGGAGTCTAGAAGCTCCCAGTTGTTCCAATTCCATTACTCTCTCAGATAATTCATGTCCAATCCAATTGTATTGACTACCCACTTTTAGTGTTGGAATGAGGAATTCCAAAGGTAGAACTGCATTTTTTCCATATACCAAATTAAATGGTGTGGTTCCTAATGCAGTTTTGTATGCCACTCTATAGGCCCACAGGACATGATTAAGTTGTAAATCCCAATCATTCTTGTTTGTGTTTACCAATTTTGACAATACAGTACAAAGTACTTTATTAGTACTCTCTGCTAACCCATTGGCTTGTGGGTGATATGGGGCTGACTTTCTATGACTAATCATGAAATATTCAGTTATGTTTTCTATGATTTGGTTCAAAAAATGAGTCCCCCTATCACTTACCAATTCAATTGGTAGTCCAAATCTGGTGATGATGTTTTCATAGAGAAATCTGGCAGTAGTATGAGCATCATTCTTTTTTGTAGCTCTAGCCTCTGCCCATTTGGTTAAGTAATATGTGGCCACTATTATGTATTCAGCATGGGATTGTCTTGCTGGAGGATGTATAGGTCCAATGTAATCCAACCCCCATTTACTAAAGGCTCTTGCTGAAATTAAAGGTATTAATAGCATATTATCTCTTTTATTTGGTTGACTCACTCTCTGGCAAATGTCACATCTTTTCACATATGTTCTTGCATCAGGAAATAGGGTTGGCCACCAAAAGCTAGAATATAATATGAGTTTAGCAGTTCTGTCACTTGAGAAATGTCCTCCTGCCACTCCAGAATGTGCCATTTCCAACATTTCCAGATATCTATCTTCAGGAACACAAATTCTTAAATATCCATCCATCCCTCCCTTATACAATTGATCTCCTATCATTTGATATTCTTCAGAGATCATTTGTAGATTTTTTGAGTCGACACTAGCTCTTACTTGTTTTCCTTTCTTCTTCCTTTTCAACTCCTCAATGATGTTCTCACTCCATTCTGGATTTTTCTGAAACCAATATAGAGTTATAAGTTCTGAATTTTGCAAGGATTGGCATTTCCAGCAGTTAGCAACATATTTTATTACATCTTGAATCTTATTAGGCCAATGTACTCCCATCCTATTGAGATTACTTAGGGTGACTATTATGGAAGCATGTGTACAAGGGTTCCAACAATGAGCTCTTCTCAAATATTCCTGTTGCTCCTCTTCTGGAGTACAATATTCCAGTATGCCTGTATGGTTGAGGTGATACAAGTGCCTAGCTAGCAGCACAAAGTTCCTGCTTTGCAATACTAAATGTGTGTTATTCCCAAATGTTCTGCAAGGTCCCATGGTTAGCAAAGGTACTAAAGTCATGGCCCACTCCGGAACACTTTCTACTTTGAATAGATATGTATCTGGTAGGTCATCATCTAAAGGTGAACTTGGTTCTTTAGCCTAGATTCTAGACAAATGATCTGCTCTCAAACGTGTTTTTCCCTGTCTGACCACCACCTCAAACTCAAACTCCATCAGTAAAAGAAACCATCTGACTATTCTACCAATGTGACAAGGTTTATTTACTAAGTAGAGTAAAGCTTGGTGATCCACAAAAAATTTAAACTTGTTGGCCAAAAGGTAATGTCTATATTTTTTCACAGCAAATATCATTCCCAACCCTTCCCTCTCAGTGGTTGTGTAATTTTTCTCTGCTGAATTCAGTTGCTTACTAGCATAAGCAACTGGAAAATCTAATTTGCTCCCTTCTATTGGTTGTGCTAACACACATCCCAAAGCATAATTTGAAGCATCCACATGGACATGAAAAATGTTATCCCACTGTGGGGTTTTTAAAATTGGTGATGTTACCAAACAAGTTTTTAGAGTCTCAAAAGCTTGGTCACACTCTTTGGTCCACTCAAATTTTGTGATTAAGGCATACAAAGGTTTTGCAATGTTAGCAAACTTGTGTACAAATTTTCTATAATATCCGCAATGTCCCATGAAAGTTTGAAGTTCCTTTACATTTGTTGGTCTCGGAAGTTCTACTATGGCCTTTATTTTTTTCTCATCAGTTGAAATTCCATTTTTGGAGACTATGTCACCTAACATTCTTCCTTGTCTTACAAAGAATACACACTTTTCTGGATTTAAACATACTCTATATGTCCTGCATTTCTTGAATATGTTTTCTAAATCTTTCAAGTGATCATGTCTTTTCAATGAAAAAGTACACAGATCATCTACATAAATTTCCATTACATTCCTCAGGAATTCTTTGAAGATATGACACATCAATCTTTGAAAAGTTGCTGGGGCATTAGTTAACCCAAAGGGCATAACCCTGAAAGCATAAATTCCCCATTCTATGGAAAAGGCAGTTTTATGTTGGTCTTCCAAAGCTATGGGTACCTGATTGTATCCTGAAAAGCCATCCAGAAAACTATACACCTCCTTCCCTGCAACTCTTTCTAGAAGATGGTCTGTTATAGGCAATGGGTAGCTATCCCTTATAGTTGCAGCATTCACTTTTTTCAAATTAATGCATACCCTAAGTTTCCCATTCTTTTTTGGTACCACAACTATAGGAGATATCCATTATGTATACTCAATCTCATAGATGAAATTGGCAGCTAGCAGCTTGTCAATTTCTTCCTTTATTTTAGCAGAGTATTTATCATTGAATGTGTAATGTCTCTGTTTGCTAGGTTTTGCATCAGGCGTAATAGGAATCTTATGTTCACATATTTTAGGATCAATACCTTTCAAATCCTTGTAGCTATAAGCAAACACATCCCTATAGTTTCTGGCCAAATTTCTTAATGCCTCCTCTTCTTGATTTGTCATGTCATCACCTATTACAATATGTCTTTCTTCCTCGTCTTCCTGAGTGATCATAACCTTATTAGTTTGTTCTTCATTGTCATATGCCTCCCCTCTTTTCTCTCTTTGGTTTTATTTTTAGAAGTAATCTGTCTTCTACTTCATAAGTCTTGAAATTTGTTGGTACATCAAACTGTTGATCTTTGTTTGTGATTTTCTCATTTTTTTCATCCTCTTGGTCTTTTTCTATTTCCTTGTGTTTTTTTTTCTTATATTTGCCTGAGATTTTATCTTTTATTGCATCTTCAGCTTTTACTTCTTCCAAATATTGTGTTTTCCCATTTTTCAATATCATTTCTTTTTCCTGGTCCTCTTCTGTTTTTTATACCTTTATCATTTGTATTCCTATGTGAAAAACATCATATCCTTCTTCATTTTGAAATCTCACTCCCACATACTCATCTTTGGCTAGATCCATGGTAGCCAAAATCTGGTTCCAACCATAAGGCTCAAATTCTTCATCTTTGAATTTTTGGGGTATATAGCTCTCATCTTGTAATTTTCTCCCTTCTACACAATCTTCTCTTCTTAATCTTCTTTTTCCATTTGTAAGGTTTCTTATCACATTGCATTTCCATATTGATGATTCAGTTTCATTCTGATCTTCCAACTCTGATCTCCACTTGATTCTTGATTTTGATGTATTTTGAACCATTCTTGAGGGGATGTCACAATAATGACCATTTCTTAGATTCACTCTGGTTATCCTTCCTTTGCTCTGAAGGTATAGGCAATCATCACCCCAATCTTGCACAATTTGCATTTGTCTCATAAATGGTCTTCCTAGGATAATTTCATATGACGTGGATTGTGGAAATTCAACTATGGCAAAAGTATGCTCTATTTCTATTCCACATATGTCCACAATCACCTTTTCCCATATTCCTAGGGGTTTTTCTATGTGTCCATATGCAAGTTGCAATCTCATTTTAGTGGGTATTAATTCATTTTTTCCCCATTTTTCCCAAGTTTGTTTAGTCATGATAGCTACACCTGATCCACTATCCAATATAGCGTTGGCATAATTTTTACCAAATTGTATTTTTAGGGTTGAGTTTCCCTCTTCTCCTTCACAATATCCTCCTATCTTATCAATAGGAACGTACCACAATTCCTCCAATTCTTGTGGCTGTGGATCAAGATTCTCTGGTATTGCTTCCCATTTTTTCATTTTGTATTGTAAGTGAGGATTCTGTTTTACCAATTCCTCCATTGTGGTGTGGTATAAGATTGTACATTGTTTATCTATATTTACTTGGAATGTAATTTGTGGGTTATCTTCTTGATTAATAGTTTCTCTTGTTCTTGTTGCCTTTGATTCCCCAACTATTGTTTGAGAATTGTCTAATTCCCCCAGTTTGAGTTGTGCTTCTTGTATGATTTGTTTGCATTTTTGCATCCTTTCATGTTCTATTTCTGGCATAGGATAAGCCATTACATGGTCTGTAGGATTTGGTCCCTCTTGAATTCTTCCCTTGTATGCTTTTATCAAGGTGTCTAAACTCTGTGAATTTTCTATCCCTGAGTGGGTTTGTGTCTTTTGAGGAGGAGTATGGTCTGACTGTTCCATACTCTCTTCTTCCAAACTTTTACCCATTCTCATTTTTGTTGGTGCATGACAATCATCAATTGAAGGCTTATGAAGGAGTGAAGTCAAATTTAGAAGTTTGAAGGAAGGACATACTCAGAAACTCAAAGCTATATACACATATGTACATTAGTTCAGATATAGTTAATTTACACTTATGATTAGTCATAAGCTTGTATATATTTGACTATAAATATGTTGGAAATGTCGGGACATGTAGCCCTGAGACATAGAGAAGAGTGTATGAGATGAGTTAGTATGTACATTGTACAAACCATCCATCAGATGTATAAAATATAGAGAAAAGTGAAAGTTTCAGATATGGCGCGTCGATCTTCTCTCCCATTCTCCTTCTGTGTTTAATCTTTTGTGAAATCCTTCTGCACGTATCCAGGTCCATAGCTAATCCATCTATGGCTAGAATTTGAGAGTCTAATTGTCATCAGGTTAGGAGAATTTTTCATAGGAACATTCATATGTAATGATGTTCTGAGAGTCGACAAAACTGGCGCAGATTTCATGTTCAGAAAAATGAACATTGCTGAGTGTGTGGTGTAAAGTTTTACACAAGTGAGGGCTTAAAATTTAAGTTGGAAGATAAGCCATCTATGGCTAAAAGATCTTGATCAAACAGGTTCGACATTGAGAGAACTATAACTAAGAAGTTATAGGTGTCAAACTCGACACTGCAGAGAAGGTGTTTTATACACAGGTAACTTGTTTGTATGATTTCTCAGAGTACACTGAATCATCTGCAGAGATTTAAGTTGGAGGAAGTGCGCAACCTTAAGGCGAAGCAATCTACAAAGTTTTATAAAAAACTTTACAGGATTGATTAGTCAATGAGTGATTAATCTGCAGCAGACTTTCAGGAAGTTTTCAGTTTTCAACAGTTAGCCAAAATTCTGATAATTTGGTGTTTGTTTTCTAAATTAAGTGGAGTCAGAAGTTGTTCTTGATATAGAGGAGTTCTAAATTCAAGTACAACTTATTCTTTTGGAGATTAACACTCTCCATCAGTGGTATCAGAGCAGGTTGTGTCAAAATTGAAGTGAAGAAGACTCCGACTACTGCAGAAACACAAATCTTTACATCTCGAAGTTGCAAAAGGATAAAGGTTGAAGAAAACTTGAAGGTAGACACATTGAAGCTATCAAAAGGATCAGAAGGAGTAAGATTCGAAGTCAAGGTACATTTATTTCTTGTAAAGGTTAAAGCTTTGAGACTACAGGTGAAGCAAGGATGGGAGATAGTCTCCAAATTGAAAAGTTGGATAGAGAGAACTATCCAGCTTGGTCTATGAGGATGGAAGCTCATCTTATGAGCAAAGATCTGATGGGATACATCACAGGAGAGGAAGAAAAGCCAGAATTTAGAGACTCTAGTGTTCCAACTAGAGAGGAGCTTGCAGACATGAAGAATTGGATGAAGAAGGATGCTCAAGCAAGGAGCATAATTTACATGGCAGTCAATGACTACCTGCTTCCTCACATTAGAGGACTTGAAAGTGCATGTGTCATTTGGAATGCTTTGGAAGAGCATTTCCAAAACACAACCAAGTCAAGGAAGGCTTCACTATGGGCAGAATTTACTACTTTCAAGAAGAAGGCCTCACAATCAATCTCTGATTATGTGACAAAGATGAAGGACATTGCAGATTCTTTAGGTGCAGTGGATGAAGATATTGAAGAAGATAAATTGGTAAGACAAATTCTCACAGGGCTAAGAGGAGATGAGAAGTGGAAGCCCTTTATTTTGTCTACAGAACTTTCACTAGATCACTTTACTCCTGATTTGAATCAATTGTTAGGTCATATGCTAACTTTTGACAATGATGTCAAAGGAGATGTTGATAAGAGTGCAGGTCATGCAATGTACTCTAAAGACAAGAAGAAAGCTAACAAAGGAAAGCAACAATCAGATGAAGAAGAAGGTACTTCAAACCAAGCAAACTTCATAAGAGGAAAAGGAAATGGCAGAAGTAGAGGAAGAGGCAGAAACAACAAGGATAATACAAGAGCTTGTTGGATATGTGGTAAGACCAATCATCTATCTCATGATTGTTGGCATAATAATCAGAACAATGGTAATTATCAGAATTTTAATCAAAGAGCAAGAGGTGGTAGATTTCAGAGAGGAAATTTCAGAGGTAGAGGTGGTAGGAATTCTTTTGGAAGAGGTGGAGGAAGAAGCTTCCAAAATCAATCCTATAATAACACCTACTACAACTATGCATCAGATCAGAAGGAGGATTCGACTCTCATTATGAATGCAACATATGAAACCTCACATGAGGACATGAGAGTGTTCTACATTGATTCAGGATGTAGTAATCATTTAAGTGGAAATATTGCTTTGATGACTGATCTAGATCATAATGCAATTAATCATACAGTTCAGACAGGTGATAATACAAAGCATAAGGTAAAGTCAATTGGTTCAGTCAAAGCTAAGGATGGGAGCACTCTTCTGAGTAAGGTTCTTTATGTTCCCACAATTCCAAAGAATTTGATCAGTGTAGGTCAAATTGTGGAAAAAGGATCTGAGGTAAGGTTTACCAATGATGGAGTCTATGTTGAAGACCCTAGTCAAGGGTATAAACACGTTGTTACAGGAAAGAAGGAAGGGAGGCTCTTCACATTGAAGGTACAAGGAAATGTTGGACATGCTATGTTCACATATGCAGAGCAGAAGGTGTCCGAATTGGATCTTTGGCATAAGAGACTTGGACACTTCAATGAAAGAGGTATCAAAGATATGATCAATAATGATTCAGTGCTTGGGTTGCCTAACATTGCAGGTCAGCACATGACATACAGATGTGAGGCATGTCAATTAGGTAAGGCTCATAAGCAATCCTATTCCAAGCATGGGTTTATGTATTCAGAAAGACTTGAATTGGTGCATACAGATGTGTGGGGTCCTTCAAAGGACTTTAGTATAAATGGTTCAAGATATTATGTCATATATGTTGATGATGCTACCAGATGGATCACAATTTATGTGATTAAAGAAAAGTCAGAAGTGTTTAATACATTTAAACACTATCATGCTTATGCAGAAAGGATTACAGGTCAAAGATTGAAGAGACTAAGGTCAGATGGAGGGGGAGAGTATTTTTCAAATGAGTTCAATGATTACTTGTGGAATGTAGGTATAAAGAGAGAAGTTACTTGTAGGTACTCTCCTCAACAAAATGGGGTAGCAGAAAGAAGAAATAGGACTCTTGTTTAGTTTGCAAGGTCCATGATGAAAGAGAAGAATTGCCCAAATTATTTGTGGGCAGAGGCTGTAAATACAGCTACTTATTTGGTCAATAGATTGCCTTGTAAAGCTTTGCAAGGTATGACACCATATGAATCTTGGTGGGGTAAAAGACCTACCTTGGATCATTGCAGAATATTTGGATGTTTGGCATATGCATATGTGCCATCTCAATTGAGACATAAGTTGGAGCCTAAGGCAGAAAAGTATGTATTCATTGGTTATGATGATAAGCAAATGGGATACAGGTTGTGGAGTCCATCCACAAAGCAATTCCTTGTGTCCAAGGATGTTACATTTGATGAGCAAGGTACTTGGTATGCAGGTAAATATAATGTACATGCAGATGATGAAGAAGTAGTGGATCAAAGAAAAGGTAAAGCAAAGATTCAATTACTTGATGAAAGTGAGAATAATGAAGTACAGGTTGAAGCTGAAGAAAGGCCAAGGTTTGATCCAGAATGTGATGAACCAGAGACTTCAAAAAGTGCAGAAGTTAGAAGATCATCTAGGCACAAATGGCAACCTACAAGGTATAGCTATGATACCTCATTCTTGACTACTAAAGATTATGCTTATTTGGTAAAAGCAGATGAAGATCCATCTACATATGATGAAGCCAAAGGCAAGAGAAATTGGGAAGAAGCTATGCAAGAGGAGTATGATGCATTGATAGAGAATCAGACTTGGGATCTGGTTCCTAAACCTAATAGCCAGAAAATTATTGGATGTAAGTGGGTGTACAAAACAAAGAGATTTGCAGATGGAAGTGTGTCTAGATACAAAGCTAGACTTGTTGTGAAAGGGTATGCACAGACATATGGAGTGGACTATGATGAGACCTATAGTCCTGTGGCAAAAATGACAACCATCAGAACTCTCATAGCAATTGCTGCTTGCAAAGGTTGGAAGCTATCTCAATTAGATGTTAAAAATGCTTTTTTAAATGGTTACATTTCAGATGAAGTGTACATGGAGCAACCAGATGGGTTCAAAGACCAAGTGAGTCCAAATTATGTGTGTAAGCTCAAGAGAGCTTTGTATGGATTAAAGCAGGCCCCAAGGGCATGGAATTATAGGCTTGTAAAGTTCTTGAAAGAACTTGGATTTCAAGCATCAAAGGCAGATAGTAGCTTGCTAGTCAAAGCAAGTGAAGATGGATTCATTTATGTTTGCATTTATGTTGATGACATAATACTTACAGGAACAGATGATAAAGGAATACAAATGATCAAGAAGCAGATGGAGAAAGAGTTCAAAATCAGTGATTTGGGGAACTTGTCATTCTTCTTGGAAATGGAGATTTTATATACTCAACATGGAGTATATGTGACTCAAGAAAGGTATCTTAAAAAATTGCTAGCCAAGTTTAAGATGGAAGATTGCAGGGTTGCACCTACACCTTTGGAAGTGAACCATAAATTGTCTAGATTTGGAGGAGAAGAATTCAGAGACATGAAGCTCTATCAAAGTTTGGTTGGTAGCTTGATTTATGCTACATTGACAAGACCTGATTTGTCATATGCAGTTGGTGTGCTTTCACAATTTATGCATTGTCCTAGAAAGGAACATTGGGTTGCAGGACAAAGAGTACTTAGGTACATCAAGGGTACACTCAGAGAAGGGTTGTACTATGGATTTACTTCTGATACAAGAGTGAAGATATACAGTGATGCAGATTGGGCAGGTAATGTGGATGATAGAAGATCAACACATGGATATTTGTGCTATGTAGGAGACAAATTGATTTCATGGTGTTCTAAGAAGCAACATACAGTTGCCTTATCATCTACAGAAGCAGAATACAAAGATATGGTGGAAGCTGCAAAGGAGATAATATGGCTAAAGACACTTATGAAGGATTTTGATGTGATTCAAAGCACTCCTATAATTTGTGGAGATAATATGAGTTCTCTTTACTTGGCAGCTAATCCTGTGTTTCATGCTAGAACTAAGCATATTGAAATACAGTATCATTTCCTGAGAGAGAAGGTCATTGATAAGGAGGTTGAAGTCATACACACTCCTACAAAAGATCAACTTGCAGATATGATGACAAAAAGTTTAGATGGACCAAAGCTACAGAGATTCAAGGATATGGCAGGAATCAAGAAGATAAAGAAGAACCTCAATTAATGATTGAGGGGGAGTTGTTGGTGCATGACAATCATCAATTGAAGGCTTATGAAGGAATGAAGTCAAATTTAGAAGTTTGAAGGAAGGACATACTCAGAAACTCAAAGCTATATACACATATGTACATTAGTTCAGATATAGTTAATTTACACTTATGATTAGTCATAAGCTTGTATATATTTGACTATAAATATGTTGGAAATGTCGGGACATGTAGCCTTGAGACATAGAGAAGAGTGTATGAGATGAGTTAGTATGTACATTGTACAAACCATCCATCAGATGTATGAAATATGGAGAAAAGTGAAAGTTTCAGATATGGCGCGTCGATCTTCTCTCCCATTCTCCTTCTGTGTTTAATCTTTTCTGAAATCCTTCTGCACGTATCTAAGTCCATAGCTAATCCATCTATGGCTAGAATTTGAGAGTCTAATTTTCATCAGGTTAGGAGAATTTTGCATAGGAACATTCATATGTAATGATGTTCTGAGAGTCGACAAAACTGGCGCAGATTTCATGTTCAGAAAAATGAACATTGCTCAGTGTGTGGTGTAAAGTTTTACACAAGTGAGGGCTTAAAATTTAAGTTGGAAGATAAGCCATCTATGGCTAAAAGATCTTGATCAAACGGTGTCGTCGAGATTTTCTCTCCTCTCTCACTTGTGAAGGCCTACAAAAAACATATTTGGTGAAGGTAGCCGAAATTCCCCGAGAAGTCCAGGATGCATCAAGGATGTCAAAGGAAGCTCAGATACAAAGTTTCAAAGAAATCAAGAAAGTCCATGGTAGCGGTCAAAGCTGGTCAAAGTTGGGAAATTAGGGCAAAAATTTCATTGTCACCAAATTAGATGAAAATCCATATACTTGTAAAGATTGTCAAAGGCAGTCTATAGCCCAAATTTCAGCAGAAAATGGATTTTGTAGCACATTGATATGCTATGTTCATTTTGTAAAAATGTAATTTTTCTAGTTTGACCCTACAAATTCTTGTATAGAAATTTATGTTAGCCATATGGTTTGGCATGTATAAAGATCATATGTGGCTACATATTTGTACAAATTTTCAAGGCCATCAGAGCTTCCTAGAGACCTTAATGCCACCTTGCAAGCTTCCAAATGTAGTCAAACTTGTACAAGTTAGATTCAGATGGGAGTTTTTTCTGCATATTCCTGAAGGAGATCTTTGGAAACATAGTCCTACAATGTTTCATCTTCATCAAAGACTTTTTGGAGGGTCAAAGAGCACAAAGTCCAGTTTTCAAGGTCACCGCAGTTTTCTAGAATAAGAAAATTGAAGGCTTGAATGTCTGCCACATGTCAAAATATGATTGAACCATGTTGTACGGTCAAGATGAGCTCATATTCAAGGGTGGAGATGCACTAAAGCATAAAGGAAGGAGGATCCACGAATTTTTTCCATAAAAGAAGACCTTTTTTACAATCAAAGATCAATAATGCAGCATTTCTCCAAAAATAGTGGCTTATCTTATCCGAATTGATGTCAGCACTGATCCGACGGTCCAGATCATCCCCAGATCCAATGGTGGAGAATGAGGGCGCCTAAATTTCACTCCTTTACACTAGATTTGATAGAAAGAACAATTCCAAGCCATTGATTTGATTAATCAAATGGTTGTAATCGAAAGTAGTGATCCTAGAGTTGAGAGTTGATTTCTCTAGATCCAAGGGCCCAAATTCATTCAAAAAACTATATAAACCCCCCTCCAAACTCCTAGAGCATCATTGTTAGGCATCCATAGGGCTCATGCTAGCTTACGGTTTCCTTGAGACGATCACCCTCGGTTGAGCGAGTGAGGATCCAAGGTGAGCTAGTATGAGTATAGAACCTAGTTTCAAATTTAAGTTAGAACTCCAATTTAGGATAGGCTCTTGAAACCAGCATCTCTATCTTGACTCACCCTCGGTGGAGCGTGTGAGTGAGTTAGAGCTGATTTTAATGAGTCTTAGACTTCTTTAGTTAGACGTTACGAGCCTAGACAAACATAGGGTCACTGGAGTGGAACTCACCTTCTTACGTGTGACATTCGGTTGAACTGTCATGGTTTGAGGGTCGGAACCACCTTTGATCAGTAGACTGCTTAGCATGACGTACACGACGATCTTTTACATGTAACTTAATTCAAATTCTTTTAATTCATGTCACTTGTCACTTGTCTCTTGTCATCTCTCTCAGTCTCTTAAGTATTTTTACATGTCTTCTATTTCTTCTATGTGTGAGAAGGCTCCGCAGTATTGCGTTGAACCAGTGAGGATGTTTCTTTGAGCTTGTGAGTAAAATCTATCATCATAATTCACTTGCATGCATAAAATCCATACAAATCCATACATATTTATTAGTTTCTGAAAGTGTATAAGAAGCTCCAATATTGGACCATTCTTCCTTTCGAAACTGATTCATGTGTAAGGATTCCATCTATTCTCATCATGCATACATATCATCCAAAGAAGGCTATACATATGGATTAGAATTAGGAAGTGTTTAAGAAGCTCCTTCCATTCTTCCTTCCAAATTTGATTCGTGTGTATGGTTCTCTTTCATTCTTATCATTCATGTCATCAATCTAACTTGCACACCTACATTCCCATTCCCATAATTATTTCAACATCTCTCTCTTCTCCATACTCAACATTAATTTCACCTTCACATCTTTAAACCTTCCAACATTCATTAGCTTCATACACCCTGTGTGTGCCACGACCGGACCCGATCCACCCGGATTGCGATCACCTCCACATTTGAACCGGACGTGAAACGCTTCGTGGTATTGCTTCTGATCTTGTTGGGAGGTTGTGATCCATATCCTTTGTTTCATATTTTTCATCCTCATCATATCATCATCATCATTCTTGAGTGTTGCACTGGATTTCTCACAGTATCGTGCACATCTTCGTCGCGAAGTAAACACATTTGTGAGAGATCTAGAACATCGTGCATCACTTGCTTATTCACATAAGATGGAGGAAGGATTCAAATCCCTTATTGTTGAGAAACAAGGCCAAAGAATAGTCTCTTCTATGTTGAGAGAGAAGGGAAAATTCAATGGCATCAACATCACAAGCTACTTAGATTTGTTTGAAGAGCAGGCTATGATTTTTGGTCTTCTTGAAGATCTTTTGATATCATTCTTTGAACGAATTGTTGATAGCTCTATCATAAACCGTGTCACTCAATATGATAGTCTTCCTTGGAGTGATTTTAGAAAGGAGATGCTCAAAGAATTCTATCTTGAAGATTATAGCCAACATAATCGAGATGGATTCTTACGATGGGTCAATTCTCCAAAGCCTAGTAGCTCTATTACTCACTTACAAAATGAGTATATTAGACGCTATGAACAACTTCCTGATGAGGATAAGATAACTTTGGAACCTGATCTTGTGATCAATTTTCTTAAGCTTCTTCATCCTGAAACTCGTAGGGAAGTTGAACGGCGATTAGAAGAACCAGATAAGCGCTATGGTCTTACTGACAATTGGCAAAAAGTGCGTAAAGTAGTAGAGGCTGTAGCCCATAGACATCAAAGACAATCCATGCTTTATGAGCAAACTAGTCTGCCTCAAGCTAGCCTTCCACAAATTAAGGAGCAATTTAGAGAACAATCCCATGCTATGCTTTTTGACTCTACTCCTATTCCTCAAATGATGGAGCCTACTCAAGGTTTTAAAGTAGAGCCAAATAAAAGTGTAGTTGAACAATCTCAAGTGGATATTCTCACTAAGCAAATGGAAAGTCTTATTGCTACACAATCCAATTTGGCCAAGACTATAGATGCTTTACAATCTAATTACACCAAAACTTTCCAAAATCAAATGAACCCAATGACTTTTCAAGAGCCTAATCACCATGTTATAGCTACCAATAAAAATCCACAAATAGCTCCTACTCAAGCATATCAAGTTCCTCCAATGCATAATCCTCCCATGCATAATCCTTCAATGCAAAATCCTCATCCTCATGTGCAAAATCCTCAAATGTATCAAAACCTGTATCCTCAAGCTTCTCAAATAGCTTTTCAAAATCCTCAAAATCAAAATGGTTTTGTGCGTGGCCCTCGTAGGTGTCCTTGGTGTGATTCGTTAGAGCACTTTTTGAGAGATTGTGAACTATTGAAGGCTGCTAAGGAGCAACGACTAGTAATAGACATAGATAAGAAAATTTGTGACTATCGATCTAGGCTACCTTTGCAAGGAAATTATGGTAAGGGAGGAATGAAAAAACATTATGAAAATATAACCATAATGGACGTAGGAACTAGAGGAGTGAAACTAGAAGCTCTTGATGAACAACAAGTAGAATCAAGTAAACCCACAAAGGAAGGTGATTTTTCCATAGAGGCTTTAGTAAGAGCACAGGATGAGATTAGGAGAATAACGGCTTGGGAGTCACCGATAGAAGATCAATCTCTTATTTCTCACATATCCAATGTAGAAGAAAAACGAAAAAGAGATGAAGCTGAGCCTAGTGAAAGAAGAGTGACTCGAAAACAAACCTCAGAGGGAATAGAAACAATCATAGAGCAAGGAGAAACATCACAATCCAAAGATAAAAAACAAGAATCAGAACCCAATGAACAAAAACAAGAGGAGAAACAAAAAGGGAAGAAGACAAAGCAAAGAAAAACAGAACCAAAGCCTTTAGATAAACCAGAACAATCAAAACAAACTGAAGACCAAACACGAGAACATGAACAAAAACAAGATCCTGAGCAAAAACAAAAGAAACCAAAGAGAAAACCTAAAGCCATCTTGATTTCAGAAATTGAGAGAAAAATAGATCCTATGGAAATTTTAGATGACATTTTGCTTAAGAGTCAAGTGACTATGTCTTTAGAACAAGTTTTCTCTATTGCAAAGCCTGTTTTTAAAGATAACTTTATCGGCCTAATTAAAAGGAAGAGGTTTCCGCTTAATCTAGATACTGAGATGCAAGATTCTCTAGATCAAGATCAAGCTATGAATGAAGCCTTAAACTTTGATGAATCTGATGAAGAGAACTTTGATGATGATGAAGTAAATGTTAATAAAAATTTCTTAGGACCTATTCAACCTGACCATGAAAATCATGAAAACAATCCTGAAAGTCACTTTAAAAGAACATTTTGGTCTAGAGGTACATCAGAGATGCATGTTAAAATAGGAAATGATAAGAACACTATCACTGTAAATGCATTAGTAGATTCCGGCTCCGAAATCAATGTGATTTCAAGAGAAGTCTATGATAAGTTTCGATGGCCCATAGATAAAGATTGTGGATGGCGTATGAGAACTGCAGATAATGGTGTAGGTACCCTGTATGGAGCTTGTGCTAGTGTGCCCATATCCATAGGAGGAATCACAGAAGAGTTTCACTTTTTTATTCAAGATAATTGCTCCTATGAAGTTCTCTTAGGTCAACCCTTTATTTGTGAGAGTCGTATGGAAACTAAAGCCATGGATGATGGGTCTACCTATGCTAGATTTAAGTCTAAGGATGGAATGCAATCACTTCAAGTCATGACAGTAGGAGTGAATCATCCTAGGAATCGATTGTCAATTAGAAAGAAACCTATTGTTACTCAGGGTCATGAGCATGCTTGTAGTGATTGTGCACCTCGATTCATGTTTGGAGCTACATATGATCAAAATTTCGGATAGAATCCATTGTTGAGCGGGACAACAGTGGATATTGGTTTGACATCTCGCATCCAACCAACATGTACAATAGTTTGTCACTTTGTTTTCCACATTCTAGATTAGATTTTCTTCATAAGAGTCAATTGTCCAAGTCTTTTATCCAAAAAACCCAAAAAAATTATAAAAACAACAAAATCATGGAGCATGATGAGAACATTGAGCATGTGATTGAAACATCTCATTGTTTCTCTACTCTTGAGGAGTTAGAGTTATGTCTTCAAAATTCTAATTCCCATATTATTCTTCTTTCTTCCCTTGATGAGTATGCTCTAATCCAAGAGTATGCTCTCAATGTTGACAAGTGCTCGAAATTTAACCAAACACATGATGCCTTAGTTGAAACAAAGTACAAATCTGTAGACAAAAAAATCAAACCCATAGCTCAACCATTACCTCAAGGAAGTAATGAAAAAATTATTGATGTGAAAAATGATCCAATTCTTCGGGATAAGAAAAACATAGGACATACATTCACGGATGAAACAATCAAACAGGTGAAAATTGGGAGAGATGATGACTTTCTTTTGCCAGCAGAGAGAGATAAATTTGAGAGAGTCATACGTAGCCATGGAAAAGCCTTTACTATGTATCCTCATGAGATTGGTTGTGTAGATCCTAAGCTAGTTGCACCCATGATAATCTTTACTATTCCACATATTCCATGGAATCTTCGTCCTATACCTGTTCCAAAGGCTCACTTACCTGAGCTAATGAAACTACTTAAGGAGAAGATAAACATGAGAATTTTAGAGCCATCTTTTGCACCTTACTCAAACAGATGGTTCACTGTGCCTAAAAAGAATGGGAAACTATGTTTTATTCAAGATCTCCAACCCGTCAATAAAGTCACCATAAGGAATGTAGGAACAGGACCCATTGTAGATGAGTTTGCTGAATCATTTTCAGGACATTCTATCTATTCAATGGGTGATTTATATTCTGGATATGACCAATTCCAATTAGCAATTGATAGTCGTGACATAACCACAATGAAAACTCCTTTAGGCTTAGTGCGAATGTGTACTTTACCTCAAGGAGCGACTAATTCTGTGGCTCATATGATGAGTGCTATGAATATGGTCTTACATGATTTTATCCCTCATATAACTATGCCATTCATTGATGATATTCCAATTAAAGGGAGTGAGGAACGTGTAAAGGACATTACTTTAGATTCATCTGGATGTCGTAAATTTGTTCTTGACCATATCTCTGATTGTGAAAGAATATTTCAACGATTTGAAGAGGTAGGTCTCACATTTTCCATAGAGAAATCTGTTTTTGGTGTCAACGAGGTACTTATTGTTGGACATTTATGTGGCCATTATGGTCGAAAGCCATACCCACAAAAAGTTGATGCCATTAGCAAGATTTCTGAAACATGTAACAACGTGAGTGAGGTACGTAGATTTCTTGGTGCTTGCATCTTTTATGTTATTTGGATCCCTCACTTTGCTCATGTTGCTGATTGTCTTTATGACTTGTTGAGGAAGAAACGAAAATTTATTTGGACTGACAAACACACTCAAGCTATGCGTAAATTGAAGAAATTATTGTTTGAAGCTCCCATCCTTAAGCGTGTAGACTATTCTGCTAACAAACCTATTATATTGACTATTGATACTAGTCCTATTGGTATAGGTTGGGTCATAAGTCAAGATGATAGTGAAGGGAATAGATATGCAATTAGGTTTGGTGCCAAAATTCTACATGAAACACAACGAAAATATCCACAGATCAAACGAGAACTATGGGGTATGGTAACAACTTTGAAAACAGACAAAGAATATTTCATTGGTGCAAATGTCAAAGTTGAGACTGATTGTTTGCCTCTCATTGGAATGATAGCCAATTGTTCATCTCCTGATATAGCCATGCTTAGATGGATCTCATATATTAAGTTCATAAATCCTGAGTTAGTTCATATTTCAGGTAAGTCAAACTCAGTTGCTGATATGTTATCGAGAGCTAGATTTGATGATGATCTTGAAAGTGATCTAATAAAGAATGTGAATTTAGTTGACTATGTTCCACATATATATGAGTATGAGAAATTTCATGAGTCTGAGTACGAAGATGAATGGAGAGACATAGGAAAGTATCTCAGTACACTACAACCATTACCTAGCTGGACTACGAATAGATTCCGTAACATTAGGAAACGAGCTTATAACTTTTTCCTATGTAATGGTTATCTTTGGAGACATGCTAAGGGTAAGGTTAAGAATCCACAACGAGTCCTAGGAAAGAGAGGTCTTCAATTGCAAGTAATGAAGGAAATGCATGAGACATTATGGGCAGGTCATAAAGGATTTTTTGGAACATATGAAAAAATTAGAAGTACCTATTATTGGCCTAGGATGTATGTTGATATTAGTAGCTATGTTTCTACATGTTCTACTTGTCAACTTCATTCATCAGTCAAACATAGAGATCCATTGCATCCTACGTATCCACCTTGTATTCACTACAAGTGGGTAGTAGATCTTGTAACTATGCCTAAAGGTATCGACAAAATGCGTTACATTGTACTTGCAAGAGAAGACTTAACTAATCATGTAGAGGGACGTGCACTACGATCTAAGACCACTTACAATGTTTGAAAATTCTTGCTTGAAGATGTCATAAGTCGCTTTGGGTACATAGAGAAAGTAGTTGCCGATCGTGGAGAGTTAAATGCGAGAGAAGCTAAAGAGTTCTTTGAGCGTCACGGTATTCGTTTGTCTCTCACTACTGCATATAATCCAGAGGCCAATGGTAAAATAGAGAGAGGGCATCCACCTATTGTGAAAGCCATATCTAAAGCATGTAACGGTGACATCAAACAATGGCCTAAATTCTTACCTTTTGCACTTTGGGCAGATAGAATGACATGCACACGTACTACTGGCTATATGCCTGCTGAACTCATGTACTGTCAAAAACCATTGTTTCCAATTCAGTCTCATATTTCTGCATGGTCAAATTTGCCTTGGTCTGAAAACATGTCTACTGATGATTTTTTGAGTTTGCGTATTAAACAGTTAGAACAAGGTAAATTAAGACTTGATGATGCTGTTGAAAAATTAAGAGAATCTAGAATGAAGAACAAACATTATTTTGATAAAACTCATCGATTGCGTCCTAAGCCAATTGAAGTAGGAGATTGGGTGCTCATTTATGATAGTACATTTGACTCTCAATATGATGCACGCAAAAAGCTCACTCAACGGTGGTTTGGGCCATACATTGTATCAAAAGTCAACAACAATGGTACGTATGCTCTTTGTGAATTAAATGGTGTTGCACTAAAAGCTTTCATTGCAGGTAAAAGGATAAAGTTATTCAAGAAGCGTGATAATGACGAGTACATTTTGGATGAGGACATTGAAGAAGATGACAACAATGAGGCCGATTCATAAACAGGAGTATCCATGTTATTATTAAATTTATAAAAAAAAAAAAAAAAAACATCATTAATTTTTCAAGTTCATGTTGCTTTGTTTTTTTTCAAGTTCATTCTATTTTTTTTCCATGCTTGTTTCATGCATGTTTTTTTCAGTCTTTGCATCACATTGCATATCCACATCACTTGAGTCAAAAAAGGCAAATGATGATTTCTCTACTTGTGTAAAATTTTATCTTAAGTAGTAACTTATCTACCAAGAAATTGTTTATAATCTAGGATTGTGGAAAGATAGGGCATGTAGATTTGGAGGTTTATTTTGGTGACAAGACTTTCATATATAAACATGCATATGTATCGTGTATCGAAAGCATAATTGTTGAAATCCTAGCTCCTGCTACTGCATGTTTCTACATCCTTAGTCCATCTCACAGCACTTGTATCGGAGTTTAAACGACTGTTCTCCGTCATCAAAAATGGTTGTACCTTGTATCGGGGTTTAATTTTTCCTCGTCATCAAAAAAAAAAAAAAAAAAAAAAAAAGAAGTTACTACATGTTACCAAGAAGTTTACACTTTCTTCCACCCCAAAAAAAAAGTGATCGTAACCATAAAGTTGCCGAATCATCATCATCATTAAAAAAAAAAAAAAAAAAGAGCAAGCCAAAGGAGGATAAAGAGGCATAGTAGAATAAATCACGGGCTATATAGGCAGATTTATGCATTAGTGGAGTTTAGTTAGATTTCCTTGCATGTTATTAGAGAAAGAGCATATTCATATTTATGTAGGAAAGGGGTTGATCTAAAATAAGCTAAAGATGAAAGATGTCTCTTGAAAATCCTAAATCTTTGTTTATAATCATATTTAAGGTAGATTGCTTTATGAAAAAGGTACAAAATTTTCTTCAAGATGAGAGGAACTGATGCTTAAAACGACTCAATACAACCACTTCCACTTCATATTGATGCTTGTTTTTTTTTCTTTCTTGTTGCCAATGTTGCTTGTTCACTTGCATATATGTTGCCTATTTGTTCATGCATATTCATGTTGCCTGTTTCAATTCTTTCTTTCATGCAAATTTTGCTTCATGTCACGTTACCTACTGATTCATGCATATAATCAATTTTCCTTCCATGTTTCTTATATTGCCTATAAAAGAATTTGATGCCTGAACATTTTGTTTTTCACAGATGCTAGAGTGGCGCTTCCGGAGGAATCGCAGGTTTAGTGGGGGCGAATGTCGTCGAGATTTTCTCTCCTCTCTCACTTGTGAAGGCCTACAAAAAACATATTTGGTGAAGGTAGCCGAAATTCCCCGAGAAGTCCAGGATGCATCAAGGATGTCAAAGGAAGCTCAGATACAAAGTTTCAAAGAAATCAAGAAAGTCCATGGTAGCGGTCAAAGCTGGTCAAAGTTGGGAAATTAGGGCAAAAATTTCATTGTCACCAAATTAGATGAAAATCCATATACTTGTAAAGATTGTCAAAGGCAGTCTATAGCCCAAATTTCAGCAGAAAATGGATTTTGTAGCACATTGATATGCTATGTTCATTTTGTAAAAATGTAATTTTTCTAGTTTGACCCTACAAATTCTTGTATAGAAATTTATGTTAGCCATATGGTTTGGCATGTATAAAGATCATATGTGGCTACATATTTGTACAAATTTTCAAGGCCATCAGAGCTTCCTAGAGACCTTAATGCCACCTTGCAAGCTTCCAAATGTAGTCAAACTTGTACAAGTTAGATTCAGATGGGAGTTTTTTCTGCATATTCCTGAAGGAGATCTTTGGAAACATAGTCCTACAATGTTTCATCTTCATCAAAGACTTTTTGGAGGGTCAAAGAGCACAAAGTCCAGTTTTCAAGGTCACCGCAGTTTTCTAGAATAAGAAAATTGAAGGCTTGAATGTCTGCCACATGTCAAAATATGATTGAACCATGTTGTACGGTCAAGATGAGCTCATATTCAAGGGTGGAGATGCACTAAAGCATAAAGGAAGGAGGATCCACGAATTTTTTCCATAAAAGAAGACCTTTTTTACAATCAAAGATCAATAATGCAGCATTTCTCCAAAAATAGTGGCTTATCTTATCCGAATTGATGTCAGCACTGATCCGACGGTCCAGATCATCCCCAGATCCAATGGTGGAGAATGAGGGCGCCTAAATTTCACTCCTTTACACTAGATTTGATAGAAAGAACAATTCCAAGCCATTGATTTGATTAATCAAATGGTTGTAATCGAAAGTAGTGATCCTAGAGTTGAGAGTTGATTTCTCTAGATCCAAGGGCCCAAATTCATTCAAAAAACTATATAAACCCCCCTCCAAACTCCTAGAGCATCATTGTTAGGCATCCATAGGGCTCATGCTAGCTTACGGTTTCCTTGAGACGATCACCCTCGGTTGAGCGAGTGAGGATCCAAGGTGAGCTAGTATGAGTATAGAACCTAGTTTCAAATTTAAGTTAGAACTCCAATTTAGGATAGGCTCTTGAAACCAACATCTCTATCTTGACTCACCCTCGGTGGAGCGTGTGAGTGAGTTAGAGCTGATTTTAATGAGTCTTAGACTTCTTTAGTTAGACGTTACGAGCCTAGACAGACATAGGGTCACTGGAGTGGAACTCACCTTCTTACGTGTGACATTCGGTTGAACTGTCATGGTTTGAGGGTCGGAACCACCTTTGATCAGTAGACTGCTTAGCATGACGTACACGACGATCTTTTACATGTAACTTAATTCAAATTCTTTTAATTCATGTCACTTGTCACTTGTCTCTTGTCATCTCTCTCAGTCTCTTAAGTATTTTTACATGTCTTCTATTTCTTCTATGTGTGAGAATTCTTCTATGTGTGAGAAGGCTCCGCAGTATTGCGTTGAACCAGTGAGGATGTTTCTTTGAGCTTGTGAGTAAAATCTATCATCATAATTCACTTGCATGCATAAAATCCATACAAATCCATACATATTTATTAGTTTCTGAAAGTGTATAAGAAGCTCCAATATTGGACCATTCTTCCTTTCGAAACTGATTCATGTGTAAGGATTCCATCTATTCTCATCATGCATACATATCATCCAAAGAAGGCTATACATATGGATTAGAATTAGGAAGTGTTTAAGAAGCTCCTTCAATGGACCATTCTTCCTTCCAAATTTGATTCGTGTGTATGGTTCTCTTTCATTCTTATCATTCATGTCATCAATCTAACTTGCACACCTACATTCCCATTCCCATAATTATTTCAACATCTCTCTCTTCTCCATACTCAACATTAATTTCACCTTCACATCTTTAAACCTTCCAACATTCATTAGCTTCATACACCCTGTGTGTGCCACGACCGGACCCGATCCACCCGGATTGCGATCACCTCCACAACGGGTTCGACATTGAGAGAACTATAACTAAGAAGTTATAGGTGTCAAACTCGTCACTGCAGAGAAGGTGTTTTATACACAGGTAACTTGTTTGTATGATTTCTCAGAGTACACTGAATCATCTGCAGAGATTTAAGTTGGAGGAAGTGCGCAACCTTAAGGCGAAGCAATCTACAAAGCTTTATCAAAAACTTTACAGGATTGATTAGTCAATGAGTGATTAATCTGCAGCAGACTTTCAGGAAGTTTTCAGTTTTCAACAGTTAGCCAAAATTCTGATAATTTGGTGTTTGTTTTCTAAATTAAGTGGAGTCAGAAGTTGTTCTTGATATAGAGGAGTTCTAAATTCAAGTAAAACTTATTCTTTTGGCGATTAACACTCTCCATCAATTTTCCTTTCCCATTTCCCCTTTTGTCTATTTTTCTTCACCTTTGAAACTGAACTCTTATTTTGTTCTTTAGTTGTTTCTTGTTGTTTAGCTTGTGCCCTTGTTATAGAATTTACATTTACTTGGTCAAGGTCACTCAATTCTTCTTGCTCCATGATGACTATTTTCAATGGTATGTTATTAGATGTGTTTTGTTGTTTTTGAGGATTTCTTGGACAATCCTTTATTAAATGTTCCCTGCCACAATCCTTGCAATAGGCTCCTTCTATTCTTAATGTAGGAGGTTGTGGACAGTCTCTAATGAAATGTTCTCCCCCACATCTATAACAAGTTATCTTTTGGCTCCCTTTGAACTGAGGTTTCTGATTGGACATATAATTATTGGTTATATACATGAATGTGGATGTATCCATCTCAATTCTCCCATTTCCCAAATCTAGGGCTTGCAGTTCTGGTTCTCTCATCTCATAACCTTCCCACTCTTCCTGATATCCTTCATTCCAGTGATATTCTTCTTTGTATGGTGATCTTATTCTTGAGTTTCCCTCCTCTATTGGTGTGTATTTAACTGGTACCACATTTGTTGGTAATGGAGGTTGTTGCCCAAGTACAGGTCTTGGTTGTTCAATAAATCCAGATTCTCTTTGGTTTGCATAATCTCTCTCCTTAATGGGTTGTTTATTGTAGAAGCATTCTTCTCTGGTATGATTTGTCCATTTTCTCTCTAGTGTACAGTATTTGAGTGTTTTCCTATCTTGCAAATGTTTTGGTTTTTGATATGGACATTGTTGTACCAAATGATTTCCTCCACAATTATAGCATTTTTTATTTGTTGTTATCTTGTTGTTTATCAAATTGGTTTTAGTGCTAACTTCTAGGGCTTTAGCAATGGCTTGTGCCAATTCTTCTGTTGGTGGAATTTTATCTTCATTTATTCTACATTGATCAATTGCTAACAGGTCTTGTCCTCTATTGTCTTCCAAATCTATTGCCTCTTTCACACATGCTCCTAGGTCAGGGCATCTCCTATAATACACCAGGGTTCTTAATTGGGCACTTCTTAATCCTTCTATGAATAGGGATACTTGTCTTGCCATGGAAGGTACTTCTTCTCTGGGACATCTGTCAATGTACTGCTTGAATCTCCTAGCTGCCTCTCTGACATTTTCATCTTTTTGCTGTTTAAAGCTATGTATCAATGTAGCTGTACTATGTTTTATTCCAGTTTTTGAGAATTCCCCAATGAAGGCTTCAAGGAAAGATTCAATATCTAGATACATTTCCTTTCTCAAGGGAATGAACCAAGATAATGCAGGTCCTGTTAGGGTTATACCAAATGCCTCAAATTGGACTTTGTAATCCTCTACTTCTTCTGCTCTAATTAATTGTCTAAATTCTGCAGCATGGGCATGAGGATCAGAATATCCTTCATATTGATTTTTCATGCATTTGGCTACTTGGTAAGGTCTAAGCATTCTTCCTTGATTTTTCCAATTATGTCTTCTTCTCAATGGAAAATCACTAAATCCTTCTGCTTCTTTTTCAAAAGGATTTGGAGAAGTATGTGTTCTCCTACCTTGTTGTTGTTCACCATTATTGTGAATTTCATGTGGTCTTGGCAAGTCTGATTGCCCTAGGTTCTGTTCCCAAGGTCTCTTATCTGCACATTGCCCTAAGTCATTAGAACTTTCTGGGTCTTGTGAGAAGTGTATACACATCCCTGCCTATCCTCATATCTACCATCCTTAAATTGTTCTACTAGTGTTATATTCAGGGGAACCTCTACGTTTCTCAATCTAATGAGAAACTTGTGCATTCCATCCTGATAACCATAAGTTCCAAACCTATTTGTATACATGTATTTGAGAATGTTTCTATAATCACCAGCTTCCGAGGATTCATTGGTTTCATTTAAATTCTCCATATTACTTTCTTTCCCTAAATCTTTTTCTTGCAATTCTCCTATTACTGATTCTACCTCTTTTCTTCCTAGCTCTTGTTTAGAATGTGTGTTTACTTTATTACCAGACCTAAGGATCATTCAATTAATTTCACAATTCTGTGGAGAGAATCGTGTTTTTTTACGATTTTATGGTGAGGATCTTGTTTTTCACGATTCTGAGGAGGGAATCGTGTTTTTCACGATTTTATGGTGAGAATCGTGTTTTTCATGATTCTGAGGAGAGAATTGTGTTTTTCACGATTCTGAGGGAATCGTGTTTTTCACGACTTTTTGGTGAGAATCGTGTTTTTCACGATTCTGAGGAGAGAATCGTGTTTTTCACGATTCTGTGGAGAGAATCGTGTTTTTCACGATTCTGTGGAGGGAATCGTGTTTTTCACGATTCTGAAAAGGGAATCGTGTTTTTCACGATTTTGTGGTGAGAATCGTGTTTTTCACGATTTTATGGTGAGAATCGTGTTTTTCACGATTCTGTGGAGAGAATCGTGTTTTTCACGATTTTATGGTGAGAATCGTGTTTTTCAGGATTCTATGGAGAGAATCGTGTTTTTCACGATTCTATGGTGAGAATCATGTTTTTCACGATTCTATGGAGAGAATTGTGTTTTTCACGATTCTGAGGAGGGAATCGTGTTTTTCACGATTCTGTGGTGAGAATCGTGTTTTTCACGATTTTATGGTGAGAATCGTATTTTTCACGACTCTGTGGAGAGAATCGTGTTTTTCACGATTTTATGGTGAGAATCGTGTTTTTCAGGATTCTGTGGAGAGAATCGTGTTTTTCACGATTCTATGGTGAGAATCGTGTTTTTCACGATTCTGTGGAGAGAATCGTGTTTTTCACGATTCTGTGGAGAGAATCGTGTTTTTCACGATTCTGTTCCCAGACAATCGTGATTGCTCACAATTGTTAAAAAACACAATTCTCTTATGAAAATCGTGCTCTGGGAATCGCGATTTTGTGCTTTAATTCATCGCGATTTTGTATTTGACTACAGAATCGCGATTCTGTGCAGATTTTTGAAATTTTTTGAGGTTCTTGTTTTCTGAATTTTTCTTCCTACAATAGAGTCGCTTTATTAAACTTTTAACATGCAATAAAAGAGTTTATCAAAAAATGATTATCTTTTCACTGAAAACTCAAAAATCAAAACATTGCGATTCCGTGTTTTTATTGATTTCTGAGTTTTTTATGTTCGATACTTGATATAAAAACTTGATTAGATGCAAAAATTTGTTGGAAAGTCCTTACCTTGCTTGGTTGATCAAAAAATGTCCAAAAACTTGTGTTTGTAGACGATCGCGATTATGTCCACTCTCTCTCTCTCACTCAAATGAGTTTCTTTCTGAGATTTCAGGGTTTTATAGATTTCACACAATCGCGATTTTGTTCAATATTTTCAAGATCTTAACTTTTCACTTGTTCAAGTTTTTATCTTTCACAATTTATGATGTAAAGGCTTTTTATCACAATTTTCTCCCTTTATCCAATTGGTGAAAATCGCGATTCTGTACTTCTTTTCCACTTTACCCACTTGATGCTAAAACCTTACTGATTTTTAGAATTTGACTTCCTTTGCTTACTCAACTTTAATGAATTCTCTTCCAGTTACCTTTCTCGAAAACCCAAATATGCTTAATATTTCAAAATTTTTTTCCTCTTACAGAGAATCGTGATCCTGTGCAGAGAATCGTATTTTTCTGAACTTCTTGTTCTTTTGCAATTTGGATTCTTCTTTCTTCTTACTCCTCTTCTAGATTCTTCACCACTCCAAGTCACTTGTCACCTGCAATTTTACATCATGAACAAAAAATTAACCAAAAAATCATGATCATGTGAAGAGAATTGTATTTTTCTGATTTTCTAGTTTTTAGCAATTTTTTTTTTGCTTTCCTTCCACTTGGTCTCCCTTACTCTTAACAACAACACTTCAGTCCAACTTCCTAAGGAGAAAAGAAATTTGTTTGAATGTTTTAATGAATTTTATGAATTTTTTTAGTATTTTGCCCTAAATTAAGGTAAACACTTCACTTAGGGTTTCTTGTTTAGTGATCTATTGATCCTGTGTTCCCTGATTGCTTACACTCCTTTATGCTTTGCTATCAAAACAATTCATGAGTAAAACTTCCCAAAGAAAAATGTGCTAAGAAGTGAAAATATTAATTTTTGCAAAGATAAACTCAAACATTTTTCTTTTCAAGATGCAAATAAACTTTTTCTCAAGATTATTGCTTTGACTTGGTTAACAAATGGATCCTATCTACTTGCAACTAGCTACTTTACTTGACTTTCCACAATGCAATCATGTCATCTTCCCAAGATCAACAATTATGCTTAGTACTTGGTCAAAAAGAACTCTACAAATGCAAAGATAGACACATTTTACCTTATCTTCAGCTTTCTTGATTCATTTTTTTTTCACACACCTGCACTTTACTTCCAAAAAATGATATGAGCAACTATCAATTTGCAAGAATTTCAACACCTCTTATTCTCAAAAGATTATCTATTGCTTTCTTTTCCCAAAAGACAAACAAAAAAAAATCTACCATTTCATGTTTCCATTTCTTGATTAAAGAGTATTACCTTTTCAATGTGTTCAATACCATCAACAATAGAAGATCCAGCAAGGTCCAACTTCAATGAAGCTTTTGCTATACTCCCCGGCAACGGCGCCAAAAAATGTTTGTTGTTACCCTTTGGAGTTGTCCTCTCCAATCATTTAGCATAAAGAATCAACAATACATCTTATATTTGTCAATCTTGGAAGTATATATGAGACCACAACCCCTTCTAGATGATAGAATCAAAGAAATAAGAGAAAACTGGCTGGATTTTTGAGAAATAAATAAAATGAAGAGGAATTTCTAGGGTTTGGATTATCTTGAGCAATACTTTATCATTTTCAATAATCTTGGTGTCTAAAGTGTGTTATTTTCTCCGTAGAACACAATCATAAAGTCAAAACTCAAAAATGGTACCTGTAACCTTCAGACGAGACAATCGTGATTCTGTAAAATCTGACGATTTTCATCTCCAGCACCATTCTTCATCAATTTCTCACTCAACACATCAGGGATCAACTCTCTTCATACACATTCATCAGAAATACACAATAGAAGCTTACAAATTTCCATGGATACACATAGAATAGACTCAACAAATCTAAGAAATTCACACAAAAGGAAGAATCACGATTTTCTACAGGAAACTTCTCTCTTTTCTTGGATAACATCAATTACAAATAACCGACCCTCTCAAAATAGAGGAAATTGTCTTTTATACATTCTCAAGTGTCCCTTTTGACACTTGAATTTTGGTCCTTTTCCCTTATAATCTAAAAATATGCTATCTAGGAGTTTCCAAAAATTCTAGAAAAATACATATGATTCTAATCTATATGAGGAAGACTCTTCCTTATTTTTACATCATTTGCATAAATATTCTTACAAATTTTTTGGCATTTTACAATTATTTTTCCATCAAAAATACTTAAACAATACTTCTTCCAACAATGTGTACAAAAGGATTTCTGATCCACATGATCAGACTGAGAGAAATCTGAGAAAGACCCGACACTAACTCGTGAAGATAACTCTCTACACATCTACCTTCATGACACTTGGCTTCTAATGACTTTCTCATGTATTTCTTTACATCATTGACTTATATACATATGGTTCTAGACTTATCCCGCGTCTATTACATTACTCCTTCTCATCCTAAGGATTATCTATACTCAAATTACAAGAATTTCCAACTGTAATGTACATATGTATACAAGCTTCACTTCTGAGATCTCTTCACTTTCTCAAATGACTTCTTGAACTTCAATCTGATCATAGACTTGCTTCAAGCTCTTTGTAATCATCAATTTCTGATTGGTTTGTTCCAACAGCTCCCCCTCAATCACTAATTGTGATTATTCCACTCTTCTTCACACCTTCCATCTCTTTGAATCTCTATAACTTAGGTCCATCCAAGCTTTTTGTTAGCATTTTTTGCAACTTGCTCTTTTGTTGGAGTATACAACACTTCAATCTCCTTTTCTAGTACCTTGTCCCTCAAGAAATGATATTGAATTTCTATATGCTTAGTCATGGCATGAAAAACAGGGTTAGCTGCCAAATATAATGAACTCATATTGTCTCAAAAAATAATTGGAGTACTCTGATCAGTTCCAAAACTCTTCAATAAGATCTTTAACCATATCACTTCTTTTGCAGCCTCTACCATTCCTTTATACTCAGCTTCTGTAGATGACAAAGCAACTATATGTTGCTTCTTTGAGCACCAAGAAACTAATTTATCTCCAATATAACAGAGATGCCCATGAGTAGACCTTCTATCATCTGAATCATCTGCCCAATCTGCATCACTAAATACTTTAACTCTTGTATCAGAAGTAAATCCATAATACAAACCTTCACTTAAGGTTCCTTTGATATATGTGAGTACCCTTTGAGCTGCAATCCAATGAGTCTTCTTTGGACAATGCATAAATTGTGATAACACACCTACTGCATATGATAGATCTGGCCTTGTCAATGTAGCATAGATTAGACTACCTACCAAACTCTGATATTTCTTCATATCATTGAATTCTTCACCTCCATACCTGCTCAATTTATGATTTACCTCCAATGGTGTGGTTGAAGGCTTGCAATCTTCCATGTTAAACTTGACCAGAAGATTCTTCAAGTATCTCTCTTGTGTAACATATACTTCATGTTGAGTATATACAATTTGCATTCCTAAGAAATAAGATAAGTTTCCCAAATCACTTATCTTAAACTCCTTCTCTATTTGTTTCTTAAGCTCATTGATTCCTTGAGCATCTGTACCTGTGACAATAATATCATCAACATAAATACACATGTATATGTATCCATTTTCACATGCCTTCACTAGCAAGCTACTATCTGCCTTTGATGCTTGAAATCCACATTCATTCAAGAACTTAACAAGCTTGTAATTCCATGCTCTTGGGTCCTACTTCAACCCATACAAAGCTCTCTTTAGTTTACACACATAATCTGATCCAATTGAATCCATGAAGCCTTCTGGTTGCTCCATGTACACTTCATCTGCAATGTATCCATTCAGAAATGCATTCTTCACATCAAATTGTGATAACTTCCATCCTTTACAAGTAGCAATAGCAATCAATGATCTAATTGTAGACATCTTAGCAACAAGACTAAAGGTTTCATCATAATCTACCCCATAAGTTTGGGCATAACCTTTGACCACAAGTCTAGCCTTGTATCTAGACACTTTACCATCTGCAAACCTTTTTGTTTTATACACCCACTTACATCCAATGACCTTCTGATTCTTTGGTCTTGGCACCAATTCCCGTGTTTCATTTTCAAGTAGAGCATCATACTCTTCTTGCATGGCCTTCTCCCAATTCTGTTTACCTTTATCTTCTTCATATGTGATTGGATCCTCTTCTGTCTTCACAATGTAAGCATAATCTTTTGTTGTTAGAAAAGATGTATCATAACTATACCTGATAGGTTCTTTTCTTTCTCTCAATGATCTTCTGACCTCTGCACTTCTTGAAGTCTCAACCACATTTGATTCTGGATCAAATCTTGGCCCATCTTCAACATTATCTTGCAATTTACTTTTATAATCAACATCAACAATATCTTCTTCATACACACTTACTTTTGTCTTCCCTTTCCTTTGTATTTCTTTAACATCTGCATAATCATTTGTTGACCCTGTATACCATGTGCTTTGCTCATCAAATATAACATCTTTAGTAAGAAATTGCTTTGTGGATGGACTCCACAATCTGTAACCCATCTGTCTATCATCATACCCAATAAACACATACTTCTCTGCTTTGAGTTCTAGCTTATGTCTCAATTGTGAAGGAACATAAGCATATGCTAAACATCCAAATACCTTACAATGATCAAGAGTAGGTTTCTTACGCCACCATGCTTCATATGGAGTTCTTCCATCCAAAGCTTTACAAGGTAGCCTATTCACAAGGTATGTTGTAGTGTTGATAGCTTCTGCCCATAGGTAGTTTGGACAATTCTTTTCCTTCATCATTGCTCTTGCAAACTCTACAAGAGTTCTATTTCTTCTTTCTGCAATTCCATTTTGTTGAGGAGAGTACCTGCAAGTTACTTCTCTTTTTATACCTCAATTCCACAAATAATCATCAAAATCTTTAGAGAAATACTCTCCCCCTCCATTTGATCTCAACCTCTTGAGCTTTTGACCTGTAATCCTTTTTGCGTAAGCATGATAATGCTTGAATGTCTTGAGCACTTCTGATTTGTCCTTGATTACATATAAAGTAATCCATCTCGTTGCATCATCAACAAACAACACATAATATCTGGATCCATTTATGCTATAGTCCCTTGAAGGACCCCACACATCTGTATGAACCAATTCAAGCATATTTGAATACTTATACCCTGATTTATTGTATGAACTTTTGTGTGCTTTTCCCAATTGACAAGCTTCACACTTGTACACCATGTGTTGCCCTTCAATATTTGGCAAACCAAGCACCACATCATTCCTTGACATTTCCTTTATGGCTCTCTCATTGAAATGACCTAGCCTCTTATGCCATAGGTCTAACTCAGACATCTTTTGACTTCCATAAGTAAATAAAGCATGTCCCACAGTACCTTGGACTTTGAGAGTAAACAACCTTCCTTCCTTTTTACCTGCAATGATGTTTCTGTATCCCTGATTTGGATCTTGCACATAAACACCATCATTTGTGAATCTGACTTCATATCCCTTCTCCACAATTTGCCCTACAATTATCAAGTTTTTAGGAATAGTAGGAACATAAAGTACCTTGCTAAAGAGTGTACTTCCACTCTTTGTCTTCACTGATCCAATGCTCTCCACTTTATGCTTGGTGTTGTCACCTGTTTGAATTGTATGTCCATTCACCTTTCCTTCCATATCAGTCATCAATGATATATTTCCACTCAGATGATTGCTACATCCTGAGTCAATATAAAATACCCTTTGATCTTATCCTACTGCTTCATGAGTTGCATTCAAGATGAGAGTCATGTCATCCTTCTGATCTGATGCATAATTATAATAATTGTTGTTGTAGGACTAAGATTGAAAACTTCTTCCACCTCCTCTAGCATATGATGTCCTACCACCTCTTCCTCTAAAGTTGCCTCTTTGGTTTCTCCCTCCTCTACCTCTTTGATTGAAGCTCTGGTTATTACTTCCACCATTTTGATTGTTATACCAACAATCATTTGCCAAATGATTGGTTCTGCCACAAATCCAACAAGTTTTAGTATTATCTTTGTTCTTACCTCCTCTTCCTTTACCTCTGAAGTTCATCTTTCCTTTTGTAAAGTTAGCTTGACTTGGGGTTCCTTCATCATCAGTTGACTACTTCCCTTTGCCATTCTTTTTCTTATCCTTGGAGTAGTAGCTTGGCTTGCACTCCTATCATTGTCTCCTTTAATGTCCTGCTCAAAAGTCAGCATGTGTCCTAGCAATTGATTAAGATCAGGAGTAAAGTGATCTAGTGACAATTCTATGGACAATATGAAAGGCTTCCACTTCTCATCTCCTCTCAGACCTGTAAGTATTTGCCTTACCAACTTATCCTCTTCAATGTCTTCATCTACTACTCCCAAGCTATCTGCAATATGCTTCATTCTTGCCACATAATCAGAAATTGATTGTGAACTCTTCTTCTTGAAAGTTGTGAATTCTGCCCATAATGAGGACTTCCTTGACTCGGTTGTGTTTTGGAAATGCTCTTCCAAAGCATTCCACACATCTGTTGCACTTTCTAATCCTCTGATGTGAGGTAGAAGATAATCATTTACAGCCATGTAAATGATGCTCCTAGCTTGAGCATCCTTTCTCATCCAATTCTTCAAACCTACAAGTTCCTCCCTAGTTGGAACACTAGGATCTTCAAACTCAGGCTTTTCTTCTTCTCCTATAATGAATGCCATCAAATCTTTGCTCATGAGGTGTGCCTCCATGCTCATGGACCAAGCTAGATAGTTCTCCCTATCTAGCTTATCAATCTGCAAGCTTTCTCCCATCTTTGATCTTCTCTGTCTGCAATTACTATGATTTATGATAATAGAGTGTACTTTTGATATGAAGCTTTAATCCTTCTTGATCCTTCAAACTCGTGCTTTGTACTTCTGCAGGTTATCTCCAAGAATTTGGCTTTGTCCACCTTCAATTAGAAGGAACTTCAATATCTTCCACAGTCGGGACTTCCAATGCCTTTACTTCACTTGTATTGCACCTTCAACTCTGATACCACTGTTGGAGACCTCTTAATCTCCAAAGGTTTGATCTATACTGATCTAAGAACACCTCTATATCAGTTATGGATCAAAATTTACACAAATGTTATCTTCATTTATCAAAACTTTCACTATCACTTCTCTGAGTGAAGAAATTCCTTCTTCAGAAAGTCTGCTTCAGAAATTGACTTCATTACTTGCACATATCTTTAGATTTCTTCAAACTAATCATGCACATATCTCCACACTACTTTTGCGCAATCATATCAACCATTAGTTCTTCAAAAGAATCATTAAAACTTTAATTTGATACTTAAGATCAAAGGTATGTCAGAAACTGTCTTCCTGAACAAGCGACTTTGACATAGGTAACTTCTAAGGTTGATTTCTCACAGCACAGATCCCATTTTGCTAAATGCTTTTAGCCATAGCTTCCTTATCTTCTAACTTAAATTTTGAATGCTCACTCATAAAAAACTTTACATTGTACACTGAGATCTAAGTAAAACATTAACACGAAAAAGTGTGCGACTCTAAGAAGTCTATCTGCAGACTTTACGTACACATGTTCCTATTGATCATATTCACAGCATGAGAAAAATTCGACCATGAAACTTTGAACATAGCTTTATTAGCTTCTACATTAGATGTGTACAAAAGGATTTCTGATCCGCATGATCAGACTGAGAGAAATCTGAGAAAGACTCGACGCTAACTCGTGAAGATAACTCTCTACACATCTACCTTCATGACACTTGGCTTCTAATGACTTTCTCATGTATTTCTTTACATCATTGACTTATATACATATGGTTCTAGACTTATCCCAAAATTATTACATTACTCCTTATCATCCTAAGGATTATATATACTCAAATTACAAAAATTTCCAACTGTAATGTACATATGTATACAAACTTCACTTCTGAGATCTCTTCACTTTCTCAAATGACTTCTTGAACTTCAATCTGATCATAGACTTGCTTCAAGCTCTTTGTAATCATCAATTTGTGATTGGTTTGTTCCAACAAAGGAAGATCTTCATCTTGCAAAAAAAGTATGCAAGGCAGGTGTTGAAGGCATTTGACATGGAGGATTGAAAAGAAATCTCTACATCGATGGAAGTCAACACAAAATTATCTATTAAAGATACTTCACCTCCAATGGATATTGGAAGATACAGGAGATTAGTCAGAAGTCTCACTTACTTATATAATATTTGATCGAATATCTCTTATGCTATTGGCATAGTAAAGAAGTTCTCTAATAAGCCATGTCTAACTCATTGGAAGCCATGCATGCGGATACTCAAGTATGTCAAAGGAACCATTGAGTAAGGTATTCTTTACAGTGAAGGATCATCTCTGAGTGGATACTGTGACTCACATTGGGAAGGGGATATTGATTCTAGAAAATCAGTTTTTAAATATTGCTTCTCTTTAGGTTCAAGGATTGTTTCTTGGATCAGTGAGAAGAAACACACCATAGCACTACTTCTACCGAAGCTGAGTACAAAGCGACATGTTTTGCTACATGTGAAGTAGTATGGTCGAGAAGAATCCTATGGCATATAGTAATTCATGGACATGAGGATACAAGGTTGAGATGCGACAACTAGAGTTGCATAGCCATTGCCAAGAATCCTGTTTGCCATGCATGTACTAAGTGCATAGAAATCTAGTATCACTATGTGTGAGATTTGATCAAGGACAAAATTGTGGATCTGAGCTATTGTCGAATAGATGAAAGTGTAACAGGCATTTTCACCAAGGCTCTAGAGAGAGAGCAACTGCATTGACATCTTCCAAAGCTTGGCATTGGACCAAGAAGGTAGTTCACCACAGGTGGACATTGAGGGGGGTATTATATATACTCAATACTCCACCCGCATGTGACTGCACATGATCCATGGTACTCTAAGTTGTAGGGCCCTTATTATGAGGAGAAGCCATTATGAGAAATCGGAAATTTGTGATGAGTTCTACATGAGACCAACAAAAGTTCTAGATGATCTATGTGAGTCTAGTCAGAAGGGTAGCAAGGACAAATAATTTAGTCACACCAAAATTCTAAAGGTATGATAGTTTGGTAGTCAACCAATTCGAAATTACGGTGATGTGTCTGGAGTCTAGAAGGAAGTCCATAGGTATGAGAGTTTGGTAGTCAACCATTTGGAAATTATGGTGACCAATTCAATAGTCAACCTATCTAGAATTACAATGACTAGTCTAGAATTTTGGTGACCAGTTCGATAGTCTATATTTGTCCATTATTCTAAGTTATGGCCAGAGATTTTTACTCAATCCAATTATTACGTAATTTGGGATGTTCCAAAATTACAGATGATCCCAATGGTTATGCCTAAAACATAGCATCAGGTGGTCCGAGAGATCTTGCCTAAATCAGAGGATTAAGCAAATCACACTTGTGGACCCTATAAAGCCCTTCATCTAGAGTCTGTCTATATTGCCATTGAAGCTCCAGAGTGGGAGCATATGGGTGGATAGTATCATTGTTGTATATACATTGCTGCTAGCAATTACAAAATTTGAGTCCTCTGTCTCTCTATCTGTGTACATACACCCACCTATTTTGGACTATCTTCATGCCTTCCTTCTTGGGTACTAATTCCCAAGTGTTGTTCTCCTTAAGAGCTTTGAACTCTTCATACATAGCCTTGCTCCACTCTGTTTTCATCTTTTCCTCCTCATAAGAATGTGGCTTTTGATATGAAATGACATTCATCATGTATGCATAGAGCTTCGCCATGAAAGAACCATATGTATACCTTTGTGGGGGTGCCTTCTTTCATGTAGAACTCCTCTCTTGACCTTTGTGATATTTCATATTGAGTCTATTGAGCTTTACATTAGGAGTAATGACCTCCTCAAGCTCTTCCTCTTCTAAATCCTCTTGAGCTTCCTAGTGTCATAGTTTGTCTGTTGCAGCCTTCTGTACTTTGAAGTATGGGATGATATTTCATAATCATAAGTGTAGGAGTGATCACATGAGTGTACCTTAGTTGTAGAAGCCTCTGGTCCAATGATTGTGATTGATTCTTGAAGTGGAATATGCACATCAAAGACTGCATACTCCTCTTGATCCTCTTCATCCAACTTTGCCTTGGTCTTCTCTCTATGCCATGACCTTGACTCATCAAACACAACATCACTTGACACATAGAGCTTCTTTGAGAGAGGGTTGTAGCACCTGTAGCCTTTTTGCTCATTTGAGTAGCCAATGAACACACATTTCTCACTCTTGGTCTCTAACTTTGTTATCACTTCACTAGGAACATGAACAAAGCATACAAATTCAAATACCTTGAGGTGCTCCATGGTTGGTTTCTTTCCATAATAGAGTTTGTATGGAGTCAAGTTGTGTACACCACCTATTGGAACCTTGTTTATCAAGTAACAAGCTATATTCACAACCTTGACCCGATAAGAGAATGGTAGCATACCTTCATTTATGAGACATCTAGCTATCCCAATCAAACATCTATTCTTCCTCTCTGCAACACCATTTTGTTGAGGAATGTACCTACATGTAAAGTGCCTCTTTATGCCATTTTCCTATAAGTACTTTGTGAATTCCTTGGAGAAATACTCTCCCCCTCCATCTAACCTTAGAGTCTTGATGTGTGCATCACATTCTTTCTCAACAAGGGACCTAAACTTTTGAAAGCACGAAAACACTTCTAATTTTTCCTTGATAACATATAGCCACTCTTCAAGAGATTTGACATCACTTTCTAAAGTGTGTATCTTCAAATGGTTGTGATGATATTGTTGCACCCAATAATTTGCAATAGATGTTGAATGGCTAGACAACTGCTTGTAATAACCTAGCAGTCTAGCTTCACCGCTACCAAGGAATTGTAGAAACATGGAGATACTATGGAATTTAGGATGAAAATTAGAAATTGTATCTAAAGGATACAATGCACCATTGACCCAAAGATCAATATTCTTCTCTCTAGTTGCACGTCGTTCACTTTGAGAATCTTTGTCATTGCTACCTCTAGTTGTTGGTGCAAATTCTATAGGAACATGAGCATGTACACTCGTTGAATGAGGAGCATGCGTTGGTGCAGGTGTCATGTTTGTAATACATGTGAGCACCATGATGTTCCAAAACTCTAGCATCGAATAGAAAGGAGCATAGAGATGGCTGGATGGCATGTACAGTAGTTATATTGCAAGAAAAAAGTGTGTTTTGGTATGTGGATAGGTCAAAATGGCTTTTTCCAATGTTTAGTGAAAATAAGTTTTTTTTCAAAAATTCATGTTTTGGTGCAACCAAAGTGACGAGTTTGATGATGTGGCACTTAACTTTTGGAGGGATTTTGAAAGAGTATGTTTTTTAAAGTGTTTTTTTATAAAAACTAGACTAAAAGAGGTAGCTTTTGACATATGCATAAAAGTATGGGCCATTTTGAATAAAGAATAGCTTAAAATCAGACTTTTTCAGAAAATTCATTTTCAATTCATATAGATGGATGGATTTGATGAGGTGGAAAGTGGCTTTTCTCTCTCTCTTTGTGCAGAAGAGAAGATCATCCTAGCTCAGCCTAAAGAAAATCCTACTTCAACCTACTAAAAAGTGCTCTATTAAATGCACTTTGTTCCCTTAACAAAGAACAAGATTAAGCTTAATCCCTAAAAATTAGGAATCCTTACAAGGCCCATGCAGGGTTCACTTTTTTCCCTAGTGATGTAGAATATTTGTACGATATATATTATGTGTTTTAAATAAAACACTCATTCAATCATTTCTACATTTTGAGTTATCAGAAAATTTTATTTAAACAAAATATATATTTTTGATAGAACATGTAGGTATTGTTGTTTATGGTGTTTGAAGGGTTTTTACAAGAATTATATTTGATTATTACACATGATTTTTAAAACTTTGTTTGAAACAGGGACACTATCATGTCCTATTTTGGTACAACACTGGTGTGAAAGAACTCATTAGGAAATGTCTTGATGTGTATGTTGATGATCTCTATACTCATTCAATAGAGAGAAGTCACCACATACACAACCTCAAATGGACCTCTAAAAAGTACATATTGTACAAATTGTGCTTAAACGCCAAAAGAATTATCTTCTTGGTATCACAAAAATTATAGGATGCATTGTGTTGAAGCACATAATCTCCATAGATGAAGAGAATTTAATTCCATATTTGAATTATCAAGGCCAAAGAGTGCTATAGAGATATGAGCATTTAGGGAACACTATGGTTACTATCATCATTCATGCATGTGCAGAGTGATTGCCTAATCTCTTTATGCTCTTGCAAACCATTTTGAGTGTATCGAGGAATGTGATAAGTCGTTTTAGGAACTTAAGATATAATTAATGATGAGCCCTATCATCAAAATATCTAGCTGAAACAAACAATTCCACTTACACATTGATGCTTCAGACTATGTTACTGGATGCATCTTGATTAATTGGTGGATGATGGGGATATCAATTTATTATGAAGTCATGAGACACCTCTGTGATGCACACAACACACCCCATTCAAGTTCCAAATACATCACAAAATGAAATTTCAATATGAACATTGGCAACATAAGAAGAAACAAATATGGGTTATCAAAGGCACCAAACCATTTATCCAAGAGGTATAAGAAGAGCCAAAAGCATCTTTGCACATTTCCAAGAGATTTCAATTGAAAACTCCCCTTCATAGAGACTTTCTTTGTAGAAAATTTTGGAGTCACTTTGGGAATCATGGATACTATTATTGAGTTTTCACTATCAAGGTTTTCTTCTTTGCTGGTGGTGATTCCATCCTCTTTACTAGTTGTGTACCCTTCTAGGTTGTCCTCCTCACTGATAGTATAACCTTTGGAGGTTATGTCATCAATAGTGCCCTCAAACAAGTCCATATCTCTTGGGTAGTGTGAATTGTTGATTTGTTTTTCAAATTTGTTGTAAATATTGGTTTTTGAATCTTGAGAGAATGGGAAGAACCCATCTCTAAAAAAACTTTTGGGCTTCTTCTTCTTCTTCTTCTATGAGTCCCTACGAGCTTAGGCTCTATGAGTTGATTTTCTTTAACTTTCCTTGTTTCAATCAAATGCTTATCAGACTCATGGGGTTGACTTTTTTAGGCCAGGTAACTTCTACGCTAGCCCCACTAGGATACTTCTTCACAATTTTTTGCCTCACGAGGTATCTTTGATTGTGTGGCCTTTCATGTTGCATTAAAAGGAAGCATTAGGGAGGTTTTTGAACACTACTTCTTATTCGAATCATTCATACTCTCTAATACCAATGCTAATTTCAATGGGAATGTCCCCATTGAGATCTTCCTTGACACAAATCTAGGGGTGCCATTGTGCACTAAATGAATATTTAGTAGCTTCATGCATGACATCACAAAGTTTTCCCTACATGGCAGTGATATCAATGATATCCTAATAGGAGCTATGATTTCACTGATGAATCCATAAAGGAAATAGTTGGGTATCTCAAGCTAGAGTGGCTATCAAAGTGGTTTGGACTTATTTGGCATGAAGTTAGGAAACCACTTGAAGAGCCACATATGTTGAGATATCACCACTTTTTCATTTGTGTGACATATAAATCAGTTATGTTGATATATTTTATGGACAATTTTAGTGAGTTTTACTAGATTTATCTACCACGAGTGATGGCACATTTGTTTCGTGTGAACTCACTCATTCACAGACATTAGGATTTTCATTATGTATTGTTGTTTATATATTTTGATGGTTGTATTTTTATATTAGGTCATTCTTATATATTCTATTTATATAATAGAATAAGTAGAAGAAGATTGTTCTTCCTTGCCTCAGTTTGTGTATGCTCCTCTCTTTGTGTGTGAGAGTGTGTGAGAGCTCCCCTTGTTATTTGTTTTCTCTTGACATGGTGTCAGAGTCACTCTCATTTTAGATAGCTCGTGGAGAAGGCCAAAAATAAAGAGTATGTGAGAAGGCATGGAGAATGTGCATTTCACAAAAGATCTCAGATTGCTACCAAATCTGGTGTGAAGATTGTTTAGCGTGTCAAAGTGGTGACTTGGAAAACTAATGCATAGGTGGTGCACAAGTGGCCAAGGGCATGGGTGCACAAGTGGCATGCACAAAAGTTTTCTATAGGTAAAGGTTAATACACATTGCAAAAAGGTCTTTTGAAGGGATTTAAAGGTTTTCTAAGTGTTTTGGAAGGTTCAAGTGAACCCTCTCTTATGCACACATTTTGGAGAAACTAAGGTCAAAAGTGCAAAATATAGGATGTGAAGAAGATATGTGAAAGCTTATGTGTGGCTTTCCATTTTAATTTTTGTTTTCCATAAAGTCATTATAAGCAAAATAGTGAATCTTTTGGTCTTTACATGAGAAGGTTCTTGGGACAACAAGGGAAGCATCAAGATATACAAGTAGTTGTGAAGTGAAGTGACATGCATAAGAGGAATCAACACAACATGAGTATTGTTGAAGATAGACTAAGCATGCAAGAGCAAACACTAGACTGTGAGCAAGACAGACACGCTTAGACAATGTGCAGAGAGAGAAAAAGTGTGCAAAGATAGAGAGGTAGACAGACAAACAGATAGATAGATAGATAGATAGATAGATAGATAGATAGATAGATAGATAGATAGATAGATAGATAGATAGATAGATAGATATAGAGAGAGAGAAACCATGTAGAGAGAGTGTAGAGAGAGCAACAAAAGTGTGACATGGTATCATCAAGGAGGTGTTGCATGTTGATAGTGGAAGTGACTAGGACTTCAACCTTATTCAAAGCTTAAGTGCAAGGAGTGCACAAGGGAAAGCTACTAGACAAGGTGAAGGAACAACATAGAGGTTGATTGCATGAGTTTTAGGGGATTCCCCCCTTATAGATTATAAGAGCCTACAACTCACTGTCACTATTAGAGGACAACATCTACAAGGATTATAGTGTATGTCAGGTTAAGCATTAACTTGATGTGTGAATATACTATGGAAAATCTTGGAGTTCAACCATCAAGACCAGCAAACTTCATCATGACATTGGCTGACTAGAGGAGACAAAGACCAATGGGAGTGATTCCTTGAGTTCCAATTGAGGTGCAAGATATCATCTTTACTTTGAACTTCATTCTATGAAGACTACCACAAATAGATGAAGTTTTCATCTATTGATTGGGAGACCCTAGCTAAGGCATGCCATTTTTTGACATGATTGGGGCAAGGATAATATGTGGATAAAACATGAAGGAAAAGAGCTTATATAGATATATTTGGAAGAATGACCAGACAACCATGACCAAACTAGCATGATGCAAACAATTAGAATTCAAATGGAACAAGACATGAAGGGAAACCTAGAATTAGAGGAGTAAAAAAGTTTATGAAGAAAAGAGGAGACCATAAAACTCGTTGGATTGGGTGAATCTGTGATAGGACATAGAAGAGGGAAGAAAAAACCTCTTAAGTGTAACATAGATGAAGCTGGTTGAAATATCTAAAAGGAAATTATTGGCATGGCAAAGCAATCTAGTGAAGAAACTTCTTTTCCAATTCATGAAATCCTACATTGTGGATGTAAGAAAAGGAAGAACAAATTGATATTCAAAGTGCTCTTGCATATGAAACTAAGACTATGTGGGATAAAAATGATGTAAGACCCAAAGATGAAGAAGAAACTCTAGACGCATTGATGGATATGAACCCTGTCAAAGAAATTCAACTAGGCAACAATGATAATTCTCATCCTATACTAGTGGCCATATGGTTATGCAAATATCCTTGGATTCTTGAAAAGGTAACTTGTTTTATGAAAATTTATGTGGATGTATTTCCATGGCATTACAAGGATTTGGAAGGAGTACCTACAAGTTTTGGGGAACACATGATTCCACTGATTGAGGGAGCCAAACTAGTAAGGGGGGAAAGCTACAGATTAAATCCAAAGTATGTTGAAGTTGTCTATCAAGAGATAAAAAAAAATGGAGCATGCTAGAGTTGTTATTCTAGTGGATCATTTAGAGTGGCTTTTTCCCATGCTCATTCTGCCTAAAAACTATATAAATAAAATGAATATATGTGTGGATTTCAGAGCACTTAACAAGGTAACAATTCTAGATGGGTTCCCTATGCCCTTTCAAGAATAGCTTATAGAAGAAATGATTGGGCATATACTCTAAAGTTTCATCGATGGATTTAATGGTTATAACTGGATATCCATCCATCCAGAGGATCGGGATAAGATAGCCTTCATAACTCCATGGGGAATATATGTTTATTGTAAAATGCCTTTTAGACTAAAAAATGCCCAAGCAAGTTTCAATAGAACACTGAAACTTACTTTTGGACCTTTTGTTTTGGACCCTCTATAGATTTTCATGGATGATTTTTCTTCCTTCTCAGTTACTTGCACTAGTACTATTGTGGACTTCTTAGATGATCATCTGATCCAACTGCAACACGTCTTCAATAGATGGAGGGAAACAAAGTTGAAGTTGAAACCTAATAAGCTTCACTTTCTAATAATAGAGGGTAACCTTCTTGGTCATGTGGTGTCAGCCAAGGAAATGACCCCTAACCTAGATAAAATCATAGCTATATTAAATCTACCCAAGCCTAGGACACCAAAAGAAATATGACGTTTTCTTGATCATACTGGTTACCACATAAGATTCATTAAGATGTATGAAGACATAGCTAGTCTGCAAACCATCAGAAGGTCAACTAGAGAAAAGAAGAAATTGGAAAGGTATTGCTATTACACATCATTGGTCAGTAAAAACTCTATCGATTTACACACGATTCAAACTCTGAGGAGCCCTCATCTTATGAGGAAGCAAAGGAAAAACCAGAATAGATGAATGCCATGGAGGAGGAGATTGAAGCCTTGCAAGAAAATCACACTTGGGAGTTGGTACCCAAGACCTCATTTATGAATATCATTGGATCAAGGTGTATATACAAGGTAAAGAAAAACTTTGATGGAAATCAAGAGTTGTGGCCAAAGGGTTTATAAACACAAGGGATTGACTATGAAGAGACTTTTTCACCTGTGGAAAAGATGCGAACTATCAGAGTACTTATGAGCATTGCAACTTTGAAGGATCTTAAGACTTCCCAAATAGATGTTAAGAATGCATTTCTAAATGGCTGGATATTGGAAGAGGAATGCATAAACACAAGGGATTGACTATGAAGAGACTTTTTCACTTGTGGAAAAGATGCCAACTATCAGAGTACTTATGAGTATTGCAGCTTCCAAGAATCTTAAGACTTACCAAATGGATGTTAAGAATGATTTTTAAGATTCATCATTCCCTGAACAAGTATGTAGGTTAAGGAATGCCCTATATGGTCTAAAGCAAGGCCCAAGGGCTTGAAATCATATGTTTGTAACCTATTTAAAGGATAAAGGATTCATGGTTAGCAAAGCACATCCTTCACTCTTCACTAAAGGAATCAATATGAAGTCATATACCTTTGTGTATATGTTGATGATATAATAATCATAGGTAATGGTTTTGAAGGCATATGGAGGATCAAACTTCAAATAAAAAAAGAATTCAAGATTACTAACCTAGGGCAACTCACATACTTCCGAGGGTTGGAAGTGGTATACATAGAAAAGGGTATGTCTCTCACTCAAAGGAAATACATCAAAGATATGCTTGCTAAGTTCAAGATGGAGAAGTCAAAGGTGTTAGGTAAACCCATGGAGATAAATCTGAAGCTAAGTGCTCATGAAGGAGAGCAAATTAAAGGCATAACTACTAATCAAAGTGTAGTGGGTAGTTTGAACTATGCCACATTGCTTAGTGTGGATATTTGTTATAGTGTAAGTGTCCTAAATCAAGTTATGCACACTCCTAAGAAACCTTACATGGAGGTAGATAAGAGGATACTCAAATTCTTGAAGGGAACCATAAATTAATGTTCGTATTACCCATGTACATCTGATATAGATATCAAAATCTTCTCTTATGTAGATTGGGTAGGTTCTAAAGATGATAGGAGAAGTACATCATGATATCTCACCTTTGTGGGTACAAATCTTATCTCACGGCCTTCAAAGAAGCAACCTACTATTGCAATCTCATCAACTAAAGCTTAGTATAGAGGATTAGCCAATGCAACTTAGGAAGCAATATGGATCAAGACCTTGTATTTTGATTAGTTCTTAAGTCTTCTACTCCTCACATTTTTGGGCACAACATTGGTTCACGTCATCTTGCAACTAACCCAATCTACCATGCCAAGACCAAGCACATAGAAGTTCACTATCATTATATCAGAGAAAAGATCACAAGTAAGGAGATTGAGTTTTCATATGTATCTACTCACAAACAATGTACAGATATGACGACCAAGGCATTGGATGGAGTAGAATTGAATAGGTTAAAAGCTATGATTTGATTGCACGAAGTGTTGAAGAACTAAAGACTCAAGCATCTTAGGCTTGAGGGGGAATGTTTGGTGCATGTAGCAAGTCTAAGAGCTTGATCAATGCTTATTGGAACTCTCATGATTCAGGAAGATTAAATGAACATCTATTTTATCATATAGTTTGAAGACTTCAAAGGTTAAAAACTTATATCATCTCACACAAAGGTAAAGATGAATAATCTCATGATTAAAGGGAGCCACATTGGAGTTTAAGTTATGTAGAAGCATGCAAACAACATAAGGAAGAAGAAGAAGCTTGGAGGACAACACACAATACCGATTGTAGTACCAAGAGAATGTAAAAAAATAATTAAACCATTAGGGTTATAGACATATATACAAGCCGAGGAAAAACTTCCTAAAGAGGGAAAACAGTGCCTCGACAACCCTAATGTGTTCACACATATCACTATGGAAATATATCAACAAATCCCACTAGAAGTGATGCAATGAATAAGGAGTTGTCACTCATGTATAAGGAAGTGCCAAGCTATGTGGAATCAAAAAACAAAAGTAATTAAGCCCAAAGATTTGCAAAAAGCTTCAAACTTATCCCTAGGCAGAGCCTTTGTGAAAAGTTATGTAATGTTCTCCTCTGTGGGTGCATATACCATATCGATCTCTCTAGCAGAGAACCTCTCCAATTTGCACAAGTTAAAGTTGATGCACTCAAAGGAGCCTATAATCAGACTACCAAATTTCATGGTTGTAGAGATGCAAAAGCTATGTGAATCATGTCAGTTTGGTAAACACTCTAGGGTATCATTTCTGCATGAAAAGCATGTTATTGAGAATATGTCAGATATAGTGCATATAGATGTTCAGGTCCTCCGAAGACCACATCTATAGAGGTTGCAAGTTTTATGTCACTTTCATTGATGACCATACATGAAAAGTATGGGTATACTTCATGAAGGAGAAGAGTGGGGTGTTTACTCACTTTTAGAAGTTCAAGGCTATGGTGGAAATGTAGATACCAAAGTATATTATTCAGATCTAACGAAGCAGTTACATATCAAATGAATGTTGAAATATTTTAGTAGTGATGTGTGTTGTTGCAGGAGAAAGAAGTGAAGAAAAGTCGACCATGAAATTTTCATGTTATAGCCCATTTTCTTTCCAAAAATTGTTTGTAAAACTTCAAAAAGCCATGTAAATGCTCTATAGGAGTCCTCTAGTTGCATGATCCCTGAAGAATGTAATGTTATCCTTGTACAATCGTAGGAATTTAGTGATTTTTAGAGAAAGTGCTGGTCACTTTTGTGAAAGAACCATTTTTAGGGCACATGTATATCAATCACTTTGTGCACTTTGCAAACGATGTTTTTTCCCATTGTGAGGAATCAAGTTGAAAATTGGAATTTCCTTCTTCTTGTCTATGTATCTTCTTCTCCATGAGCTTGTATGTGTGTACGATGCATGAAACGTGCGGCTAGAGGTGCTGTCTACGCCTTCCCCTACTATTTTTGCCATCGTAGTGTGTATGTGAAGCTTGGTGAGCTGTGGAGCAAGATTTGGTGTTTCCCAACACTCAATATTTTGCTCATAACTTGAAGTATGCTTGTTAGATTAAGCAAAAAATACCATCATTGGATGCATCTTATCGAGAGCTTAGGATTACCTTTTTCCAACATTCATAGATGTCTTTCAATGTGACCGTCTGCTAATTGTAATTTCATTCGAGTGGGTCATAGGGCTTGCTTTCCCCATTTTTCCCATATCTCTTTAGTTTCTATTCCTACTCTTGCTCCTGTCTCTAGAATGGCTTTGGTCATGTATCCTTAGAATGTGATTAGGAGGCATGAATTTCCTTCATCTCCCTCACTAATTTCTCCCACTTGTCAACTAGGATTTTAATTGTGGGTGTCATCTCCACCTTATCCTTTCTTATTGATTGATTTGCCTCATCCAAATTTAAATGTTTTGCTAATTTTTTCCACAACTAAGGTTTAAATTTTAGCAAATCCTCTTGAGTAAAAGAACATTGAACTTTGGTTTTTTTAACTCGGATAGTGTGTTTGAGGTTTCTTCTTGTGATTTCTTTTCTTTCCCCTTATTGTGGGTGCATGGGAAAATTCAGATCTTTGTTTGTATTCTTTCGTGTAGTTGGGAAGCATCGTTAGACTCATTGCTTCCTCTTCAATGTGATCTACATTAGACAGCTCCTCATAGTTCATTTTTGGTTCCAACGTCAGTTGATTCCTAGAGGAATCTAACTCTTCAAAAGAAGGGATTTCATTTTCATTCTTCTTCCATCTATGTTCTTGAACTCTGGCCCAAAGGTCATGTGGCGTGTTAGCCTCTACTTCGGGAGTTAAATAATTTTGTTCTTCATTTTCATAACTCCACTCTTCTTTCAACTCCTTGTCTTGATTATTCTTCGTTGGTTGTGGATTGAAAGTTTCTACACATCCCTATAATTTTTCTTCAGATATTCTGGTCTCTGTGAGGGTTGATATCGGTTTTTCTAGCGTGGTGTGAGCAGTATCGATTGATTTCTTACATGTTTTGAGTCTTTCTTTTCCAAGATCTCCTCTTGGGTATATTTTTTCATGTTGCTCTAGACTAGGTCCTATCTCTATCCTAGACTGATAGGTTTTTAACCACATGTTCAGATCTTCAGTCATAAGATCCTCTAGAATTAATCTTGCCGGCTCCTCTATTTGTTTCCTCATCACTACATTTTCTTTCCTATCTATTGAATTGCTTTTTCTAAGCTTAACCTCTCTCAGTATCTGTTCTTTCTCTTCAGCTCTTTTTTTAATCCATTTACTTTTAACTTTTTCTCACCATGCCTTCCATCTTTGAGCTTTCTTAAGTTTGGAGGTGTCTTCAGGCTCCTCACGGTCTTCTACAATTTGAAGTGTTGACCCTAACTCTTCCTCAATCTTGGGACTCATTATACTTCTCTTTCCAAGATTTCCTTTGTTTTTTCCCTAGTAATGGCTTTTAAAGCAACATTGTATTCCTTGTTTTTTTTGAAAGAGGAACACTTTGATTAAATTAAAGAAAAACAAAAGTACATATGAATGGGCCTAGCACCCACGGGACCCGAAGAATCACCGCTAAAGCAGGGGAAGAACATACAGAGCTAGAGGGCTTTACAAATGAGGCTGATAACCCCTTTGTCCCCCTCATGTGGGCCCACTTGGGTTTAATCTTGTTGTTTTCGAGGAAAAAACACTCTATGGTGCCTAAAAGGTGGGGAATTCTTAGAACTAGATATTCTTTTGCCAAGAAGGAAAAGAGCCTTCTCAATAAACCATTCTTTAGGAGGGTCTCCAAAATTAGAAGTGCATTTGTCTCTCCAAATCTCCTACAGGGTCTCACCTCTTATTGCATTCCAAAAGGATGAGGAGCAATCAATCACCTCGCCCAAAAGCACTTGCGTCCAATTGATCTACTCCTGTTTTCAAGAATCAATCAGATCGAGATAGATTTGGGGCATGAGAAGAAAATGTGTCCCAAATCCTCAACATTACAATGGCACCTGTTACACCATGGACGAGCACCATAAATTTTGCTTGCCTTTTTATTGGTCCATATTCCTTGGTGGAGGATTAGGCACATAAGCACTGATGTTTTTATCTCGATGAGGGGGTGCCAAAGAGACATGAACTTCAGATCCCAATGCAAGCCCATCCAAGTAAGACATCACTTCTTGTTAAGCATGATATGATAAACCAAATTCTCTTTGATTCTAGGAATTTCGTTCAGGCTATTACCGTTGTGCCATTTGAGGCCTTCATGGTAGGGAGGGTCTTGTCCAATGAGGAGGTGGGTTTTTTTAGTGTTCCCAAGCGATGCATCTACTTTGCAAAAGCATCCATTCTTCGAAGCTCACTCCAACTTCTGGATCAATATCCTCAAATCTAATCCATTGGCTAGTTTCTTGATTCCAGAGGTGTTTCCAATACCAAAAGCCCTTGTTCCGGAGCTTTTTAGCCTTTTGGAGGTTCTAGGACTCGATGCCTCTGATGCCCTTGATAGGGCACCAAATCAAATCATTCTGTCTGATACCTGCCACCCATTTCTAATCTTCACTAATTCTGATGAACTGTTTGACCTTGTTCCAACTCTTCCATAGAGAGCAAACCATACTTGAGACTTTAGAAGACATTCGAAGTGGGGAGAATATGAGGGTGAGAAGGCCCAGGTCCTTCCAACCTGAGTGACCCACAAGTGTAAGAGCACTCTTCTTCCTGAGGATAAGCATGGCCCAAGATGCCTCAGTGTTACACCAAGCTTTGATAAGCCATTTAGTCGCCAACTTGTTTGCCATGCCTTGAATGTCCAGAATGCCCAGACCCCCATGATCCTTTTGGGAAATACAAATAGACCATTTAATTTTCGGGACACCGCTTCTATTGGGGTCACCCATCCAGAGAAAGTTTCTACAGATTCTTTCCAGTTTGATAATCTCTTGATCCTTTGGTCTCCAACAAGAGAGAAAGTAAATAGTTGATGAGATAAGGAATGTATTAATTACCATGGCAAACCCTACTAGGTTGATCTGCATATCTTTCCAGCAAGCCAACTTGTTATCAAGCTTAGAGAGGATCCAATTCCATCGTTGGTCCATCAAAATGCCAAATCCCATCGGAATACCTAAGATGCAAAAGAATTGTCCCCTAGGGATCATTTGGTAGCCCTGGTCAACCAGGAATCGAGGCGGGAGACCGATAATGGCTCTGCTTTCGAAGGACTCAGTTACTTTGATTATGTTGACTTGTGTAGTGGATAAGACTTTGTTAGGGTTCTTAGGGAAATCTGTAAACAAATGTTACTTTCCACAATCATTATAGTATCCTTCCCATATGTGTGGGGGTGGTGGTTTGTATGGCAGCATACACTCCTAATGAAGTGGTCTCCACGACATCCATAACATGGTCCTCTCGATGCAAGGGGTCTTGTTGTGGCTCTATTTGGAGTTGGGGCTCTTGGGGTTGTGTACATGAGACTAGCATATTTAGGTCCGTATGAGCTCTCATAACCTTCATATCCATAATAATGTTGCTCATAGGCTTGTTCATATTCCACACTAGTGTCATAAGAATAGTAATCTCCTTGGGTATGATCAAATCCTTGACTAAGGTTATCTATTTTTGTCAACGGGGTGGCGGGTACAATAGCTCTCTCAAGATTTTCTTCAGTTTGTTTGTACTTTACAAGTACTACATTCTGAGGATGTGGGGGTTGTTGCCCTAATAGAGGCTGAGATTGATTAGAAACTATGTATTCATAGGATCTTGGTGCCATGGGTGCTCCTTGGTATAGGCCATATCTAGGAACCTCTCTGCCTTGATCTCTAGGGGTATCCATATGGTCTATACTGTGGTGGTGTAGAGGGTCTAGGTTGTCTATTGAAGGGGAAATTTTTCATGGTATGATTAGTGTACTTCTACTCAATGTGACAATATAAATTGGGTCCCTAAGTGTGTTGCCTATTGAATTGGTAGGGTTGTGGTGGAATTAGTCTTCCTCTTACAGGGGTATGAGATGGATGGTCCCCACTACAATGTATGCATCTTCTTAAGATGGGTACCCTCAAAGGATGATTTTAGTGGTTTCTCTATCCTTGAACACCTAGTTTCTTGGCCACTTAGTCCACAAGTTCTTCTACATTTCTGGTTTGGAAGGTCACACTACTAGTAGTATCTTCAGACTTCGTGGGTTTCTGAGGTATTTTTAAGTCATCTACTAAGTTACCTTCCAGGTCTATATGTTCTTTTAGATAGTCACTTAATGTTTGTGATCGTTTCACATAAACTAAGTGATGGAGAGTGTTAATCTCAAAAAGAACAAGCTACTCTTGAATTTAGAGCACCTCTATATCAAGAGTAACTCAAAATATTTACCAATTTGGAGGATTAATGATCAATTATAAAGATTTTGGATAAATTGTGAAGTAGATGATTCTACAGAAAGTCTACTGCACATATCTCTCTCATTGACTTATCAAATGTGTAAAGTTTTTTATAAAACTTTGCACAAGGTGTCACCTATAGTTTGCAAACCTTCTCCAAGTTAAATCATTCCAAAAGACTCAGTAGATCTTAAGAAATGATCTCAACAAGTCACCTATGTCTAGAACTGCTCTTTTGAGAAGTCGATTCAGACACCTGTAACTTCTAACACTTGGTTCTCTCAATCTAGAACCCGTTTATGCAAATGCTTTTAGCTATAGATAGCTTACCTTCCAACTTAGATTTTGACTCCTCACTCATGCAAAACTTTAACTTGTGCTCTGAGAAATGATCAAATCTTTGACCATCAAGATTGCGCCTGTTTCAGAAAACAATGAACACTTCTTCACATATAAATGTTCCTACTCACAATTCTCACAACCTGTTTACAATTAGGCTCTGAAACTTTAATCCTAGACTCATTAACTATAGAATTAGATGTCTACAAAAGGATTCTTGAAATGATCAAGCACAGAAGGAGAATGCACAGAAACATCGGGTGCAATTTGTCTTCCATTACTAGGAAACTTTACATCTAGATGAGAGAGCTAATGTTCATACTTCTCAAGTGTCTAACCACACCTAATTCTTCTGAGTTCTTGTATTCTATACTCTCATACATTTTCCTTGACATTTTTCCTTTGTATATATAGTCAAATATTTACAAGCTTATGACTATACAAAAGTATAAGTAAACTATCTCTGAACTAATGTACATATGTGTACACATCTTCATCTTCTGAATATGCATTTCCTTCAAGCTTCATAACTTGATCTTTCCTTCAGTCCTTGACTTCCAAACCTTCATCAAAACTTCAATTGTTGATTGCCCTACACCAACAGCTCCCCCTCAATCATCAATTGAGGTTTTCTCTATCTTCTTTATGCCTGCCATATCTTTGAATCTCTGTAGCTTTGGTCCATCCAAGCTCTTGGTTAGCATATCAGCTATCTGATCTTTTGTTGAAGTATGTATTACTTCAATCTCTTTATCCATCACCTTCTCTCTTAGAAAGTGATACTGAATCTCAATATGTTTAGTCCTGGCATGAAAAACAGGATTAGCAGCTAAATACAATGAACTCATGTTATCTCCATAAATAGTGGGTGTACTCTGAATGATGTCAAAACTCTTCATAAGTCTTAAGCCATATCGCTTCCTTTGCAGCTTCCACCATACCTTTATACTCTGCTTCTGTAGATGACAAAGCAATTGTGTGTTGCTTCTTTGAACACCATGAAATTAACTTATCTCCCACATAACACAAGTATCCATAAGTTGATCTCCTATAATCAAGATTACGTGCACAATTTGTATCACTATAGATCTTGATGTTTGTATCTGATGTAAAACCATAATACAAACCTTCTTTGAGTGTACCCTTAATGTACCTCAACACTCTTTGTCCTGCAATCCAATGTTCTTTCCTAGGACAATGCATGAATTGAGACAATACTCCAATTGCATATGACAAGTTAGGTTTAGTTAAAGTAGCATAGATCAGACTACCAACCAAACTTTGATATAGCTTCATGTCCTTGAACTCTTCTCCTCCATATCTGCTCAATTTGTGATTCACTTTCATTGGAGTAGGTGCTACCTTGCAATCATCCATTTTAAACTTGATTAACAAGTTCTTCAAGTACCTTTCTTGAGTTACATACACTCCATGCTGAGTGTATGAGATCTCCATGCCCAAGAAATATGACAAATCTCCCAAGTCACTAATCTTGAACTCTTTCTCCATTTGCTTCTTTAGACTTTGAATGCCTTTCTCATCTGTACCTGTAAGAATTATATCATCAACATATATGCACATGTAAATAAACCCATCTTCACTTGCTTTGACAAGCAAGCTACTATCTACTTTAGACACTTGGAATCCAAGTTCTTCTAAGAACTTCACAAGTCTATAATTCCATGCCCTTGGGGCCTGCTTCAAGCCATACAAAGCTCTCTTGAGCTTGCACACATGATCTGGATACCTTTCATCTCTGAATCCTTGTGGTTGCTCCATGAAAACATCATCTGAAATATAACCATTTAGAAAAGCATTCTTCACATCAAATTGACATAATTTCCAACCTTTACATGCAGCAATAGCTATGAGTGTCCTGATGGTTGTCATCTTTGCCACAGGACTATAAGTTTCATCATAATCTATACCATATGTCTGAGCAAACCCTTTCACAACAAGTCTAGCTTTATACCTAGACACACTTGCATCTGCATACCTCTTTGTCTTGTAGACCCATTTGCATCCAATGATCTTCTGATTATTTGATTTAGGAACTGAATCCCAAGTCTCATTCTCCATCAATGCATCATACTCTTCCTATATAGCTTTCTCCCAATTTTCCTTACCTTTTGCCTCTTCATATGTAGAAGGGTCTTCATCTGCCTTTACCATATATGCATAATCTTTGGTAGCCAAAAAAGAAGTGTCATAGCTATACCTTGTAGGTTGCCATTTGTGTCTTGATGACCTTCTAAGTTCTCCACTCCTTGAGGTTTTTGGTTCATCACATTCTGGATCAAATCTTGGCACTTCTTCAACTTCAACCTGTACTTCATTATTGTCCTCTTCATCAAATATCTGAACCTTTGATTTACCTTTCTTTTGATTCACAACTTCTTCATCACCTGCATAAATATTGATTGTACCTACATACCAAGTACCTTGCTCATCAAATGTAACATCCTTAGACACAAGGAACTGTTTTGCGGATGGACTCCACAACCTATATCCCATCTGCTTATCATCATATCCAATAAATACATATTTTTCAGCTTTAGGTTCCAATTTGTAGCTTAATTGTGATGGAACATATGCATATGCCAAACATCCAAATACTTTGCAATGATCTAAAGTAGGTCTCTTACCCCACCATGCCTTATATGGTTTCATACCCTGCAAAGCTTTACATGGTAGTCTATTGACCAAATAAGTAGCTATATTTACAGCCTCAGCCCACAAGTAATTTGGGCAATTTTTCTCCTTCATCATGGATCCTTCAAAATCAACAAGAGTTCTATTCCTCCTTTTTGCTACACCATTTTGTTGAGGAGAGTACCTGCAAGTAATTTCCCTTTTTGTACCTGCATTCCACAAGTAATCACTGAACTCTTCCTCTTGAATTAAAATTTTGATTATATCCACCATTATTCTGAGTATTATGCCAACAATCATTAGCTAAGTGATACCTCCTCTTCCTCTTAGGAAGTTGGCTTGGCTAGTTGTACCTTCATCTTCATTTACTTATTGCTTCCCTTTGATATTCTTCTTCTTATCCTTTGGATACATTGCATGACCTGTACTCTTATCACTTTCACCTTTGACATCCTGTTCAAAGGTTAGCATATGTCCTAGCAACTGATTTAAATCAGGAGTGAAATGATCAAGTGATAATTCAGTAGACAAAATGAATGGCTTCCATTTGTCATCTGCACCTCTTAAACCTGTGAGGATTTGCCTTACCAATTTATCCTCCTCAATGTCTTCATCAACTGCTCCTAATGCATCTGCAATGTCCTTCATCCTTGTTACATAATCTGAGATGGATTGAGAAGCCTTCTTCTTGAAAGTGGTAAATTCTGCCCACAAGGATGCCTTCCTTGACTTTGTAGTGTTTTGGAAATGCTCTTCCAAAGCATTCCATATATCACTTGCACTTTCAAGACCTCTAATGTGAGGTTGCAAGTAGTCATTAACTGCCATGTAAATAATGCTCCTAGCTTGAGCATCTTTCTTCATCCAAGTCTTCAAATCTGATAATTCCTCCCTAGTTGGAACACAAGGATCTCTGAAATGAGGCTTTTCTTCTTCACCTGTGATATAACTTATCAAGTCTTTGCTCATAAGATGAGCTTCCATCCTCATTGACCATGTTGTATAGTTCTCTCTATCCAACTTCTCTATCTGAAGAGAATCTCCCATCCTTTCTTCACCTGTGTATTGAATTCTTCAAAATTTATGAGTAATAGATGTACCTTTACTTCGAATGATACTCCTTTTGTCTTCCTTGATGTCGTATGGCCTCCTTCTCAAGCTTTGCTCTCAAGCTTTCACATTTTGAATCTTCAGATGTTGAATTCTTTATGACTGTAGTAGTCGGGATGCTCCTTTCTTGAATTTTGATGTTTCCTACTCTGATACCACTGATGGAGAGTGTTAATCTCCAAAACAACAAGCTACTCTTGAATTTAGAGCACCTCTATATCAAGAGTAACTCAAAACATTTACCGATTTGGAGGATTAATGATCAATTATAAAGATTTTGGATAAACTGTGAAGAAGATGATTCTACAAAAAGTCTAGTGCACATATCTCTCTCATTTGTTGATATATTTAGGTAGTGATGTGTGTGAACACTCTAGGACCGCCGGGGCACTTTTTTCCCTCTTTAAGAGGTTTTTTTCCCCCGGCTTGTATATACGCCTATTGCCCTAATGGGCTACTTATCTTTGTACATTCTCTAGTAATACATTCAGTCTTGTGTGTTGTGCTCCAAGCTTCTTCTTCTTCCTTGTGCTGTTCGCCTGCTTCCGCAGACGTCTAACTCCAACAATTGGTATCAGAGCAGGTCGTTGCTTCTTCTAGGGCGCCGTCGACACTCCTCCGTTTGCAGTCTCAGATTCGCACAAAATTTGGTGAGCATACTCAGGGTGTTTCCAAGATCAAAACAGCTTCGCTATGTGGTGCCGAAATCGCGATCTGAGCTCGTTTCGACCTCCGAACGCACTATCGCAGTGCTTGTGTAGGCTATTTCGTCCTTTTGTGCCAAAGGTATATACCAGTTTCTGTTCGCCAGTTTAAGCGTCTCGAAGTCTGCTACAGGTCTAGCAAAACTCGTCTGGGCAGTTCTGTTCAACGTTTTGAGATACAGTCAATTTTCTGCATCAAGGTATTTTAGTCACCGGCCATGGCTGAAAGCAGTGATGTATTCCGTATGTTGGCTGTTGAGGATAAGTTGGATGGTACCAACTACCCATTATGGGCTTATATGATGCGACATGTACTGGTTGCAAAAGGATTGTGGAACATTGTGCAGGGTGTTGAAAGACGTCCTGTTACACCTGTAATGACAGGTACTGCAAATACAGGTGTTGGAGCTGATGAAGATGGTGTCGAAGATGATATTCCGCAGATTCCTGTTCGTGCTGCTGTTTCTGTTGCACCTACTGCAGAGCAGATTCGTTGGGATGGCAGAGATGCCCAGGCATATGCATTGATAGCTTTGTCTGTCAAACGTGCCATTATTCCTCATATTCGCTCTTGTAGAACAGCAAAGGATGCTTGGGATACACTTACCACTTTGTACCAGGCTAGGAATGAGGCTCGTGTTGCTTACCTCCGAAAACAGTTGGAGAGTGAGCACATGAATGAAGGTGATTCGATGGACAGTTTTCTTACAAAGATCAAAGACCTGAAGGAACAATTGATTTCTGCTGATGAGGTTATACCAGATAGCTCACTTGTGCAGACCGTTCTGAATGGCCTTCCTGATTCATATTAGAGTTTTGCCTCTACTCTTCGATTGATGATGAAAGGCAATCCGAATGCCTTGTCATTTGAGGAATTAGTCTCTGTTCTGTTGCAGGAAGATCAGTCCAGGCAGAACAGGTCCATTATGCGTGTTGCAGATCAAGCTTTCCTGGCTAGTCAGAAGGGCAAAGGAAAATGGAGCTCTTCTACTAGTAAGCAGAAATCTGCAAATGCTGCACAATCGAAGAACCAGGATAAAGATGAGAAGAAATCAGAAAAGCAGAAATTGTTCTGCAAGTACTGTAAAGGAAATGATCATATTATAAAGAACTGTCCAAAACTGGCTGCTAAAGAGGCAAAGAAGAAAGAGGCTGGAATGGTTGTTGCAGAGGCCTCTACACCAAAAACAGAGTCTGCAAATCTTGTGCAGGAAGAAGAATGGGCGTTTACTACTATCTGCAGTTTTGACCCATCTTCTCATGATCAGTGCATGTCTGCAGTAGACTCAGATGTTTGGTACTTTGACAGTGGGGCGACCAAACATATTACCTCGCAGCGCAGTTTCTTCTCTTCACTCGAGCCTGCCCCTACAGGGAATACTGTCACATGCGCCAATAACTCCTCTTATCCTGTTATGGGAGTTGGTAAGATCATTCTGACTATTGCTGATGGTAGTTCTTTCACTTTGTCAGATGCTTTATTTGTGCCAGGGATCAAAAAGAACCTGTTATCAGTTTCTGCATTAGCCAAGATTGGCTTGGTTGTGAAATTCGTTGATGACAGGTGTACAGTCCATGATCTCTCAAATGGCAATGTGATTATTGCTTCTGGCATTTTATGTCGTGGGCTGTATAAGCTCATAGACTATGAAAGATCTGTGAATGATTCGGCATGTGCAGTTCATGATTCTCAGGCTATGTCAGATGCAAAGCTTTGGCATGCACGCTTTGGTCATCTGAATTTTGCTAGTTTGTTACGCCTGCAGAAATCTGAAATGGTGTCCTCCTTGCCCAAACTTGAGGCACCTGGAAAACATGTTTGTGAAGGCTGTATTTTGGGCAAAATGCAGCGTTCTTCCTTTCCAAAAGATGATTCAGTTCGGGCTATGCAGAAATTGCAGCTTGTACATAGTGATGTTTGTGGTCCTATGCAGACACCCTCTTTTAGAAATTACCTTTACTTCGTGACTTTCATTGATGATTTTTCCAGGCATGCATGGGTATATCCACTCAAAGCAAAGTCCGAAGTGTTCATGTGCTTCAAACAGTTTTTGGTTTTGGCTGAAAATCTGTCAGCATGTAAAATGGGCACCCTCCATTCTGATCGAGGGGGGGAATATATGTCTTCAGATTTTAATGCATTTCTGGCTGAACGTGGGATAAAACACCAGTGTACAGTGCCGTATACACCTCAACAGAATGGAGTTGCTGAACGAAAGAACAGGTCACTCATGGAGATGGCGAGGTGCATGGTCAAAAGTCAGGCTTTACCACATAGTTTCTGGCTTGAGGCTGTCATGTGTGCAGCATATGTACTGAACAGGTGTCCCACCAAAGCGTTGCAGTCCATCACTCCATATGAGGCTTGGCATGACCGCAAGCCATCTGTTGCTCATCTGCGTGTTTTTGGTTGTTTGGCATATGCATTAGTGCCTGAACAACATCGCAGAAAATTGGATGATAAGGCAGTAAAATGTATTTTTGTTGGGTACAGTTCTGAAAGTAAAGGTTATCGTCTGTATCATCCACAGACTAAACACATTCTGGTTAGCCGTGATGTTGTCTTTGTGGAAGATGCTATTCAGCCATTGCTTTCATGTACTAAGGAGACATCTGTTAGCTCCAAAGACATGTATGATACTTTGATGCCTCTTTTTACAGGTGGACAGGCTAGCGCTGGTCCTAATGAGGCAACTTCTCAGCCTTTGCAGGTTTCATATGATGATGCAGATCATTCCATTTCTGATGCAGATTTACCTGATGCACTGGTTGATGAGAGAGCTGATATTGAACAGGCAAAAACTATGCCAAAATGGCTGGTGCAGACTTTGCGTGACAGCAAATTAGATGCACCTTTGTCATATCGTACTCGTTCAGGCTCTCATAGTACCTCCTTTGCATCAGATTGCTATGCTATGGCTGCATCTAGTCTCTGTGATGAGAATGAGCCTGTTTCTTTTGATGAAGCACAAAATTCAGAAAATTGGATGGCTGCTATGCAATCTGAGTATGATGCTATAATGAAGAATGGTACATGGTCTTTATGTGACTTGCCTCCTGGCAAGAAGGCCATTGGCACTAAGTGGGTATACAAGCTGAAGCGTAAACCTGATGGTACAGTTGACATGTATAAGGCTAGGCTTGTTGCAAAGGGTTATGCGCAGGAAAGAGGCATTGATTTTGATGAGACCTTTGCACCTACATGCCGTATGACTACTGTTCGGAGCATTTGTGCACTTGCAGCCCATCATGGTTGGAATGTACATCAGTTGGACATTAAAACAACATTTCTGAATGGTGACTTGCATGAAGAAGTGTATGTTTTTCAGCCCCGTGGCTTTGTGCAGAAAGGGCATGAAAACCAGGTGTGCAGGTTAAAGAAGGCGTTATATGGTTTAAAGCAAGCACCACGTGCTTGGTATGAGAAAATACATGCCTATCTGATTGCACATGGTTTTGAGAACAGTCCAACTGAAAGCACCTTATATGTTAAGCGTGCTAATGATGTGCTTCTGATCATTGTTGTCTATGTAGACGACATGCTGCTCACTGGTCCTCTTGAGAAGCATATTGCTGATTTCAAGGCTGATTTGCATGCCTCATTTGAGATGTCTGATTTGGGGCATTTGCATCACTATTTGGGCATTCAGTTTATGCAAGTTGATGGTGGAATGGCTTTGTGTCAAACGAAATATATTGACACATTATTGCAGCGTTTTGGCCTTGAAGACTGTAAGCTTATTGCCACTCCTATGGAGACAGGTTTACGATTGAGTCTTCATGATGCTGGGGATGCATTTGATGCTGTTCTCTATCAGCAGGCCGTTGGATGCTTGATTTACTTATGCATTACTCGGCCAGATATTCAGTTTGCTGTCTCACAGATGAGCAGGTTTATGCATTGCCCAGGAGTCACGCATTGGAAAGCGGTTAAGCGCATCTTTCGCTACTTGAGTGGTACTCGGCTACTTGGGTTGTTTTATCCCAAGGGGGGATCACTACTGCCAGATTTGCATGCTTTTTCTGACTCAGATTGGGCTGGTTGCTATGACACTCGTGTGTCCACCAGTGGTTTTTGCTTCATGCTTGGTAGCTCATGTATATCTTGGTTGAGCAAGAAGCAGCCTACTGTGGCCACTTCCAGTTGTGAGGCTGAGTATAGGGCAACTTTCACAGCGACTGTTGAGTGTGTGTGGCTCAGACGCCTTATGGCTGATTTGGGTGTTGGCCAGTCTTCTGCCACCACCATCTTCACTGACAGTCAGAGCGCATTGGCAGTTGCGAGGAACCCTGTGTTCCATGCTCGCACTAAGCACATTGAGGTGCATTATCACTATGTCAGGGAGAGGTTCTCTGCTGGGGAGATCAGCTTGGCATATGTGCCCACGCAGGAGAACATTGCAGACCTTTTCACGAAGGCTCTGCCTAGGGAGAAGTTTGAAGCTTTCCGCAAAGCTTTGGGCTTACTTCCTTTTGTGGAGTGATTTCCACATAGCTCGGAACTTCCTTATACATGAGTGCCAGCTCCTTGTTCACCGCATCACTTCCAGGGGGGATTTGTTGATATATTTAGGTAGTGATGTGTGTGAACACTCTAGGACCGCCGGGGCACTTTTTTCCCTCTTTAGGAGGTTTTTTTCCCCCGGCTTGTATATACGCCTATTGCCCTAATGGGCTACTTATCTTTGTACATTCTCTAGTAATACATTCAGTCTTGTGTGTTGTGCTCCAAGCTTCTTCTTCTTCCTTGTGCTGTTCGCGTGCTTCCGCAGACGTCTAACTCCAATATCATTGACTTATCAAATGTGTAAACTTTTTTATAAAACTTTGCACAAGGTGTTGCCTATAGTTTGTGCACCTTCTCCAAGTCAAATCATTCCAAAAGACTCAGTACATCTTAAGAAATGATCTCAACAAGTCACCTATGTCTAGAGCTGCTCTTCTGAGAACTCGATTCAGACACCTATTACTTCTAACACTTGGTTCTCTCAATCTAGAACCTGTTTATGCAAATGCTTTTAGCCATAGATAGCTTACCTTTCGTTAGATTCTGACTCCTCATTCATGCAAAACTTTAACCTATGCACTAAGAAATGATCAAATCTTTGAACATCGAGATTGCGCCTGTTTCAGAAAACAGTGAACACTTCTTCACATATGACTGTTCCTACTCATAATTCTCACAGCTTGTTTACAATTAGGCTCTCAAACTTTAACCATAGACTCATTAACTATGAAATTAGATGTCTACAAAAGGATTCTTGAAATGATCAAGCACAGAAGGAGAATGCACAGAAATATCGGGTGCAATTTTTCTTCCATTACTAGAAAACTTTACATCTGGATGAGAGAGCTAATCTTCATACTTCTCAAGTGTCTAATCACACCTAATTCTTCTGGATTCTTGTATTCTATAGTCTCATACATTTGCCCGGACATTTTTTCTTTGTATAAATAGTCAAATATTTACAAGCTTATGACTATACAAAAGTATAAGTAAACTATCTCTGAACTAATGTACATATGTGTACACATCTTCATCTTCTGAATATGCATTTCCTTCAAGCTTCATAACTTGATCTTTCCTTCAGTCCTTGACTTCCAAACCTTCATAAAAAATTCAATTGTTGATTGCCCTGCACCAACACTAAGGCTCTTAACATCACATCAATTAAGCCATCTAAGAACAGAGATATCATCTTCTGTTGAGAGGGTCTCTCCGTCATCGAAAACCTGTCCACATATTGATTGATTCGTCGAGCTAGTGATTTTATGGACTGATTAGGGGTCTGTTTGAAGCCATGGATCAACGAAGAGGAGTTGTGCTTCATACCCTTCTTGGTGAACTCACCAATGATTTCTTGAAAGAATTGTTCAATATTTACAAAATGATCAGGGTTCAAAGGTTAGAAGTAGGTCAGTGTTGTTCTTGTAAGGGTGAGACCAAAAGATTCATATTGGACAAATAATTTGTCCACTTTTTCAACATGTGGAATTTGCTTAAATTTAGCAATGTGATCATAAGGCTCTCTAGAACCATCATAATGATTCCTCATGCATTTGGCTACTTGCATAGGCCTTTGTCGTCTACCTATCTCTGGCAATCAAAGGACCATAGGGACAATAGGACATACTAGTTGTATGCCCGATCCTCCTCCTTGCAGTGGTCTCATTGGGAAAGGTGGCCTATTAGTATTTCCACTTCCTTGGTTTTCCTAATAGTTGGGGTTGTTCCTTGACATGAAAAAGTGTACTTGTGACCTGATTGGTAATCTTTGTTGATTGGTTTGTCCTAAGGTCAGGTTTTTATAACTCCGTTGTGTCCTAAAAGGGTTATGATAATTGGTCACTTGATTTTTGGGGAGGGAACACTGGCAACCCTAAATATCTCAATCTTGCCTTGTCACATTAACCAATAGGCCAATATCTCCTCTTATTCTGGTCTAGGTAGGTAACTCTAAACGAGTCTTCCAGCTCTTGTAATTCATAGATAATGGCAGGTTTGATGACTTCTTCTTGTATATGTGAAGTGGCTTGTAGTAAATGTTATACTTTATGGAATAATGGAATGTTATATGGATTTTAATGTCTTGAGGTTTTTAGAATGATTTGTGTTTTGATTTAGCAGGTGAAGACTCATAAGGGTCTGAACATGCATGGACTTATTTAGATATTTTTGAAGATAGTCAAAAGATAGTATTTTAGAAAATGATACTTTTGTAAAATTAGTAAATCACTTAGAAAGTGATGATTTTGTAAATAAAGCAAAGTTTCATAAATGCACGCTTTTTGAAGTATCGTCTTCATGTATCTTCTATTTAGGGTGTAATGAAAAATACCTATAAATACACATGCTCTAATGGACTCATCCATCAGAGTATGTGGGGGGAGAGCATACCCATTCTAGTGTCTAGTCTCTTGTCTCTTTCTATTTTGTTTATGCTTTTGTGAGATTTTGTTTCTATACTATCCTCTGCATATGTACATCTACTAGATTCAAGCAACAATGGTAAAAGAGCCAAGGCACATCTGTGGAGTTGGTTTCTTAACATTCGGTTGTGCTTCACGATGTCGGTTCGTGATTTGGCATCCATCTCGTTCATCCAATCTAGGTTTTCATTTATCAAGTTTGTTTGTTTTTGGTTTTTCGGTGTGTTTATTCGAATTTTTTCAAATTTTTTACTATCTCTGATGTTGCTAAATTTAGAGCTGCCTCCTTGTCGTCTATAGATTCTTCCTTTTTTATAGGCTTTATTCTCTTAAAGTTAGCGCTTCTCAAAATCACGCTAGGAACATAAATCACCTTGCATTAAAAAAAAGGACAATTTCTCTATATTTAACAACTTGGCATAGCTTTTGACTCTTGGTTGAAGACAATAAATTTGGCACATCTTGAAGTTGGTGTGCAACCATCATTGAAGCTATTTTTAATAAATTTGACACTTCTTGAAAATGAGCGGCATGTATTATGCCCATGGCTTGAATTGGTGTGACCGTCTCCAAAACCAAGGTTTCTGGAAAATACATTAACTCCGTGGGCATGCAACCTGTGGTTCATGTACATGTCATCCTATCTGCCCAAAGTGCAAATTGTAAGTATCTATGCCATTGTTTAATATCCCCATTATATGCTTTAGCTAGAGCTTTTATAATAGATGGATGTCCTCTCTCTATTTTACCATTAGCTTCAGGATTGTATGCAGTAGTGAGGAACAAACATATACCACGATGTTCAAAAAACTCTTTAGCTTCTTTAGCATTTAGCTCCCCACGATCGACAACTACTTTCTCTATATACCCGAATCCACTTATAACATCTTCTAACAAAAGCTTACAAACATTGTATGTAGTCTTAGAGCGTAGTGCACGACCTTCTACATGATTGGTTAAATCTTCTCTTGCAAGCATGATATAACGCATTTTATCAATTCCGTTAGGCATGGTTACAAGATCTACTACCCACTTGTAATGAAAACAAGGTGGATATGTAGGATGTAAAGGATCTCTATGTTTGACTGATGAATGAAGTTGACAAACAAAACATGTAGAGACATAATTATTAATATCAACATACATTCGAGGCAAAAAATAGGTACATCTAATTTTCTCATATGTTCCATAAAATCCTTTATGTCCAGCACATAATGATTCATGCATTGTTTTCATTACCTGTAATTGAAGATCTCTTTTTCCTAGAACCTGTTGTGGATTTTTAACCTTACCTTTAGCGTGTCTCCAAAGATAACCATCTTGTTAGAAGAAATTATAAGCTCCTTTTCTAATATTACAGAATCTTTGGGTAGACCAACTTGGTAATGGTTTCAATGTACTTAGATACTTGCCTATATCTTTCCATTCATCCTCATATTCTAACTCATGAAATTGTTCATAGACATAAACATGTGGATCGTAATTACATAAATTCACATTTTGAATTAGTTCATCTCAAGATTATCTTCATATCTAGCTCTAGATAGCATATCAGCTATTGCATTTGATTTTCCTCAAATATGAACTAACTTTGGATTAATATACATTATATATGAGATCCATCTAAGCATAGCTATATCTAGGAATGAACAATTTGTGATGAGTCCTATGAGAGGTAAGCAATCAATTTCAACTTTAACATTGGCACTTATGAAGTACTCTTTATCAGTCTTTAAATCCGTTACCATACCCCATAGTTCCCTTTTTATTTGAGGATATTTATGTTCAGTTTTGTGTAAAATTTTTGCCCCAAATCTAGTGGCGTATCTATTTCCTTCACTATCTTCTTGACTTATGACCCAACCTATACCAATCGCACTAGTATCACAGTCAATATGATAGGCTTATTCCCAAAATAATCTACATGCTTAAGAATGGGAGCTTCTTGCAACAATTTCTTTAATGTACACATCACTTGAGTATGTTTTTGAGTCCAAATAAATTTTCTTTTCTTTCTTAACAAGTCATAGAGACAATCAGCAACATGCGCAAAATGTGGTATCCAAATCACATAAAAGATGCAAGCACCTAAATATCTACGAACCTCAGTGATATTTTGACATGTTTTTGAAATCTTACTAATGGTGTCAATTTTTTTCAGATATGGCTTCCTACCATAATGACCACAAAGATGACAAACGATAAGAAACTCATTAATATCAAAAATAGATTTCTTTATAGACAAGGTTAAGCCTAGTTTAATAAACTGCTAAATTTTTTTTTTTGGAAATCAAGGATATGGGCTTTCACAAATCGATGACATCCATCATAATCCAAAGTGCAAGCCTTCTCTACTTCCAAACAACCTTTAATGGGAATATCATCTATAAAGGGCACAATAATGTGTGGAATAAAGTCGTGCAAAACCAAATTCATTGCATTCATCATATGAGCTACAAAATCGGTTGCACCTTGAGGTAACATACACATCCTAACCAATCCAAGAGGTGTTTTCATCGTAGTAATATCCCTGCTTTCCAGTGCCAATTCGAATTGGTCATAACTAGAATAGAGATCTCCCATTGAATAAATAGAATTGCCTGTAAAAGCTTCCACAAATTCATCTGTAATTGGTCTTGTACCAACATTTCTAATGGTTACTTTATTAATTTTTTTGAAGATCTTGGATAAACCAAAGTTTTCCATTCTTCTTTGGCACAGTGAACCAATAGTTTGAATAGGGAGCTGAAGAAGATTCAAGAATATGCATATTGATTTTATTTTTAAGCAATATAATCAATTCTAGAACGTGAGCTTTAGGTATGGAACTTAAAAGTCCAAGAACTACTTAAGTACAAGAACTTGCTTCTCTTCGATAGAAAAACCCAATAAACATACAAGGCTTTTGTGATGCACTCGTGATAGGAGGTGGATCTTATTTCCAATTGATCGACAATCAAAGTTTTTTTATTCTATTGACTCTATTCTTCCATGGTAATGTGAAATAGTTTATTGACGCCGATCATCCAATGAACTTCCAAAATTCTCACATATGACCCCTTTGAGTATGATTGTCTCTCCAAGTGAGGAGAGTGAATCTCTCTGACATCACCCCACCACATGGACCACATTTCAAGAAAATATCAAGGATTCTTTCCTTCCTCCCCAATTCCATTTACATGCTCGTAGATCATGGAAAACTTTTTGATGGAAAGTTGGAGATATGTCTACCTACACTGAACACTTTTGGCAATGACTACTACTTATTCGTTCACTTGAAATGATTCCAAAAGATACCTTGCAATGGAAGTATGAAGATGGTTTGGAGATGGGAATCCAAGCCAAGATCAACACACTATGTCCTATGAACCTCTATGAAGCTATTTCTTTTGCACATGATGTTGACAAGGAGTTTGAGTCCATCACCAAGTCCATTCACTTACAAAAAATGCGTCAATGACAAGAACCAATCAAGCCCAATTTTCCTTTTAGACATCCTTTCACTACTTTCTCTTCTCCTACTTTTCAACACCCTCCTCAATCCAATTTCTTACCAGTACCCAAGACAACCCCTTTACAACCTGCAAAACCCCAGCTCTTCACACTATGATGATGGGTGGTCAACAAAAGAGGCCACGTATCACTTCCTGGCATTGTGGTAAGTTTGATTATACTAAATCTAAATGTAGGTTGTGAACTAATGATATGAAACCTGTCAGAGCTCAAGTACACAACATGCAAGTGGTTTATGAAGACACTCAACTTGATTGGATTGAAGAAGCATTGGAAAAGGATCTAAGTACCTTGGGTAACGAAATTTCTATTCATTCTTTACTTTGCATGTAAGGTACTATTAATGGTAAGGTTGTTAATATTTTACATGATGATGGTAGTTCACATGATCTTATTTCTTATACACTAGTGCAAGATCTTCAATTATACCCACTTCCTTCTATGTATAAAGTTAAGGCTACATTTCAAGGAAATAGATACAATGTTAAAAGTGAAGTGCATAACATTCAGATTTGTATAGGTTCATACGTAGATGAATGCACATTCTTAATTGCTCCTTTGCAATCCTATGATGTTATACTTGGTATGCCTTTTCTTCATCATTATAATCCATGCATTGATTATCATACACACACAATGAGTTTTAAGGTTAACAATCAAGATATTTCTTTGTCTGCAATGCATGAATTCCAACCATTTCCATTAATTAGTCATACTCAAGTAAAACGTCATTTTGGAAAGGCTACAATTCATGTATTATCTTTGTCAATAACATAGTTGACTAAACACATAAATGATTTATGGATTTCTATGAGGATTGCTTTATGGTTGATTTTTCTTCTAAACTACCACCTTCTAGGGGATCTCTTGACCGTAGTATAGACTTAATTCCTGGTAATTCTCCTTCCCATAGAACACCTTATAGGCATGGACCTTTACATAAAAACGAAATCGTTAATCAAGTTAAGGATCTACTCCAAAAAGGACTTATAAGGCCTAGTTCTTCTCCCTTTGGAGCACCTATTCTTTTAGTAGAGAAGAAGAACAAGAATTATAGGATGTGCATTGAATATAGAGCACTCAATAAGATCACAATTAAAAATACATATCCTATTCCTAGGATAGATGATTTGCTAGATAAACTTTGTGGAGCACCTATCTTTAGCAAAATTGATCTTAAATCAAGTTATCATCAGATACAAATGACAAAAAACGACTGTTATAATACTACCTTTAGAACTCAGACTAGTCACGTTGAATTCATGGTAATGTCTTTTGGACTCACCAATGTGCCTACTACATTTGCATGTATGATGAATAACATTTGTCTTGATTACCGCTTTTGTTCTTGTTTTCTTTGATGATATGCTTGTCTATAGTGAGAATGACAATGACCATGAAAATAATTTAGGAGCTATCTTTAATTTTTTATGCAAAAATGAACTTTATACCAATCTTGAAAAGAGTTATTTTTTCCAAAAGAATTAGAGTATTTAGGACATATTGTTTCTAGTCAAGGCATTCATGTAGTTCCAAAGAAAATTAAAGTAATTGATGAATGGTCTGTACCTCAATCTGTGAATGATGTATGCTCTTTTCTAGGGTTAGCTAATTTTTATAGAAATTCAGTAAACATTTTTTCTTATTTAACACTTCCACTCACATTATTATTGAAGAAAAAGTTGAAATTTGCATGGGGATTAGCACAAAAACAATCTTTTGAAAAACTCAAACATGCACTTTCTCATGCACCTATTTTGCAATTACTAGATTTTGCACAACCTTTCCATGTAGTTACAGATGCCACTGGTTTATGAATAGGTGTTATATTAATGCAAAATGATCATCCCATTGCATTTGAAAGTAGGAAACTTAAACCTTCTAAAACGAATTATAGCACATATGATAAGGAACTTTTGGCTATTGTGCATGCTTTAAAGATTTGGAAACATTACCTTGTGGGTTCTGAAGTTCTAGTCAAAACAGACCAACAGGCTATTAAGCATTTATTAAATCAACCATTTATTTTAGATATACATATTAAATGGGCTTCATTCATACAAATATTTTAGCCTATGATTCAATATCAACCTAGCAAAGCTAATATTGTAGCTGATACCCTTAGTCGCTTCCCATCCCCACAAACAAATATTGTTTCAGTCAATAATATTTTTGCTATCCATATTCATTTATTTCATGACATGATTTCTACTTATGCATATGATTTGTATTTTTCACAAACATGGAATGCTTTCAATAATTCTACACTATCTAATGAGGGTCACTACACTTTTCATAATGGATTCTTGTATTTCCAACACATGTTATGCATCACACAAGGTTTTAAAGAACTTGTTATGAACGAGATGCATGAACCACCATATATGGGTCATAGGGGTATACAACGTACTATTTCTATATGTAGAGAATTTTTCTTTTGGCCAAATATGGAAAAGTATATTGCATAGTATGTTTCCCATTGCATTGTGTGTCAACGTGTGAAAAGATATCATGGTAAACCATTCGGATTATTAATGCCACTTCCCATACCTAATGGACCATGGGAACAAATTTCTATGGATTTTATTACTCATCTTCCCACAACTTCATCTCATAATGATATGGTTTGAACAATTTTTGATAGGTTTACTAAACAAAAGTATTTCATTTCTTGTAAAAAAGAGTCTTTTTGCACCTCAAATTGCTAAGTTATTTATTCAATCTATTTTTCCCCATCATGGTTTTCCAAAAGTTATTCTTTCAGATCGAGATGTTCATTTTTGTAATCAGTTTTGGGTTGCATTATTTCAAAATAGACTTTAGCTTTGCATTTTATCCTGAAAGTAATGGGAAAATTGAAGCTACAAATAGTATTTTTTTAGCTTTATTACGTTGTTACTCTCTAAATAATCAAGTAAGTGGGATGAGAAACTTCATATACTACAATTTGCATATAATAACACAACACATACCACTATTGGATGTCCATCGTATGAAATTGTTTATGGTAAAAAGCTTCCCACTCCCATGAATCTCACTCAAACTGATATACCTGTGGCTGATTCTTTTGTAAAACATCATATTTCTACACTTCATGAGGTTCATGAGCACACTAAAAAGAGTCAAGAATGTTACATGTGTAATGTTAATAAGAAACGAGTAGCTAAACAATTTGATGAAAATGTCTTGGTATGGTAATGAATAATTAAAAGATGTTTGAAAAATATTTCACAACATCCTAAAGTTAAACTTATGCCATGTTATTATGGACCTTTCCGTATTATTCAAAAACTTAATGAGAATGCTTTTAGATTAGACATACCTTCTCATTGGAATATACATAATTCTTTTCATATTAGTTTATTGAAATCCTTTGAAGGAATTTTACTAGACAATCCTATTTTAGATGATCCTCCTTTGCTAGAAAAGGATGCTGAAATTTTAATTCTAGAGAAAATTCTTGATTATGATGTTATTACTACATGCATTGGTAAGCAATATCATAGATATTTAGTTAAGTATATTAATCATGCACTTGAAGAATCTCAATGGATTCATAAGACATCACTAAATTCACATTATGATCACTTGATTTCCACATATCATTCACAGTCACATTAAATTCCAGTTTTCCATTTCCATGCATGTGTTTTTATGTGGAACATGTTTATGATTGTTTAGTGATGGGACACATGACTGGTCATCCATGTCGATTATATTATTATCAATTGAGTTCAGTTGCTTGTGAACTAGGAGGCATGTTATACTTTATGGAATAATGGAACATTATATGAATTTTAATGTCTTGAGGTTTTTAATGTCATGTATCTTCTATTGAAGACGTAATGAAAAACGCCTATAAATACACATGTTTGATAGACTCTTCCATCAGAGTATGTGGGGGGAGATTGTACCCTCTCCTGCATCCAATCTCTTGTCTCTTTCTATTTTGTTTATGCCTTTGTCAGATTTCATTTCTATACTATCATCTGCATACATGTGTCTATTGGATCCAGCCAACACTAATTTATCTAACCCACTTACCATATACACATCAGTCAAGTCATCATCCTAAGGGATTTTATATCCTCTCCATACATTAGTGATTACTGACTTTCCTCTATTAGTCACCATATCTCCGCTATCAGGTCTAGTAGGGTTTTTTGGCTCCTCAACTTCTCATCTTTCATTCATTCTCTCTGGGTGGTCAGTCACTACATATATGTGTCCTAACTTGTCCATGTAAAATCCTTCTTCATATTTTATAGCAGGTCTTGGGATAATCTCTAAATCTGTAGAACTTTTCATTCTAACCACATATCTATTGAGGCCATTGAGGTGAATAGGTAGTCCATGCATAGTAGTGGAAATCTATTGTAGGGACATCCTATACTCCCCTTCGATTATAGACATGAGCCCTGCCAAAGGCACTGAGCTATCAATTTCTTCAATCCTAGGTTCATTCACCACTTAAGGTCTTGGGTCTCCTTGGGTGATCTATCAACTCTAGGGTGTTACCTAGATCAATGATTAAGTACTAGAAATTCTAATTTTTTTCCTCTAAGCTCTTTTATATCTCTTTATTTATCATATGATACACGATACCTATCACATGCATGATACATGATACGATAAACCTGCAATACATGATACTTGAGAGCAAAGGATACATGATACTTGAGCTATAAGCTACACAATATTCGATCTCATGATATGATACTTGTCTTTATCATGCTACACGATACTCCGATCTCCATGATATGATATTTGTCTTGGTCATGATACACGATATTTTGATCTTCATGATACGATACTTTTCATGGTCATGATACATAATACTCGGATGATATGATACTTATCTTGTTCACGAAAAAGGATACTCAGATCTTCATGATACGATAGTTAAGGTAATCATGACATAGGATACAAGATAAGGCCGAGATACATGATACACATTAGCATGATACATGATACAGGATGGTCACGGCACTCCACTTGGCAATACATGATAGTTTGGAGCAAACGATACACGGGGAGTATAAGGTATTGGCCTTACATGATACCTACCAAGTATCACCACACATGGGAATTTTGGTATCACGATACCAAAACTTGATCGGTCACGATACTTGGACTTGGTGAAGTCCAAATGTAAAAGTTCTTGTAATTATGTGCACCTTCTGCCCTCCTTGTCACCCCTATGTGTTTGTGGAAGAAAAATCTATATGCAATCTCATGATACCACACTCATGATACCTATCGGGTGTCGTCTCATGCCTAGTGAGTGGTCAATCAAATTTTTAATTCAGTGAGACTGTAAAGCTCACCTCCAAGAGTATTTCCTCAAAGTTTCAGCTCTAACGTCTCTCTCTAGGCTCCAAATCTTGTGTGATACTTGATCGATGGTACAGATTATCATTACTCCTTACACTTGCACACAACAAATGATCAAATGTAGTGATTTTTTTTTGGATTTTAGTCTCTAGCCAGGACCAAAAACTCAATGAAAATTTGAAAGATTTTTTTTTGGATGATGAATTTGAGGAAATGAAAAAATCTACTTTTCTTCTACACTCTCTTTCCTACTTCCTATCCTAACTCCTTCCACTCTCATACCTAAACCTAAAAAATTCTCACACATACAACAAGTGCATGGAGTAACAAGTGCAAGAAAAATTTTGACTTTCCAAGCAACTAAAATCACTACCTCACACTCACTACCTTCACAACCGAGCTATAATCATCACATTGGCACCTTGATCGGACTTGATCCCCAAAAATGGCACCAAAAAAATGTGTACCTAAGGTCACGATGTCTTAGGGACTTGTGATGAAGGAGACTATACCTCAATAATCAACAAGTGCATATAGTGGTGGATTGATACATGCATTAAATCATCAATCCGTGGACTTAGACCATATCAAGTGTATGAGGAAATGTGCTTTAATGATGATTAATGGAGTGAATGTGCAAAATAATGTATGCAAATTAGGTCTAACTACCTCTCACATTACCTCTCTCACTGGAAATGTGTATCGCTATACTTGTAACAATAGTAAGCACAAATTAAGCCATATCTCTTAGCTGTGATACCCGAATGTAATCAAATGATATTTTCACTAAAACACTCGGAGGAGAGAAGCTGAGGAAGTTTTTGGAAGATGCTTGAACTATACGACATGATTTTGAGCTTGAGGAGTGTTGAGATATCAAACTCCACATGTGATGATCTAAGATGACACATACCACACTTTCATCTCTCTGACATGTGTAGCAGTTACATCGATATATGTCAGGGAAACTTGCAGTGAGCTTTACCATTATCTAGTGAGAGTGATGGCACATTTGTTTCTTGCCAGCTCACACATTTGCAAACATTAGGTTTTTTATTATGTATTGTTTTTTATATATTTTACTAGGCATATTGTTGTATTAGGTTATTATGTATATTCTCTTTATGTAATAGAAAAAGTAGAAGAACATCATTCTTCCTTTCTTCAATTTGTGTGTGCTCCTCTCTTTGTGTGTGAGAGTATGCGATAGCTCTCTTCCTTGTCTCTTTTCTCTTGACATCATAGTCATGCATAGGACCTTCCAAGTGTTGAGTTGAAAGGCTTGGAAGGTCACTTCATTGTTTTCAAAGAGCCAAAGCATATGGTTTGATAGAAAAAAATGATGGTTGTTTATGAAAAGACCATGAGGTGACCATTCATTCTCCAACCGTTGTGTAAAGAATTCAATCAGAGGCTTGGGACCAAAAAAACTATCGGTGAGGCAAACTTACTTTAATTCTTCAAGCTTCTTTAAGATATCAAACATTGGGAGAGATACGAGCCAGGGTTGAAATCCAAAGATTGGATTGGAAGCTTTCATTGTATTGTCCTCTACTGTCAAGCCCACATTACTAAACGCTAAGAAGGGTTGGACTACACACACACAGAGAGACATGCACACACATACACATACATGCATACATAATGCATATGCATATGTGTACATCCATACATACTTACATGCATACACACACATATGCATACATAATGCATATGCATATGCGTACATAATGCATATGCATATGCGTACATACATACATACTTACATGCATACACACACATATGCATGCATAATTCACATGCATACATACACATGCATAATGCATATGCATATATACACATACATAATGCATACACACACATATGCATACATAATGCATACACACACATATACACAGATATGCATACATACATGCATACACATACACACATAGACACATACACACACATAGACACATACACACACATAAACACATACACACTCATAGACACACACACATACACATAGACGCGCACACAAATACACACACACATACACACATAATGATGCATTCACACACATACACATGCATACACACATAGACACACACGTCCAAACATACACACTCATAGACACACATAATGATGCATTCACACATATACACATGCATACACACATATACACACACACATCCAAACATACACACTCATAGACACACATTCATACACACACACATCCAAACATACACACTTATAGACACACACACATACACATAGACGCACACACACATACACACATACACACATACACACATAGACACATACACACATACACACATAATGATGCATTCACACACATACACATGCATACACACATAGAGACACATATATACACACACATACACACATACACACACATATATGCATACACACACACACATAGAGAGACATACACACACATACAAATACATGCATACATATGCATACATAATGCATATGCATACATACACATACATAATGCATACACACACATATGCATACATAATGCATACACACACATACACAAACCTATGCATACATACATGCATACACATACACACATAGACACATACACACATAGACACATACACACACATAAACACCTACACACTCATAGACGTGTAGTGACACATACACATAGACACACACACATACACACACATATACACAAACACATACACACATAGACACATACACACATAATGATGCATACACACACATACACATGCATACACATACATATGCATACATACATGCATACACATACACACATAGACACATACACACACATAGACACATACACACTCATAGATACACACACATACACATAGACACACACACATACACACACATATACACACACACATGCACACATAGACACATACACATGCATACACACACATACACATGCATACACACACATACACATGCATACACACATACAAACACATATACACACACATACACACACATATATGCATACACACACATAGAGAGACATACACACATAAACACATACATGCATACATATGCATACAATGTACATACATACTTACATGCATACATAATGCACATGCATAGATACATACACACACACAGACACATACACACATAGACACATACACACACATAAACACATACACACACATAAACACATACATACTCATAGATATACACACATACACATAGACACACACACACATACCCACACATATACACACACATACACACATAATGATGCATACACACACATACACATGCATACACACATACAGACACATGTACACACACATTCACACACATATATGCATACACACACATAGAGAGACATACACACACATACACATACATGCATACATATTGCATATGCATATGCATACATACATACTTACATGCATACATAATGCACATGCTTACATACACATACATAATGCATACACACACATATGCATACATAATGCATACACACACATACACACATATGCATACATAATGCATATGCATATGCATACATACATACTTACATGCATACATAATGCACATGCTTACATACACATACATAATGCATACACACACATATGCATACATAATGCATACACACACATACACACATATGCATACATACATGCACACACATCCACACATAGACACATACACACACATAGACACATACACACACATAAACACATACACACTCATGGACGCATAGCGACACACACATAGACACATAGACATACACACACACATATACACACACACACAAACATACACACATAGACACATACACACATAATGATGCATACACACACATACATATGCATACACACACATATGCATACATACATGCATACACATACACACATAGACACATACACACACATAGATACATACATACACATAAACACATACACACTCATAGACACACACACATACACATAGACACACACACACATATATACACACACACATACACACATACACACATACACACATACACACATACACACATACACACATAATGATGCAGACACACTTGAGACAGAGTTTGGGACAGGATGGTCGCTTAAGTGGTGTCTGAAAGAGATGCGGACACTTATGGCTCATCGTCGCGATAATGCACGGTATGCACGGCTTTTATGTATATATATGTGGATATGAGTATGTGTGTTTATGCATGTATGTATGTATATGAGAGAGAGAGAGAGAGAAAAGAGTGAGACTAGGGGTATAAATACATGCATACACACACATATACATCATACATGCACATTTACACACATATACATATACATGCAAATTTATACATACACACACATACATGCATATTTTTACACACACATACACATGCAATGTTACACACATATAATGAATACACATAGACACATGCACATACTCACATACACGTACACATACTCACATACACATACTCACATACACATACACATGCATAATCATATGTACACACATATAGACTCATATAATCATATTTACATGCATATATACATATACACATGCATATATACACACACAACACATGCATATGCACATATAGATACACCTACATACACAACACATGCATACGCATAAATAAATAAATAAATAAATAAATAAATAAATCCTATTTCAAAAATCCTAAATTGAAAACACTAATTTCGATATTAGGGTTTTAAAATCCTTAATTTAAAAACTCTAATTCAATCTTTTAGCCATATGTTTGAAGTATATGTACACCTCCAACGTCCTACTAGAGAGATGTCCCTCCTCCCAACCTTATGCCTCTATATATAGCTACTCGAATCAAGGAGGATCATAATATATATAAAGATATATACACATCATGTAGATAGGATACATAAATATAAAATGGAGTAGATATATTATGCATCACACATACATGCCTAAATGCACACATAAATATATATATACATACTAACATATTTACATGTACACATTAACACATAGACATATATACATATATACATGTACACATCACATATACATGCCTACATGCACACATAAACATATATATACATGCATACATATTTACATGTACATATTTACACATAGACACATATACATATATACATGTACACAATTATAAACACTTGCATATATTACATGAATACATGAATATTTTACATAAATGCATATGCATATATACACATATGCATATTTAACACATTTATACATATATCACACACATGCAAACACATACATATACATGAAATACATATATATGCATACTAACATATGTATACATATAATACACATGAATACACACACATATGCATACATACATGATAAAAATTTGCTCCTCGAAGATAAAGCTATATATAAAATAATTAGGCATACCCCCGAGCTTCATGTTCTAACTTAGAAGAACATTATTTCATCTCTCTAGTAAGATTCATCGTTATTCAAGTTAATGAAAAAATCTATTATCTGATATCCATTCAGAAGCTTCAAGTTATTGATCGATAACTAGAGTAGAATTTACTATCTAATCTGCTCATATGTTTTCATTATTGCCATCATTTTGGTAAGACATCAATATAGTCTCATCTTCATTATCCTTATTGATTTCATTTATTTCTTCTATTGTTAAATCTATGTTCTCATGAATCACATCACCTATTGATGGATTAATATCTATTTCTGGTAATTCCTCTTCCTCATCAGTAGAATCAGCATGTAGAGAATTATCCTCTTCATCAAAAAGATTAGTATCATTATCACGTATAATGATTCTAATTTCTATTTCAAATGTTGATGTATCAGTATCTGATGTTGAATCATCAAGAGGACTTTTTTCGATCTCTCTAACAATAAACTGTTCAAACAATGACCTACCTCTAGATTGCACATGAATGACTTGCCACCAAGGCTGAGCATCTGGGTTTTTATAAAAAAATGCTTGTTCAATATGCCTAGGAAGAAACCCTAGATAATAACCTGTAAGTTTATCAAAAAAAGATATATTAAAAAAGGTAAATAAATAAATATACATATATACATGTAGGTTTTTATTCTTACTTTAGATAAGGTAAGAACAAGAACTTGAATTGAATGGACACTTTTTGTCCGGCATCTTTTCAAACTATTAATGCATCTTTCAAAATATTCGCGTACAATTTGATTGTTTTGGATGGCAGGATACGATTGTTTGTTTTGGAGGATATGAAGTATGTACCTTCATTGAATGATTTATCGATTCACACATATGTTCAGTTTGAAAGTGTGAGAAGCGGATTTATAATTGTTATTCAAAGAATTTGGCACTGTTTATAGACCATACAATGGTGAGCTGGATGAATCGCATGCACAAAGGTTACTCAAGATAGAGCAAGATTTCTCGGGTATGCAGTAAACCTCTTGCATGTCAATGATGAGCATCTGAACTTTAGGATACAAAGTGGAAATCATGGTGACTTGAGAGGATCACTTTTATACAACTTATTCAAAGAACTTCAGGCTTATGACATGCAAGAGGCTTACTGCATACCCTAGGAATCCTGTTGGCACTAGTCCATTATAATCAGATTGCTCTATCTTGAGTAACCTCTATGCTTGCGATTCATCCAGGTCACCATTGTATGGCCTATAAACAGTGCCAAATTCTTTGAATAACAATTATAAATCCGCTTCTCACACTTTCAAATTGAACATATGTGTGAATCGACAAATCATTCAATGAAGGTACATACTTCATATCCTCCAAAACAAAAATCGTATTCTGCCATCCAAACAATCAAATTTCTAGCGAATATTTTGAAAGATGCATTAATAGTTTTAAAAGATGCGCGGACAAAAAGTGTCCAATCAATTCAAGTTCTTGTTCTTACCTTATCTAAAGTAAGAATAAAAACCTGCATATATATATATATATATATATATATATATATATATATATATATATATATATATATATATATATATATATATTTATTTATTTATTTATTTATTTATTTATGCATATATATATAAATAGATAGAAAATTGAAAATTATACCTTAATAGTGTCAAAACAGATACATTACTCCATCCAAAATGATTTTGAAGGTTGAGAATAAGTAAGCTCGCACTTAGTCGTGTCAAATGACTTCCTTCATATACATGCTTTAGACATTCCTCTCGAAGATATTTCTCATTTTTAGAAATATCAATGCTCTCACTGTCATTTTGATACCAATCCTCAATAAAATCTGCCATGCCATCATCTTCATCATTGTCACACAAATCTTATACTTTATCGTCTTTTGAATATAGATCTTTCAACTTTGCATATTGCACAGGATTAGTTTTGCGTAGCCTCCTCATGGAAGCTTCTGATAAATGAGGTCTTACTGGTAATTGTGAATGCCGTGGACGAATATCATCAACATCATACGTTGGAATCTACACATATAAATAAAACTCATTAGTATTCCATAAATGAATAAAAAGTAAACTTCAAATATAAAATTAAGTATATAACTTATTAAATATGGATAGAAAATTTTTATTCTCTCTAGCTAAAAGGTGCTCTTGGAGGTCTACACCATCCATAAGTCACTAATAGTTCATCACCAGCATGTAATGTAGTAATAGCATTGACAACTATGTATCTTGATACATCTCTACTCATGTATGGTGATTCATGACTATTTTCACGCTCCTCAAATGTGCAATTAGTCCTTGAACTATTATGTAACCCTTGACTACTATTTATTAAACCAGCTATATTTCCATGTGTGTAAGGTCTTCCATCAATATATAATCTTTCATTTTCTGCATGTAAAATCCTTCTACTAGTAAGGGATGCTGCGTTCAAGCATATTCCATAAGTACTCATGCTTTGAACATAACGTGAAAGTCGATGCGAATCTCCCCATCCATATATAGGACCACAAAATGACATAAGAGTGACTTCAGAGTTCGAAGGCACATACAAATCCTCTACAATAAAGAGACCACGACCAGCATTAGTAATAGTGGATGGAGCAATCATATAGCGATTACCCCAAAAGTTGAAAACCTCTCCATCTAAAGGAAGTGGTCCTCTATTCCATCCTCCATATCTTCTTCTATCATATGTTTGTACTAAAGAACGATCACGAGCTGGCAATGGATAATCTTCAGCCGTTTCATTCTCTAAACCAGGAGGTAGAGGACTTCTAGAAACCTCTGCTTGTAATTGATGAACAGCAAGTCCATGACGTGTACGAGGTATATTAACATTATGAGAAAAATCATCATCATCATCATCATCGAGCAAGTATTCCTGTATATCAACAATAATTTGATTTTATATATGGTTTTAAAATAAAATAATGACATTAATATATATAGAAAATACAAACCCAAGCATTATCACGTTGACTAGGTGATGGTGCACGCTCAAAAGTACCATACTCTGCCTCATGTTCAACACATTCCAAAAATATAAGTTATGTATCCATCAAATATATTTAAAATTAAATATTTCATATACTTGCAGTATAAAGTTGTTGCACGATGAGGAGACGGTGGTGGAGTTCCATCTGATTGATCAGAATCTACAAATAATGGTATTTGATATTAATAATTTGATTATCTACATACACAAAAAATTCACATATACATATTTACAATACACACATATTCACATATACACATCTACACATACACACATATTCACATATACACAACTACACATTATTGTGGGATAAATGCATGTATTTTGTATGAATGAGTGTATATGCATGCATGTGTGTGTACGTATATATGTGGATATGTATATGTGTGTTTATGTTATATGTATGTATATGTGTATATGTATACATATATGCATGCGTATATGTTTGCATGTATATGTGTATGTGGGTATGTGTATGTGTATGTGTGTGTATATATGTGTATGTATTCTGATTTTTTTTTCTGTTTGAGATTAAATTAACAGGAGATATTGTATGGTGGAAAAAAATAAGAGGCGAGCTAACATACCACCTGAGACGTGGCAGTTTTTTCGTAGACAGCTACGTCTTCAGGAGTCATTTCCTCAGCAGAAGGTACACAAATTAATAGTTTATATTTATAATTTTTATATATTTTCAGTAATTTTTTACATTTAATTTATGTACTTTTTTTCTTGAATAAACAGGCTGCTGCAAAGAAGAGAGTGGATTCGGGCCATGCACCTAGGCCAAATGGGCCATAATGGTTTTGTAGCTACGTTTGTAAGTATATGTGTTATTGTGAGTATATTTTTTATTTTAGTTAAAATGCAAGCAACTAATGTTTTTTATTTGTTTCATTGCAGCGGAAGGATTATGGCCGATATCCTACAAAACATGAGATCGAGTATGCTACACATTTTGGATATCGGCGTTTGGGCGAGTATATGCAAGATCATCCTGATGCCTTTGTGAGTATTTTTAAATTTTTATATAATTATTTTGTTTTTATGAATGGTTTAATTATTTTATTTATTTATGTTTGTTATATGTAATACAAGAGTATTATGGAGAGACAAATATGGATGAGGTGGAGAGACATACACAAGAGGGACGATCTCGATCGTCACAGGGTGATCATGATGATGAGGATGAGGAAGATCAGAATGATCATGATATTGCTGATGATGATGATGATCATGATGATGATGATTAGGATTTTAGTTGATTATGACATTGGATTATATGTATTTACATTGATATATATATATATATATATATATATATATATATATATATATATATATATATATATATATATATATATATATATATATATATATATATATATATATATATATATATATATATATATATATATATATATATATATATATATGTGTGTGTGTGTGTGTGTGTGTGTGTCATTTTAGTTATGTTTTGAATTGTGTGTATGGTATTAAGTAATGAAGAGTTTTGTTCTATTGATTGTTATTATTGTTTATATTAAGCATGTGTTTTAATACTTTAATTATGTATGTGTGTGTATATGTATGTATGTGCATGTGTATGTGTGTGTATATGTATGTATGTGCATGTGCATGTATAAGTGTATATGTGTGTATGAGTATGTGCATATGCATGTGTATGTACATATGTGTATATGTATATGCATGTATATGTATAACTCTATGTATATATGTGTGTATGTGCATGTATATGTGTATATGTAGGTATGTGCATGTGTGTGCATGTGTATATGTGTTTTAATACTTTAATTATATAATTCATTCATATGTGTGTACTTAAGTGTATATGTATGTGTGTGTATATGTATGTATGTGCATGTGTATGTGTGTGTATATGTATGTATGTGCATGTGCATGTATAAGTGTATATGTGTGTATGAGTATGTGCATGTGCATGTGTATGTGTGTGTATATGTATATGCATGTATATGTATAACTCTATGTGTATGTGTGTATATGTGCATATATATGTGTATATGTAGGTATGTGCATGTGTGTGTGCATGTGTATATGTGTTTTAATACTTTAATTATATAATTCATATGTGTGTACCTAAGTGTATATATATGTGTGTTTATATGTATGTATGTGCATGTGTATGTGTGTGTATATGTATGTATGTGCATGTGCATGTATAAGTGTATATGTGTGTATCAATATGTGCATGTTCTTGTGTATGTGTGTGTATATGTATATGCATGTATATGTATAACTCTATGTGTATGTGTGTGTATGTGCATGTATTTGTGTATATGTAGGTATATGCATGTGTGTGTGCATGTATATACCTACATATAATTATATAATTCATTCATATGTGTGTACCTAAGAGTATATGTATGTGTGTGTATATGTATGTATGTGCATGTGTATGTGTGTGTGTGTGTATGTATGTGCATGTGCATGTGCATGTATAAGTGTATATGTGTGTATGAGTATGTGCATGTTCTTGTGTATGTGTGTGTATAAGTATATGCATGTATATGTATGTGTGTGTATATGTATATGCATGTATATGTACATGTGTGTATATGTATATGTATATGTATATGTGTATATGTATATGCATGTGTATGTATATGCATGTGTATATGTATGAAACATGCATGTGTATGTGGATGCATTTTCATTTTCATCCATGTGCATGCATGTGGATGTGCATATACATGTATTTGCATATATGTTAATGTGTGTGTGTGTATATATATATATATATATATATATATATATATATATATATATATATATATATATATATATATATATATATATATATATATATATATATATATATATATATGCAATAATGCATGCATGTAAGTCTTTTTATGTGGTTGTAGGAATGTTTGTGCATATGCATGTGTATATGTGTGTATATCTAAGTGTATGTGCACATGTACCTGTGTGTATATATGTGTGTGTATGTGCATGTGTATATATGTATATGTGTGAAAGTGCATCTTCATCATGTATAAGTGTATAAGTGCATATCAATAATTGTGAGTATGCTATGTAATGAAAATAACACAATTCAAATGATCTACAAAGAATAGAAATTGTACTTACAATTGTTAGCCATACTTTTTGCTTGGTTAGCTTCTTGAATAACCTGCCATAAAGAGAGAAAGAAGAGAGAGAGAGAGAGAGAGAGAGAGATCTAGAGAGAGAGAGAGAGAATTCAAAGAGAAAAAGATGTAGAAAGAGAGAAACAGCGATAGAGGAAGACAATAACAGAGAGCTTAGGCAAAACAACAATTCTGCATATACTTGCTTCAGCTCGTAAGCGCAGCGCAATTGCGAACGTTGAAGAGCTCTTCGATCGAATGCATGAAAATTCCGATCGCAGAGCCTTCAACGTTTTAATTTTTGTCCGTCAACAGACCGTCGTGTAAGCGATGCTATTCGTCGTCGTATAAGCGACATCTTTTAGCATCGCTTATGCGACAGCAACCATCGTTGCCTATGCAACGCGGAAAAGTGTCACTTATGCGACGACGAATAGCATCGCTTACACGACGGTCTGTTGACGGACAAAAATTAAAACGGTTTTAAATAGCATCGTTTTAGCGACGTTGTATGGGAGCATCGCAATCTTGTCACGTCACAAGTCGCAAAAACCGTCGTGTTATGCGTCGTTTAATCGACGGTCCGTGCGTGACGCTAATTACGACGCATGTTGCAATTTTATAGCGACGAAATTCTGTCGCCTTAACCGTCGCTATACACGCGTATTCCTTGTAGTGTCATGGGCATCTCACGAGCAATCCCATGTATAGCAAGTAGAATGATGCTTCAAATGACCCCCGATATGTCGCGGCCATATCTTACATCTCGTGGGCCTATAATGCCGCCGTCTATTATCTTCTCCGCCAACGAATCATATATGTCGTGAGCAATCAAACATCTCGCGAGCGGAACGATAGTTCAAATGATCCGATATGTCGCGGGCGAATCCAATCTGTCGTGAGTCAGTGTGACTTCCCAATACATGATATGCATCGCTGGCTATGTCGTGCGCAATACGACACTCGCCTGTCGATATATCGAGGGGTTCCAGATATGGGTCCTGTCACGACGCCAGCCCGACATATCCAGAAATTGAGCTCCAATCCCTCAACCCAGAGCAGCGCCGCTCAATGGGGAGGCAGAGCACAACAACTGAAACAGTAGTACCGAGAACAAACAGAATCCAACACAAAGAGCCTACTGAACTTTTCCAGGCTCCCTTGACGATACAGAAACAGCAGCTGACTTCAACTCCGACCAAGAAAATCAACGATTGCACAGCGCCACGCCAATTCGCTTCAACTCCAAACTCTTTTAAACATGTTTTCCATTCGTTACCGAGTGAGTTCTTATTTCCTCTTCTACTCTGAAGGAATTGTGGAGTTCTCACTAGCGCGAAGCCTTCTCCTGCAAGTCTCCTTAACGTGACATCTTCAGGAGTTTCAATACCCCGCTTTTACAGTGGCCTTAGATCATGTTTTTACATGGAACAGATAAGGTGCACCCGCTGTCCTAGCCTGCGTAACCTAGTGGTTGAGGTGTTGAAGCTGTGGGAAGAAATCCTGAGGTTAAGTCTTGGCTGACATGTTCATGACTCTCTCATGATCGGTGCCTCTAATTAAGTGTGTGTGTGAGTGTGTATTTCCAGTTCACTGTACTCTCAAAACAAAAAAAACAAATGCCTCGGCCCTCAACCCTTCCAGATTTCTATCATAGCAAACGGATCTTCATTGCCACCGATCTTCATAGCGCATTTTCTAGTCTAGTGATGTATACCCTTCTAGCACTATTTTCCATTACCACTTAGACCTTTGGATAGAGAAAGAGTTTCTCGTGAAAGGTATGCAATTTCCATTCCCAATTCCGAGGGACTTTATGCCTTTTCCAGCTAGTTTAGATCCGCTGCGAGAAAAAAAAATAAAAAAGAAACGAAAGAAAACAGAAAGGAAAAAGCTTTGGCAGAGGGGTTATGGAGCATTCTGCTTAGTCGGCTGACGCTTCGATCCCTTCAAAACAGTCTCGGAAGCACAGTACCCGAGGGTTGATGGAGATGTGACCTTGGAAGGTGTGCGCCAGGCAGAACAAACTTCATCGCCAGGCTCTAGGCGACAGCTCAAGCTTGGTCGCCCTCGCATGCAAAGCTCCAGAGTGGAAGTCGAAGAGACTCTACTTCCGCCTCGGGAGGCATGCAGAACTACGAAGACTAACAGCAACTTCCCCGTCTCGAGCCTGCAAGATGCCAGCTTGCGCAGTTCTCGATGGCAGAACAAAGTGAAACGGTCAGCCATCAAGGTTCTTGCGAGACAGAAGTTTGCAGAACACGAAAGCTAACACGAGGGAGGATGCAGCGCAGCAGCAGGTTGAAAGGGAGGGATGAAGATAAGAGAGGAGCGCGCTGGAGTAATTTAATAAGGGCTTTGCGAGTCTGACCGCAGCAGGGCTTCACAGAGGGGTCAACTGAGGGGGAGGGAACGATGCCGGCCCTGCTGCTGGCAGGCACGTGATTACTACTTGCCAGGATTATAACACCATAGCTCGAATTTGGCTTATCTCATGAGTGATGATGATGTCCACACTCCTTTCAAAGTTATTTGCCTTGACGAATTTCTTATGGCGTATTCTCCTTCGGCTCCAATTAGTTACAACACACAGAATTACTTGCCTTTGTGCCAGTGCTGTGTCGTCTTCAGCTTTTTTTTTGGAGAGTACAATAAATTGAAAACACATTTACATGTTTGAGCCTGCGTAGCTTCGCGGCTGACGTTTTGAAGCTGTTGAAGGAAGTCCTGAGTTCAAATCTTGGCTGGACATGTGTGTCTCATGATGGGTGTCTCTACCTTACGAGGTTGGGTTTGTGAGTGTGTATTTCCAATTCATTGGTCTCTCATGATGGGTGCCTCTACCTTAAAAGGTTGGGTGTGTGAGTGTGTATTTCCAATTCATTGTACTCTCGAAAAGAAAAAAAATGCACTCACACATTCAACTTCGTAAGATAGAGGCACCCATCTATGAGAAATTCATAGATACATGTTCAACCAAGACTTGAACTCAAGACTTCCTTCTTAAAATTCAAGGCATCAAACCACTTGGTTGTGTGGCTTGGACATCGTTTATGGCTTTTGATCCATCAGACTTCAGCAACTAGTGTTCTCCTACCTTGGGTATTAAGGTTGTTCCTTCTCAAACTCTACTCTATTGAATATTCAAGTTTTGCCATCCTCAGCTTTGTCGGATACGGAGGGTTCATGTGTACTGAATCTGCATTCGCATGTACTTTCAAATAGTTCAAACTAATCCAAAAGATTAGACCTCAGACCGAACTTCTTTAAAGATTTTTTTTTTAATAAAAGGAAGTTCGGCCTTAGCCTATTCTCCCGGACTTTAATTAAAATTAAAAGAAAAGTTACAAGTGAGTGGGACTAGTGCCCATGGGACCCCCCAAATCCCACAATACAGGGGAGGAGCATGGAAAGCTAGAGGACATTACAAATGAGGCGGATAAATCTATCATCTCCCTCATGTGGGACCCATTTGGGTTCGAGGAGATAAATACAGTGATGTCTAAAAGATGGAGATCTCTTATGTCGGGAGATTCTTTTACCTAGAAGAAAAGTGGATTTCTCGATTGACCATTCCTTAGGAGTTTGGCCAAAATTGACAGCCCATCGCTCCCTCCAAATCTTCCAAAGAGTCTCACGCCTGATGGCATTCCACAGCCTCGATGAGCAGGCGACTACCTCACCTAACAACACATGTTGCCAATTCATTTGGTTCGTGAGTCTCAATATACGCATCAGTTGATGCCAGATAACACGGGACTTGGGGCAATCGAAGAACAGGTGAGCTAAATCTTCGATGCATCGATGGAAACGCTTGCACCATGGCGACACATCACATATTTTGTTCGCCCTTGCATTGGACTAGATTCGCTTATGCAAGATCTGCCACATGAGAACGGACTTTTTTATCTCAATTAGGGGGTGCCAAATAGACATGAACTTTAGTTCCCATCGAAGTTTAGTCCAAGAAAGGCACTACCGCTTGTTGAGGGTGTGGTGAACATCTAAGTTCTCTTTGAAGTTGGGGATTCTGTATATTTTCTTACCAATGCTCCATTTGAGGCCCTCCATGCAAGGAACATCCTGTCCACAAAGAAGGCGGGTAGTTGAGCGGTCCCACGCTAAACACCTATCTTGAAGAAGAGTCCATTCCTCGAGGGTAACTCTATGTCTCGGGTCTAAGTCTTCGAACCTAATCCACTGGCTGGTCTCTTGTTTCCAGAGCTGTTTCCACTGTTTGAACCCCTTGTTCCATAACCGCTTTGCATTTTGGAGGTTCCAAGGCTCCACCCCCCTAATGCCAATGATCGGGAACCAGATTGAGTCATTTTGTCTTATCCCAGCCGCCCACTTCCACTCATCCTCAATTTAGCCCAAGAGGACTCACTATTGCTCCAAGCCTTGATAAGCCACTTTGCTGCCAGCTTGTCAGCCAACCCAACAATATCCAAGATACCCAAGCCTCCAGAGTCTTTCGAGCTAATGCAAGTTTCCCATTTGATTTTGGGAATCCCCCTCGTGTTGGGGTCCCCACTCCAAAGGAAGTTTTTGCAGATTCTTTCCACTTTGGTCAACTCTTTCTCCTTAGGTCTCCAACACGAGATAAAGTAAATAGTCGTTGAAAGCATAAATGTGTTAACAACCATTGCACGCCCTGCCAAGTTGACTTGCGTACCTTTCCAATGATTTAGTCTGCTATCTAGCTTGGCAAGCACCCAATTCCATCATTGTTCCATTCTGATGTCGAAGCCCATCGCAATGCCAAGGAGACGGAAGACTTGACCTCTAGGGATAACTTGACACCCCTGATTTAACAACAATTGGGGTGGAGGTCCGCGGATTGCTCTGAAAGCAGTTTTACCATGGTTGATTTTTGAACCTTATGCCACACAAAAGGTGTCGAGGCAACTCCAAAACACCTCAATGCTGCTCATATCATTATGTACAAAGGCATTCATGTCATCGACAAAGAGTCTAGCAATCAATTGGTCGTGATTTAGAGGTAGGGAAAGACCCTTGAGATTGCCAGAGTCCATGTGATGCTTTAATAGGCGATTGAGGCCGTTTGAGGCAACAGCGAAGAGAAGTTGAGCCAGAGGGTAGCCTTGCCTGATAGATCTTTTTAAATGTATGGGCTCAGAGAGCTTATTGTTGATATTTATTCTAGTTGAAGTGTTTTCGAGAAGAGTGGGAACCATCTTCGTGAACTTTTGGCTGCATCCAAGGTCTTTCAGTGATTGGAGAATAAAGTTCCATTCCAATCTGTCATACGCTTTGTCGAAATCAATCTTAATGAATACCAGATCTTGTGCAGACTCCTTAGCAAATGCAAGGCCTTCCCAAATATCGACAATTGCTTCAAGTATAGATCTACCTTTGATAAAACCTTTTTGGTCCTCACAAAGCCATGACTTTAAATGACAAGAGATTCTGTTGGCGATAACTTTGGCAATTATCTTTTATCCAGTTTGGAGCATGGTAATCGGCCGGCAGTTTTCAATTTTGTTCTTATCTCCCCTTTTGTGAATTAACTTGATGACACCATTATTAAGACACTCAGGGAGGGCACAGAAGGAGAGAGCCTCTTGCCACACCAAACGTAGTGGGGTGGCCACCTCATGCTTGAAGGACTTGAAAAACTCATTGGTGAGGCCATCAGGACCCAGACTTTTCCCATCACTACAACATATGAGGGGCATACCGACGCTGCATATACCGACGGTCACACTCGGCGTCAGTATGGGCGCTGAAAAATGTCACTTAGAGATATCGACGGTCAAGGGACTGTCGGTATGACCGTTTTAAACGGATCATTGGTGTGGCCCGCAACTCTCGATATATGCATCGGTATGAGTGTCGGTATATGCATCGGTATGAGCATCGGTATAAGCGTCGGTAATTTACTGGAGGTTACGGGCACGTATACCGACGCTCATACGGACGCATATACTGAGGCCGAGTTTTAAACATACCGTGAACCCGAGAGCAAAACTTCACATTGTTGCGCGTGTTTGAGTACTGTTTGTCTTCTATCGAACTTGCACGCATGAATCCAATTGCGACTTGCATTGTCTTGTGCACACACACACACAGATCTCTCTCTCTACACACACACACACTCTCTCTCAGCTTAGATCTCACATCTTGGTAAGTGCTACGCGTACTGTTAGCATTTGTGTTTCTCTATGCTTTAGGTTTTATAATTTCTCTTTTCTTTGATTTTGTAGAAGTTCTTTGGCGTCGATTGTTTGGAATTGGACGATAGGTGACATACATTACGCGTTGACGACAACGATCCAAAAGAGGGACATACTTGTAAGTGATTGTTTTATTCTCTATTGATAGAGAGAGAAAGAGAGAGAGAGATGAGAGAGAGAGAGAAAGAGAGAGAGAGAGAGAGAGAGAGAGAGAGCGAGAGAGAGAGAGATAGAGAGAGAGAGGAAGAGAGAGAGAAAGAGAGAGAGGAGAGAGAGAGAGGAGAGAGAGAGAGAGTGAGAGAGAGTGAGAGATAAAGAATAATGAAAGAAAGGAAGATAGAGATAGGAAAATAGAGCATACATACACACACATATACACACACATTTACACATTTACACATGCATACATACACACATACATGTACACACATGCATGCTTACATACACACACCTATAAACACATGCATGCTTACATACACACACATATACACACATGCATGCATACACACACATACAAATTTACACACATGCATACATACACACACATGCATACACACATACATACACACAAATATATACACATGCATACATACACACACACACACATATACACACATACATACACACACACATATATACACACATCTACACACATTCATGCATACATACACACACATATACACACATGCATGCATACAGACATATACACATATACACACATGCATACATACACACATGCATACATACACACACACATGCATACACACATACATACACACACACATACACATATGTATACACACATGCATGCATACATACACACACATACACATACACACACATGCATGCATACATACACACACATACACATACACATACACACACATGTACACACATGCATAGATACACACACACATGTACACATGCATACATACACACACATATATACACACACATATATACACACATGCATACATACACACATATACACACATGCATGTATACATACACACACACATGTACACACATGCATACATACACACACATATGTACATACATACTCATATACTCACACATGCATACAGACACACATACATATATACACACATGCATACATTCCCACACACACATACATACACACATGCACATATATACACACATAAGCTAGTGTTTTAATTAAATATATACAATTAAATATATAAATTTTTTATTTTGAAGTTTTTTTTTACATCAAATATATAAAAATAGGATTAGGGTTTTTAGGCTATTTACACATACATACACATACACATATAATACATATATACATGTATATACACATGTATACAGAAATATACATATTTTAGGTTTAGATATTTAAGATTAGGGTTTTAGGGTTTAGGCATATATATAACTCAGTTATATTTATATTCAGAAAAAATATAGAGAAAAATAAGAAAAAAATTTGAATATATAAATAAATATATATATCAAATATGATTAGAATTTTAGGATTAGGGGTTTAGATTTTTATAGGTGTTTAAGTATTTAGGTTTTAGTATTTCAGATTTGAGTCTAAGTCTTTCTGATTAGGGTTTTAGGGTTTTAATACCTACATAACATATATACACAAACACACATATACATATAATACATACATACATGTAGATACACATGCATACAAAAATATACATATTTTAGGTTTTAATCTTTTAAGATTTAGGTTTTAGGGTTTTAACACCTACATAACATATATACACACATACACATACACATATAATACATATATACATGTAGATACACATGCATACAATAATATATATATTTTAGGTCTAGATCTTTAAGATTAGGGTTTTAGGGTTTAGGCATACATATAAATCAATTATATTTATATTAAGAAAAAATATAGAGAAAAATAAGAAGAAAATCTGAATATATAAATAAATAAATATATAAAATATGATTAGGGTTTTAGGATTAGGGGTTTAGATTTTTATAAGTGTTTAAGTATTCATGTTTTAGTATTTCAGATTTAAGTCTAAGTCTTTCTAATTAGGGTTTTAGGGTTTTAATACCTACAAAACATATATACACAAACACACATATACATATAATACATACATACATGTAGATACACATGCATACAGAAATATAGATATTTTAGGTCTAAATCTTTAAGATTAGGGTTTTAGGGTTTTAACACCTACATAATATATATACACACATACACATACACATATAATACATATATACATGTACATACACATGCATACAAAAATATACATATTTTAGGTCTATATTTTTAAGATTACGATTTTAATTAAATATATATAAAATTAAATATATAAAGATAGGATTACATAAGGAAAAAATCTGAATATATAAATAAATATATATATATATAATAAGATAATTATATACATAAATAAATTAAAAAGAATTAGTGTTTTAAATAATTTAATTAAATATATATAATTAAATATATAAAAATAGGATTAAGTAAGGAAAAAATCTTAATATATAAATAAATATATATATAAAATAGGATAATTATATAGATAATTAAATATAAAAAGTACTAGTGTTTTAAATAATTTAATTAAATATATATAATTAAATATTTATAATTAAATATATATAAATAGGATTAAGTAAGGAAAAAATCTGAATATATAAATAAATATATATATAAAATAAGATAATTATATACATAAATAAATACAAAAAGAACTAGTGTTTTAAATAATTTAATTAAATATATATAATAAAATATATAAAAATAGGATTAATTAAGAAAAAAATCTAAATAAAATTATATATATATATATATATATAAAGTAGGATAATTATATAGATAATAAAATATGATAAGAACTAGTGTTTTAAGTAAATAAGTGAAATTTATATGATTAAACATATAAAAATAGGTTTAATTTTAATCATTTTAAATAGAGTGAATATATATACACATACACATACACACATACTTATACACCTATCTATATTCACATATATATACATATACACATATATATACACATGCATACATATATATACATGTTTTAGGTCTAGGTCATTTTGATTAGGGTTTTAGGGTTTTAACACCTACATAACATATATACACACATACACATACACATATGATACATATATACATGTATATACACATGTGTATAGAAATATACATAATTTAGGTCTAGATCTTTAAAATTAGGTTTTTAGGGTTTAAGCATACATATAACTCAATTAAGAGGAAAAAAATGTGAATATATAGATAAAATAGGATAGTTATATAGATTAGGGTTTTAAAATTAGGGTTTTAAGTTTTTTTAGGTATTTAAGTATTTAGGTTTAGTATTTCAGGTCTAAGTCTTTAAGAGTTTGATTGTTAGGTTTAGTAAAAAAACAAATGTTGTAAAATGTCCATATTGTAGCAGATGGCTTCTTTGGATCCTGAAGAGAGAATGGCATGTCCTTGCACACAGTGCAAGTATCAAATTTATCGAAAACGACGGATTTGTACTGCACATGTTAGAGAGTATGGATCCTTTGATAGGAGTTGACTGGAAAACCTACACTATCATTCGCATGGTCCCCCAGGTGAGCAGATGGACCCAAACGACATTGCACCGGTAACCTCTCGTGGACAAAAGAGAGCAAAAAAGGACTTAGACGTACAAGCAAGTACTAATAATATTACACAGAATGAACATATGGAAGAGATGCTTGAAGCATTTTATGAGATGGATGAAGATCATGATGGTGGAGGTGTCGAGAGTTTCATGGACACAATAGAAATTCCACGATCAGAAGTCGATGAAGAATATGAAAACATGCGAAGACTAGCTCGTTTACCACTTTACAATGGAGCAAAGATATCTGTACTACGTGCATCACTCGCGATGCTCAATCTGAATCCATTTATGGATGGTCAGATAGTAGTGTCACTGAATTGTTCAGGTAAGTGGAGAACAAATTGGCTTTCATTGTTGTATCACAATAACTTTATTTACTAATATTGTTTTAATTGCTTATTGCAGGCTTCTTAAAGATCAATTTTTGGGAGAGGACAATGACATCCCTCCAACACGTGGAGATGCGAAAAAACTTTTACAGTCCATTGGAATGGATTAGACTAAAATTCATGCTTGTCCGAATGATTGCATTCTCTTTCGGAATGAGTATGAGCATCTCCACGTATGTCCAACGTGTGGAGCAAATAGATTTAGAGAAGACGTTGTAGGCGAAGCAATCCCCGCAAAGGTTCTTCGCCACTTTCCTAACATTCCAGGAATTAAGAACATGTTTAGATGCAAATCTATAGTTGAGTTAATGTCATGGCATGCAAAGAGCAGGTCTACAGATAATGTAATGAGAGAGCCTTCTGACTCTGATGCTTGGAAGCACATAGATAGTAAGTGGCCAGAGTTTGCTAGTGAGCCTCGGTCCATACGTCTAGGCCTAGCTATGGATGGAGTGAATCCATTTGGATTACGCAGTTCTTCATGGAGCACATGGCCTGTATGTTTGGTCAATTATAATATTCCACCATGGTTGGCCACAAAGAAAGGTCATTTATTATTAGCTCTTATTGTACCAGGTAAGTATAAGGTAAAAAACATGGATGTATATCTTGCACCACTTGTGGAAGAACTGCGCATTTTATGGGATGGGATTACCTCACTTCCGCTGGTGTAACTCCTGCTCGTGTCACTCCTGCCGGTGTCACTCCTGCGGGTGGTGCTACTCCCATAGGAGGTATGTCTCCTAGCTTTGTGACTCCACCACGACCATATTTTCAGCCATCTCCTACTGGGTCTACTAGTAGACATGTGCATTCGACACCTCAGCTCGATACAGGTTCTGGCCCGTCTCATAGATCGAGATCACGCTCTAGAGAAGGAGGTTCTAGGAGTGGATCTACAGGTAGGTCTGGAGGCAGAGGAGGCGGCTGTTGTGGAGGTAGTGCGATGGACGTTGGGTCACCCGCTTCTACTCCTAGGACGAGTACCTCAGATGTAGGTACACCACGTAGTACACCACGTGGAACACCACATACACCTTGGGGTGCTCATGACCATGATGACTCCAAGGTGTATAGTATCCGAGATGGAGCTCCGGTGATGGGTGCGGCTAGCAAAGCAATGCGTAAACGCATATGACAGAACTGCTCCATCGAGTTTGGACACTCTATCATACTGAAATGGAGTGAACAAGATAAAGATCGGAAGAATTATATCACACAGACGATTTATTAGGAGTTCTGACCAGCCGATGGACAGTCTCTTGTCAGTTCAGAGTGGATTCTGCACACCGCACGTGAGGTTATGTCCCATTGACGATCGGAGGCTCGTGATGCTTTCAAAGCAAGCTTACCAAAGCCTGTATGGTTAGATGCTGAGGAGTGGGACATGATTCATGACGAGCAGCAGCAGACTCATGACCGATATCACCAGCAGCGAGATGCCACAGCCACACGTTTAGATACAGTTGGACCATCACATTTGGGCAGCGGCGGATATGATACGATGCGTCATGAGTTTGTAAGTACCATTTCATTTATTGAATTTATTTGTGTTAAATTTCTCATGTATGTTCCTCTAACATTTTGTATATTTGTTTCAGGAGCTGGCAATGGGTCGTCCTCCAACATGAACGGAGGAGTCTTACGGATATCGTCATGGGTTGATTGCACTATTGGAGGACTTGGAGGGACGCGGTGCGGTCGTTTCATGGGACCGTTTGCGATGAGATAATTAATTTATAAACTTGGTTTTTACTTGTTGTTTGTAATTTTCATGTGAATTTATCTGATTCCATTAATGTTCTTTGTTGTAGGACTGTGGATATGGAACGTTCTTTGCATGTGTATGGCAGTGGAACACCAAAATTTTGTATTTGATTTTCATATGGCAATGCATTGCTATGCCACATTTTGTAAAAGTGTCATATATGACAGTGGTTTGCCACACTCTTGTACATGCTTCATTATTGAAATATATAACTTCTTTTGTACATGTTTCATGGCTCATTCTGATTATCTCTTTTGTGTCCAATAATACTCTGTTTCATGAAATCATATTTCGGTTGACATTAGAGTACACATCACATGTACTCGGTTTTTTTTGGGCAGACTGTATTGTTTTTTGTTAAGCAACATCATGGTAATGTTGCTGTAGCAAAAGACAACACACTCTGCCCAAAAACAATTTTGCAGGTATGGTCATCGATATACGCGACGGTACTCCCAGTAATGTCATCGGAATAAGCATCGGTACACCCAATAAACAACGGTATACGCGATGGTATACCCAGCAGAGGCGCCGGTATAAGCGCCGGTATGGGCGCCACGTATACCGACACATATACCGACGCCTACACTGACGCATATACCGACACATATACCGATGATCTGGTACTGACGCGCATACTGACCTTTACACCGACGTTGCGACAAATAAAGCCATGTTCATTTCCCTCGGTAAAAACCTCGGTATACCATCAATTTGTTGTAGTGCATTGGGAAGAGCATCAATAACCTCGATAATTTTGTTCTCCGAAATGTTGGCATCCAGTACAGAATTCATGTTCTGTGGGATTCTAGATTGAGCAACCCTTGATATGGTTGCCATGGAGTCACACCTGTGTGGGGAAAGAGGAGTTGAGACCCCGAGAAGATGGGTAAAGTGTTCAACGATGATAGATCTATTCTCAACTTCTGTGTTACATTCGATCCCATTGTTATCGACCAAGAAGGGGATAGATTCCCTAGCTTGTTTCTTTTTGAGGATGTTACACATCTCTTTCGATGGTTTGTCGGCCTTCCCCGCCCACCAATCTTTGAAGAATATTTGAAGATTTTTCCTTTGAACCTCTTTCTCGAATCTTAGTCTTCCCTTGATTTTCAGAAGACCTTTTTGACATTGCAAGTTACCTTTGTTCACTTCTTCTTCGAGACGTGAGAGCCTCTGGTACACCGTTTCTCTTCTTTTTTTTCGGATATCTCTTATAGCCTTACTAATCCTGATCAGAATTTGCCGAGTCCTTTCCACCGCGTTTCTCCAACACTTATATGTCCTTGGTTTGTAGGATCTTCTGTGTTGCAATTTTTCTTTTTCTTCAAGCCTTTGCCAACTATAAAGCCTTTGCCAACTATAATGAAGAAAAAAAAAATTGCAACACAGAAGATCCTACAAACCAAGGACATATAATTGTTTAAACAGAACCGTCGTGCGGCCTGCCAGCAAGCTATCCAGGGAAGCCTCAACAGCTTTGCAACTAAAATCAATGGCGTAAGCGTTACTATCTATGCACACATTCTACAGGACTTCCTCAACAGCTTTGCAACTAAAATCAATGGCGTAAGCGTTACTATCTATGCACACATTCTACAGGACTTCCTCAACACCTTTGCAACTAAAATCAATGGCGTAAACGTTACTATGTATACACACATTCTAGAGGACCTCGCTGCATCTTAAGCTGCGTAGTATCTCTCTCCTAATGTCTCTTGTAAGTTTATCGACATTGAAACGATTACTGCTTTCTGCCCAAAAAGCTGTTGAAACACACGATTCTTAGAAGATGAAGAAAACATCCAGAACAACTAGTTTTACAATTTGAAGATCCATATTGGAGAAACGGTTCCGAATTAAGATGATCCATACAGACAATCTGCATGCCAGCTAGTTTGAACTTTGACAGCTCGAAGATCCATAGCGAAATGTCTTAGGAGTCAACCTGATGGCTCTAAGACGGAGTACAACACGTAGACACGAACATTCATGGTGAGGTAAGGCAGTGAAACAAAGGCGAAAATCGTTGAGAATCCTCCTTCAAATTCATGTATGTACCAAAATGTGTGTTCAATTTTGTGTTCAGATAGAGGGTGGAACTAACAAAGAACAAAAGTGATCCACAGCCTTTCAGAAATGATATGGTAAGATCTGAAGAATAGTTTTTTTTTAAATAAAGGAAGTTCGGCCTTAGCCTACTCTCCTGGACTTGAATTAGTTAAAAGAAAAGTACAAGAGAAGGGGATTAGTGCCCACGGGATCCCCCGAATCCCACACAGGAGGGGTGACTTTTACAAAGTTTAGATGGCATTACACAGAAGGTAAATCACCCTCCCATCACCCGCATGCGGGGCCCACATGGGCTTAAGCTTGTTGTTGATCAGAAGGAGCACTTGATGATGCCTTAAGGGGGTTTCTTACAATTAGCGATCCTTTTTCCAAGGAGGAACAATGATTTCTCAATCAACCACTCTTTGGGGGAGTCACCAAAGTTATGAGCACATCTTCCCTGCCAGATCTTCCATAGGACCTTCCGTCTGATGGCGTTCGAGAGAGTCACGAAGCAACCGATCGCTTCTCCTAGTAGAGCTTGCTTCCAACTGATGTGTTTCTGCAATCTAATTTTCTTTCCGAGCCTTCATGGAAGACCTTGCAAAGCTTAAATGAAGTTATAGAGGAGGTTGATAAACCTCGCATCCCCATCGTGCAGAGCCCACTTGGTTTAAAGCTTATTGTTGACATACTGTAGCTCTTTGTGATGTCCAAAAGGGGGGGTTTTCTTACAGTTAGCAATTCTTTGCCGAGAAGGAATAGGGACTACTCGAGCGACCACTCCTTGGGGGTATTGACAAAGTTGTGAGCGCATCTTTCCTGCCAAATCTTCCAAAGGATCTCTCCCATGATTGCATTCCACAATGGCGCAGAGCAACCGATCGCTTCACCAATAAGGGCTTGCTTCCAATTGATTTGTTCTTGGAGTCCTAGAGATCGACCAAGGGCCCTCCATAATCGAAGGGATTTAGGGCAAGCAAAGAACAGGTGGCCAATATCCTCTTTGCTACGGCAACATCGCTTGCACCAGGGCGGAACACCATAGATCTTGTTAGCTTTTGCATTGGTCCATATTCCACGGTGTAAAATTTGCCATAGGAGGACTGACTTTTTGTTTTCAATGAGAGGGTGCCAGATAGACATAAATTTCATATCCCAACGAAGTCGCATCCAGTTGAGACACCATTTCTTGTTGAGACTGATGTCAATGTCGTTGCGAGCTTCGACATAGGGAAGCTTGGAGAGATGGTTACCATTATACCATTTAAGGCCCATTAGGTCCGGAGCATCCTGTCCCATAAGTAGTCGGATTTGAGAGCGGTCCCAAGCATGGCATCTACTCAATAATACATTCCATTCCTCGTACGTGACCGTAGCACTAGGGTCAAGGTCCTCAAAGTCCACCCATCTGTTCGTGTCCTGTTTCCAGGGGTGCTTCCATTGTTTGAATCCCTTATTCAAGAGTCTCTTGGCACTTAAGACATTCCAAGGCTCCACGTTTCTCATGCCTTAGATCAGGAACCAAATAGAGTCATTTTGTCTTATACTCAGAATGAGTGAAGATTGGAAGATATAAAGAATAGTTTTACAACTGAATGGTAAGCTATTTTAGACCGGGTAACAAAGAGGCTTTGATTTGTTTGGAACAAAGTCTGGGATCCACTTGAATAGGCATAAGGTGGACCGGCCCACTTCTTTGGAACAAAGTCTGGGGTCCACTTGAATAGGCATAAGGTGGACCGGCCCACTTGTCATTTTCCCTCCCCTCTGTCCACCAAGAAATTTCCACAGTTTGGGCAGAGGCTTTTGCCCACTGTAATTAACCGGCTAAGTGCTAGAGAAGTGCGGTGGAAATGACTAGACAAATTCTGATCAGGACGCACAAGGCCATAAAGAGATATCCAGAATAAAAGGAGAGAAATGGTGTATCAGAGGCTCTCACGTCTTGAAGAAGAACAAAGGTACAAGATTGGTGGGCGGGGAAGGCTGACAAGCCTTCGAAAGAGGAATCTGTCCCCTTCTTGGTCGATAACAATGGGGTCGAGTGTAGCACTGATGTTGAGAACATATCTATCATCGTGGAGCAGTTTACCCATCTTCTCAGAGTCTCGACTCCTCTTTCCCCGCACAAGCCATGGCTAACGAAATTATCGAGGCTATTGATGCTCTTCCCAATGGGAAAAGTCCGATCCTGATGGCCTCACCAATAAGTTTTTCAAGTCCTTCAAGCATGAGGTGGCCACCCCACTGCGTTTGGTGTGGCAAGAGGCTCTCTCCTTCGGTGCCCTCCCTCAGTGTCTTAATAATGATGTCATCAAGCTAATTCACAAAAGGGAAGATAAGAGCAAAATGGAAAATTGGCGGCTGATTACCATGCTCCAAACTGGATACAAGATACTTTAAAGTCATGACTTTGTGAGGACCAGAAAGGTTTTACCAAAGGTAGATCTATACTTGAAGCAATTGTCGATATTTGGGAAGGCCTTGCATTTGCTGAGGAGTCTGCACAAGATCTAGTATTCATTAAGCGTATGACAGATTGGAATGGGACTTTATTCTCCAATCACTGTAAGACCATGGATGCAGCCAAAAGTTCACGAAAATGGTTTCCACTCTTCTCGAAAATGCTTCGACTAGAATAAATATCAACGGTAAGCTCTCTGAGCCCATACGTTTAAAAAGCCTCGGATGGCCTCAGTCGCCTATTAAAGCATCACATGGTCTCTGGCAATCTCAAGGGTCTTTCCCTACCTCTAAATCATGGCCAAATGATTGCTAGACTCTTTGCCGATCACATGAATGCCTTTGTGCATAACGATATGAACAACATTGAGGTGTTCTGGAGTTGCCTCGACACCTTTTGTGTGGCGTCAAGTTCAAAAATCAACCATGCTAAAACTACTTTCAGAGCAATCCGCGGACCCCCACCCCAACTGTTGTTAACGGCATCCCGATGGGCTTCGACATCACAATGGACCAACGATGGAGTTGGGTGCTATCCAATCTGGATAGCAAACTAAATCATTGGAAAGGTATGCAAGTCAATTCGGCAGGGCGTGCTATGGTTGTTAACACATTTATGCTTTCAACGACTATTTACTTTATCTCGTGCTGGAGACCGAAGGAGAAAGAGTTGGCCAAAGTGGAAAGAATGTGCAAAAATTCCTTTGGACTAGGGACCCCAACAAGAGGGGGATTCCCAAAATCCAGTGGGAAACTTGCATTAGCTCGAAAGACTCAGGGGGCTTGGGTATTTTGGATATCGTTGGGTTGGCTGACAAGCTGGCAGTTAAGTGGCTTTTAAAGGCTTGGAGCAATGGTGAGTCCTCTTGGGCTAAATTGTTATTTAGAAACTTGAAAGACCTTACCTTAGTTGGCCATCCTGCTTGGAAGGACATAGGGATTCTCACACTTTTGTTCTCCCCCCACCCGGTGTGCCCTAAAGGTTCTAGCCTCGTGTGTTCTTTATGGAAGAGTTGGAACAAGGCCAAACAGTTCATTAGAATCAGTGACGAGTGGTGTCAGGGGAGCACTAGATTGTGCTCTCTGACTACAGTAGACAAGATTTCAGAAATACACTTCTGATTACAAGATCACCCACGAAGGGAAAACGATACAAGAATATGTGATTGATACAAGACGTCCCACAACCCGGGACCGATAGGTATGGAAAACTCGACTAGAGATGATACAAGAGATCCCAGAACCCGGGATCGTAGGTAGGAAACAAGATATCTCGGTTACAAGAATTCCCTTCAGGGATATGAACTGGATACAAGAAATAACTAGAAAGGATCTTGTACTAGGAGATTACAATGGGACAAGAAAGGATGTCCATGATACAAGACTAGACTAGACTAGAACAAGGAACAAGACAAGAACTAGAACTGGAACTTGAAAGTACTTACTTGGTGATCATGACTCCTTGAGCTCCCAAGACTGGCGTTGGCAAGACTGAGAATGAATGTGGTCCAAGCCTCCTTATATAGGATTTCAAGGGCGGTTGCGAAATGATGATGTCATCAATCCAAAATGGGACCTTCGAATATCAGAATCGAGCGAGTAAACAGTCGATCTTAGGGTTTGGGGCACATTCCGGACGCAATGGTAGCATTAGTTTCTCCAAATTCTCAACCAATCATGAGATATAGAAATTGACATGGAATCTAAGGTTTAAGATGGTTTTCCTTGTGTCCATGACATCACCTCCCCCTCAAGCGATGAGTTCCACGAGGAGCAGCCATGTTCTCTAGCTTGGGTTTCATTGGATTCTTCTTATGGAATTCACGAATCTTGACTTTTGCTCTCAGAAGATTCTCTGTAAGTTCACAAGTATGATTACTGATGTCATATGCTTTCCAATGAATAAAGCATTCCAATCGTACTCGCGAGATTCTTGAATCTAAGACATGATTAACCTCGAATTCTTCATGATCCTTAATCTTGGAAGGTGGTGAAGGACTGGGTCTCCCATGAGCTTCCTTAGCTTCATGACAAGATAGGTCCTTTGAGCTTTTAGTGGTGCGTTGTAGTGTTTCCAAGATCTTTGATGGAGTGCCTTGAGTAAGCACACCTCCTTGATTGAACACGAAGTCCTCCTTGTCCTTTGTCTTCTTGTTATCTTCATAATTTGTATCCTCCATATCATTTGTAATGACCTCTCGGGCTTCAAAGATTCTTGATTCAGATTCTTGAGGAATAGTGTCTTGATTATTCAACACTTCTAGCTCTTGGACTTGGCTTTCTTTGAACAATTGACTCTCACATTGAATTGCTTGATTGATAACATCATCCAAGGTATGTCCTTGAGGCATGGATAGCAAGAGATACTTCACTTCATCTTTGAGGCCACTTTGAAACTTATTAACTAGATAGTCTTCTTGATATGTCCGTCCTTGAAATACAATTTTGAAGTCTGATGCGAATTCTCCAACTGAGCGATCACCTTCTTGTAACCTCTGTTCAAAGTCTCGAAGTTCTTTATATATATCATCTAGAGTAGACTCGATATTTCTGAGTATGGATATGGTGTCCATTATGCTTGGCACGGTCTTGATGTGGATAGTCTTGCCAAAATGTCAGGGGAGCACTAGATTGTGCTCTCTGACTACAGTAGACAAGATTTCAGAAATACACTTCTAATTACAAGATCACCCCACGAAGGGAAAACGATACAAGAATATGTGATTGATACAAGACGTCCCACAACCCGGGACCGATAGGTATGGAAAACTCGACTAGAGATGATACAAGAGATCCCACAACCCGGGATCGTAGGTAGGAAACAAGATATCTCGGTTACAAGAATTCCCTTCAGGGATATGAACTGGATACAAGAAATAACTAGAAAGGATCTCATACTACGAGATTACAATGGGACAAGAAAGGATGTCCATGATACAAGACTAGACTATACTAGAACAAGGAACAAGACAAGAACTAGAACTGGAACTTGAAAGTACTTACTTGGTGATCATGACTCCTTGAGCTCCCAAGACTGGCATTGGCAAGACTGAGAATGAATGTGGCCCAAGCCTCCTTATATAGGATTTCAAGGGCGGTTGCAAAATGATGATGTCATCAATCCAAAATGGGACCTCCGAATATCAGAATCGAGTGAGTAAACAGTCGATCTTAGGGTTTTGGCACATTCCAAACGCAATGGTAGCAATAGTTTCTCCAAATTCTCAACCAATCATGAGATATAGAAATTGACATGGAATCTAAGGTTCAAGATGGTTTTCTTTGTGTCCATGACAAGTGGAAGTGGGGAGCTGGGATAAGACGAAATGACTATATCTGGTTCCCGATCAGCAGCATTAGAGGAGTAGAGCCTTGGAACCTCCAAACTACAAAGCGATTATGGAACAAGGGGTTCAAACAGTAGAAACAACTCTGGAAACAAGGGAACAACCAATGGATTAGGTTCGAAGACTTAGACCCGAGACTTAGAGTTACCCTCGAGGAATGAACTCTTCTTCAAGGCAAGTGTTTAGTGTGGGACCGCTCAACTACCCGCCTCCTCTGCGGACAGGATCTTCCTTGCTTAGAGGGCCTCAAATGGAGCAATGGTAAGAAAATTTCCAGAATCCCCAGCTTCAAAGAGATCTTAGATGTTCATCACACCCTTAATAAGAGGTGGTGCCTTTCTTGGAACAAACTTCGATGGGAACTAAAGTTCATGTCTATTTGGCACCCCCTAATTGAGATATTAAAAAGTCCGTTCTCATGTGGCAGATCTTGCATAAGGGAATCTGGTCCAATGCAAGGGCTAACAAAATCTGTGGTGTGCCGCCATGGTGCAAGTGTTGCCACCGATGCATCAAAGATTTAGCTCACCTGTTCTTCCATTGCCCCAAGTCTCGTGTTATCTAGCATCATGTGACACAGATATTGAGACTCACGAACCAAATCAATTGGCAACAGGTGCTGTTAGGTGAGGCGGTCGACTGCTCATTGAGGCTATGGAATGCCTTCAGGGCTGAGACTCTTTGGAAGATTTGGCGGGAGTGCTGTGCTATCAATTTTGGCCAAACTCCTAAGGAATGGTAGATCGAGAAATCCCTGTTTCTTCTAGGTAAAAGAATCTCTCGAGATAAGAGATCTCCACCGTTTAGACATCATTGTATTTATCTCCTCGAAAACAACAAGCTAAAACCCAAATGGGTCCCACATGAGGGTGATGATAGATTTATCCGCCTCATTTGTAATGCCCTCTAGCTTTCCATACTCCTCCCCTACATTGTGGGATTTGGGGGGTCCCATGGGCACTAGTCCCTTTCACTTGTAACTTTTCTTTATTTTAATTAAAGTCCGGGAGAATAGGCTAAGGCCGAACTTCCTTTCATTAAAAAAAAAAGCTTTTTTTTTTTAATAAAGGGAAGTTCGGTCGTGGCCTAATCTCCCGGACTTTAATTAAAATAATGAAGAAAAGTTACAGGTGAATGGGACTAGTGCCCATGGGACCCCCCAAATCCCACAAAGAAGGGGACGAGTTCGGTAAGCTAGAGGGCGTTACAAATGAGGCGTACAAAACTATCATCTCCTTCATGGGGGACCCATTTGGGTTTCAGCTTGTTATCTACGAGGAGATAAATACAGTGGTGCCTAAATGGAGGAGATCTCTTGTCTCGGGAGATTCTTTTACCTAGAAGAAACAAGGATTTCTCAATCAACCATTCCTTTGGGGTTTGGCCAAAGTTGACAGCACATCGCTCCCTCCAAATTTTCCAAAGACTCTCGCCTCTGATGGCATTCCACAGCCTAGAAGAGCAGCCAATCGCCTCACCCAACAGCGCTTGTTGCCAAGTGATTTGGTTCGAAAGATGCAAAATCCGTGTCACGTGATGCCAGATAACACGGGACTTGGGGCAATCGAAGAAGAGGTGAACAAGGTCTTCGATGCATCGATGGCACCACTTGCACCAAGGAGGCACACCACAAATTTTGTTGGCCCTTGCGTTGTACCAGATACCTTTATGCAAGATTTGCCACATGAGAACGGATTTCTTGACCTCAATAAGGGGGTGCCAAATCGACATGAACTTGAGTTCCCATCCAAGTTTGGTCCAAGAAAGCCACCACACCTTGTTAAGAGTGTGATGAACATCTAAGTTTTCTTTGAAGTTGGGAATTCTGGATAGTTTCTTACCATTGCTCCATTTGAGGTCCTCTAGGCAAGGAAGATCTTGTTCGCAGAGAAGGCGGGTAGTTGAGTGGCCCCACACTGAACACCTGTTTTGAAGAAGAGTCCATTCTTCGAAAGAAATTCTATGACTTGGGTCTAAGTCTTCAAACCTAATCCACTCGCCGGTGTCGGGAAGATTTGCATCTTCCAATTGATGGCCCTAAAAATTAAAATATGTATTGGTGAATTCTAAACCTCTTTTATATCACTGTTGATCAGTTGTGCTAATTGGATTAACTATTTTGAAAATGTTATCAGGTATGAAGGATGAAGCAGGACATATGTTCATATTAGGGTTTACCCTAAGTACTTAATTAATGAGTATTTATATTTATACATGCTAGAAACATGGGTATATAACTCTAGTTCATATGATTTATGACAATAGGGTTCATTTGAAGGGTCTCAAAAGGTTCTAATAGGTTCATGTTAGAGTTTATTTATGTTCCAAAGGGTTAATGATAGGGTTTATTTAAATGTTAATGAGCTAATGGTAGGATTCCAAAAGGGTTTTAAGGGGTTTAGTGTGCAAGAATGAAGATTAGCCTTAGTTTGAAGGGTTGAAACAATTAATATTTAATGAAATTAATCTATAATTTAACATTGGTTAACCTACAAATTTAATTTATGGTTTAATTTGTTAATTTAATAGTGTGTATACTTTTAAATACTAAGGTTCTAATTAATTAAACCCTTAAACTAAGATTGAATTAAATGATTTATTTAAAATAAGAAATATAGGCTAATAAAATTAAAAATGGTAAATTAAATGGATAAATAATTAGTGGCCTATATGAGTACTAGGAAAAAGAATGGTTTATAGAAAATGTGTAACTAAAGTGATTGAAAGAGTGGTTGGAATAAATGATGCAATTAAAGGAAGTTAAAGAGAAACTTTAAATGAATGGTGTATATTAAAATGGTTAAAAGAATGGAGTAAGTGAGTTGTGTAAATAAAGTCAATTTAAAGTGTGGTGAAAGTAAGGAGATTAAAGTGTGGTTGTAGATTAAAAGTTAAAACCAAAAGAGTGGATTAGGAAGGACTTGTGTATGTATTTAAATGTGTGTTGAGCTCAAGTTTCTCCTAATGTTTTTTGCAGGTACTGTCTCCTGCTCTTTACTTTCTTCTGTTTTTCCTTCTTTCTCATTAGACCCTCCTCGTGCTCGGGATATTGAGCCGTCATGTCCTGCTGTGTACGATGATCTTGATATGCCCCATGCTGCTGCATGAATGATTGTCCGGCCGAAAGCATGACCATGCCTATTCCGTGGCTTGGTCTGAGTCCCTGCAGTAGTGTGTGTGTATGTGTGTGTATGTGTTATGTGTGAATGTGTTATGTGTATGTGCGTGTTTGTGTTATGTGTGAATGTGTTATGTGTATGTGCGTGTATGTGTTATGTGATGTGATGTATGTGTGTGTATGTGAAGTGTATGTGTGTATGTGAAGTGTATGTGTGTGTGTGAAATATATATGTGATGTGTGTGATATATATGTTTGTGTGTGTGATGTGTGTGTATGTGAAATGTATGTGCGTGTATGTGATGTGTGTGTATGTGAAATGTATGTGTGTGTATGTGACGTGTGTGTGTATGTGTTATGTGTATGTGCGTGTATGTGTGAAGTGTGTGTATGTGATGTATGTGTGTGTATGTGACATGTGTGTGTATGTGTTGTGTATGTGCGTGTATGTGTGATGTGTGTTATGTGTGTATGTGTTATGTGTGATGTGTGTGTGTGAGTGAGTTTCCCCCCCTCTCTTCTCTGTCTGTAGCACACAGCGCGTGCAGAGAGAGAGAGAGAGAGAGAGAGAGAGAGAGAGAGAGATAGAGAGAGAGAGAAAAGCCTCTCCCTTCCCCTCCACGGCGGCTGCAAACGCAGCGCGCGCGCAGAGAGAAAGAGAGAGAGAGAGAGAGAGAGAGAGAGAGAGAGAGAGAGAGAGAGAGAGAGAGAGAGAGAGAGAGAGAGAGAGAGAGAGAGAAATAGAGAGACAGAGAGAGAAAAGCCTCTCCCTTCCCCTCCACGGCGGCTGCAGACGCAGCGCGCACGCAGAGAGAAAGAGAGAGAGAGAGAGAGAGAGAGAGAGAGAGAGAGAGAGAGAGAGAGAGAGAGAGAGAGAGAGAGAGAGAGAGAGAGAGAGAGAGAGAGAGGTAGGCAGGCAGAGAGAGAACGGGGAAGAGAGAGAGCAGACAGAGAGAGAGAGAGAGAGAGAGAGAGAGAGAGAGAGAGAGAGAGAGAGAGAAGGAGGGAGAGAGAGAGAGAGAGAGAGAGAGAGGGAGAGAGAAAGAGAACGAGAAAGAGAGAGAGAGAGAGAGAGAGAGAGAGAGAGAGAGAGAGACAGAGAGAGAGAGAGATAAGAAATTTATTTTAAGTTAATAAATGTTATAAAAGTGACTAAATAGTTAAATACATGCGTGTGTTAATTGTTTTTTTAATACATAAGTATATATATATATATATATATATATATATATATATATATATATATATATATATATATATATATATATATATATATATATATATATATATATATATATATATATATAATTGCAAATGTATGAGTGGAATGTATATACATAAATGTATGTAAATAAACGCAAATTAGAGTCAACTTAGGTGTAGATGCATGAGCTAATGTTAGCATATTTATGTGATAAATGAACATATGTGTGCATTATTGTGTTCATTTGCATAGGATTAAGTGTTTGAGAACATGTTAGTATGTTTGAGTGATGAATGAGAATGTGAAAATATGTATTAAGTTAGCATATTAATGTTTAGGGATGTGAATGTATCTACATATAAGAGTTAATGTGAGCATGCATTAGCATATGCTAGCATGTGTGTGTGTATAGATGTAAGTACATGGGTTAATTTAAGCATAAGCATAAGGATGTATGTTAGCATGAGAGTTGATGAATATTCATATGTGCATATATGCATATGAGAAAGTATATTTGTATGAGCATATGAGTATGTGCATATGCATGAAATTATGTGTGTTTGCATATGTGAGAATGCATGTGTATGCAAATTCCAAGTGAATTATGTCTTGAAAGTTAATGATTTCTTGTTAGATTACTAATATTCCTAATGTTTTTTGCAGTGTCGAGAAGCATTGGAGATTAATGAGCAATTGAAGAGCAAATGAAGTGCAGTGAACCTAATGTTTTTTGCAGTGTCGAGAAGCATTGAAGATTAATGAGCAATTGAAGAGCAAATGAAGTGCAATGAACTTAATGTTTTTTTGCAGTGTCGAGAAGCATTGGAGATTAATCAGCAATTGAAGAGCAAATGAAGTGCAGTGAACCTAATGTTTTTTGCAGTGTCGAGAAGCATTGGAGATTAATGAGCAATTGAAGAGCAAATGAAGTGCAGTGAACCTAATGTTTTTTGCAGTGTCGAGAAGCATTGAAGATTAATGAGCAGTTGAAGAGCAAATGAAGTGCAGTGAACCTAATGTTTTTTGCAGTGTCGAGAAGCATTGAAGATTAATGAGCAATTGAAGAGCAAATGAAGTGCAGTGAACCTAATGTTTTTTGCAGTGTCGAGAAGCATTGAAGATTAATGAGCAATTGAAGAGCAAATGAAGTGCAGTGAACCTAATGTTTTTTGCAGTGTCGAGAAGCATTGAAGATTAATGAGCAATTGAAGAGCAAATGAAGTGCAGTGAACCTAATGTTTTTTGCAGTGTCGAGAAGCATTGAAGATTAATGAGCAATTGAAGAGCAAATGAAGTGCAGTGAACCTAATGTTTTTTGCAGTGTCGAGAAGCATTGAAGATTAATGAGCAATTGAAGAGCAAATGAAGTGCAGTGAACTTAATGTCTTTTGCAGAAACATTGAAGATTACAATCAATTAAAGTGAAGTGAAGACAATTGAAGTGAAGCGGCAGCCTAAAGATCCATTTAAATCTTATTTCCCATTTAGTCAACTATCCAATTGACTAGACATTTATCCAATTGTTTAGGCCTTCCAGTTGTATTAGATTTATTGATTCGAGCCATTAGCTTATCAATTAATTTATTTAAGTAGTTTAGCAACAATATTCTTTCCCATTACTTTCATCAAGAACCATTAGCATATCAAATAATTCATTCAAACAGTTTAGCATCATATTGTATCATTAGTTTTTCCATTACTTTCCTTGATGTCTTCTAAGTTAGTTCATGAGTCTGAGCACAGTACTATTGAAAATATTGAAAATATTGAAAATATTGAAAATATTGAAAATGTTCCGCCAACTCTAGACAGACCAGAACCCTCTAGCTTACCTGAAAGTTTAGTAGAAGAACCCATTATGGAAGTTTCAATCTCATATCAGGAAGCTGTTGCTATGTACGAGGCTGCCCGTCCTTACGGTCCATAGCTATTTAAACTATTTAAAGACCTTAGTTTCAGTCATAGAAATAGGTAATTTAAATTGTTTTGTCATTAGAACCCTTATTTTCATAAGCCTGAGTTTGCTACAGACACCCCGCGTGTGCCGAACGATTTAGGCGGATGACTTGATCCACCATCCGAGCATCTCTCACGACCCCACATTGGTGAACCCGACGTGAACAAACGGCCTTGCAGCTCAGGTATAAAATTTAAATTTTTCATGCATGTGCATACATGATATCGACAGGTTGGATTGCAGAAGCTTCTTCATCCGTGGGAGCACTGGCTCTGTCTTTGACTCCTTGCACTCTTCTAGGTGTTGAGGGCTGTTCCCTAGGGAATTGAGCGCCTCCACGAAGAGTGGCAAGTAGCTATCCTCATCTCGCCACCCCTTTTCGTCGACATTAGAAGCAAGAACGTTTGCACAATCATCCATTAGCAACTGATGTATTAGATTTTGATTCTATTAAAAATTGTATAAACTTATACACAAGTCACTCTTTAAAGCCTCTTCTTCGATTCAGATTCCAGGTATTTATATTTGGATTCTTTTTGCTTGCACATAATTAAATGAAAATGACATCTAATGTAGAGAATCTTCTGCATGATATGGAAGCACGATTAATTTCATCTATAGATTTAAAGCTTAATTCCAAGTTTGAGTCCTTAAACTCGTTTCTTTCAATCTTAACTACAGTAGTATCTGATTTTAATGCAAATCTTAAGTCAATAGATACTCAATTTGATCACGAGTTTAGGAATTTAGAAGGAATTCTTCATTATGAACTCTCAAATTTGAATGAAAATATGGAAACAATAGCAAATCATGTAAAAGAAATTTCATCATTCAAAACGATTGGTCATGAAATTGCAAGTTTAAAGGAGAACATTGAAAGGTTAAACAATCAAATACACGAAAGTGCTACATGTGAATGCAAAGATAGATATCAAGTACGAGTTCAAAGTAGATCTATGTATTCTATTGACCAAAATCCTTTACCCGATCATAGAAAAGTTGATCCTAAGGCTTTATATCAAAGACCGAAGAGAACTGTAAGATGTTTAGGTGTGACCAACTAGGTCATACTTATGGGAATTGTATGGCCTATGAGAAAGCATGTAGCCAACAATTGGTATTAGAAAGTGAACAGAAAATATGTGATTATCAAACGCATCTACCATTAAGATTAAACTTAGGTAGAGGAGGAATGATAGACTATTTTGACCAAGAAAAATTTAGTCCTAAAACCAAACTTCAAAAACAATGGAAACCTAAGAGTCATAAGGAGAAAAGCAATGTATGTCAATTACATTCTATGAACACCAAGATTGTGCCTAAATGTGAATGTTTGGACAATGATCAAAACCTTATTAAACCTAAATCTATGAATAACATTGATCTTCAAATTAAATCTAAGGATCAAGATACATTGAAAAAGTTTAAGAAAGAAGAAGATGTAAAGATAAAAGATGATGAAAATGAACAATCAATTGATGGAAATATAGATATACAGGCGGTTAAAACAGAACCTAAAGTCATAGAAATTGACAATAAATGTGATCAAAATAAAAATGATGAAAGAATAGTACAAACATCTGAAGACGAAAATCTTCAACTTCAATCAGAACATGACAAGAATATGGGAAAATGGGTACAAGAAGCCATATGGAAGATTGAAAATAATATCAAAAACTCATCTAAAGGTAAGAAAAAGGAGAAGAATTTAAGTGAATAGTTTTATTGTGACGGAATTGTTTATTGAAGATAAAACATTTCAAATTTTGATTTTTTCTTACTGCATATATGCTGTTTTCCTAAAAATTGAGAAACATATACCTAAATTGTTTAGTTTTAATGTTTAAAAAGCTAATTACAAACTTATGATTAAGTTTACATTACAATTTGTTTAATCGAAAGAATTCTAAAATATGAAAACACAAAGTTTGTTTCAAATTAAACAAAAACATGTTTGTAATTATGCTTGCAAATGATTTTGATCAATATGCTTGTCATTTCCTAAACTTATGATAAATTTATGATTTTTTCTTTCACAAATAAGAAGAAATCTATTATGAAGAACAATTATGAAGAATATTATTATGATGAATATTTTGCACAAAATGATCTTTGTTTACAACAATTATGATGATATACTTTTAAAAGAAAGAAATATATATGATATAAATATGATCATGATAAATATGAAGAACATGAAAAAAATGTTACAATATGAGGATGATTTTATTGATATACCATATGATGAGTAAGAGGAACTTTTATAATCCAGATATGAATTTTTCATTGATATAAAAAAAATGATGCTCATTTATAAAGATACAAGTTAAAAACTTTGAACATTTTGATTTTTCCTAAATTTTATGAACTTTGTTTCATAGGTTGAAAAAACCTATTTAAAAAAAATTAAGAATGCATTATTTATGATAATTATAACCACTATGAATTTCTTATGATGAAATTTATGACATGATGAAGATGAATCTGATAGAATATATGAATTTATATTTGCAAGATAAATGATAATGAAGATTACTTGTTTTGTAGCTTCTATTTTATAAGTGATTACAGGTTCTGAAGATGCATTGATCAAAGCAATTGAAGATGTTATGCCAAAAGTTCTGATGAATTTAAAGAGAGCAGATTGAAGATGAAACAGATTGAAGATGAAGTTGATTTTAGGTCGTATTTTTCTTTGTCATACAATTTAGATTTATGTATTTTCTTTGCATTCATATAAACTAATTTATGAAGTCTGGAATGAAAAATATTATTTTATAAAGGACTCTATTTAACCATATTAGGGAAATAAACATAATTTATATTTCTACATTTATAGATTAAGTGAGATTTGTTAAAAATAGAAGGATTTGTAGTTCATTTAGATAACGAAAGTAGTTGTATATATGTAGGAGCATATTGTTGCATGATACATGTCTGTGAAAACCTAGATCTTTCTTGTCCATGCAGCTAGATCCTTAGCTCGGATTAAGGGGTTAAGCCTTTCCCCTTTAAAACAAAAAAGTAGCGAAAAAAAAAAAAAAAGAATATTGACATGGAAGTTATCTAGTGATTAAAATTGGGCATACAAGGCGGCTGTCTGTCCAAGTAGATTTAGTAGATTTCTTTGGCATGCTTGATTGCTCATATGTGAATGCATATATATGACGAAACCTGCATTTGAATGAATGAAAATGAATTCTGTTTTACACTAAACTTTACATAGTTTATAAATGGAAAAAAATATAAACTAATGTTTGTTGATTGAAAAGGTTAATAGTTTACCTTTATACTTTAATATGTTTTCATTGCCAGATGTAATTGAAATAAACTTCATGTGCATGTTGAAAAGATTAAAAATTTGATAAGATTAAATATATTTAAAAAAGAATTGATGCTGTTCTATGATTTAATTTCAGGATAATCATTGAAAATGCTGCTTCCCTTAATCTGCAAGTTGGCCCATCGGGACGATGTGCAGGTTTGGTGGCGATGGATGTCGGGAAGATTTGCATCTTCCAATTGATGGCCCTAAAAATTAAAATATTTATTGGTGAATTCTAAACCTCTTTTATATCACTGTTGATCAGTTGTGCTAATTGGATTAACTATTTTGAAAATGTTATCAGGTATGAAGGATGAAGCAGGACATATGTTCATATTAGGGTTTACCCTAAGTACTTAATTAATGAGTATTTATATTTATACATGCTAGAAACATGGGTATATAACTCTAGTTCATATGATTTATGACAATAGGGTTCATTTGAAGGGTCTCAAAAGGTTCTAATAGGTTCATGTTAGAGTTTATTTATGTTCCAAAGGGTTAATGATAGGGTTTATTTAAATGTTAATGAGCTAATGGTAGGATTCCAAAAGGGTTTTAA
>CM035441.1:107843203-108020703 GCA_020310875.1 Ceratopteris richardii | reverse complement strand
AGAAAGTGAACAGAAAATATGTGATTATCAAACGCATCTACCATTAAGATTAAACTTAGGTAGAGGAGGAATGATAGACTATTTTGACCAAGAAAAATTTAGTCCTAAAACCAAACTTCAAAAACAATGGAAACCTAAGAGTCATAAGGAGAAAAGCAATGTATGTCAATTACATTCTATGAACACCAAGATTGTGCCTAAATGTGAATGTTTGGACAATGATCAAAACCTTATTAAACCTAAATCTATGAATAACATTGATCTTCAAATTAAATCTAAGGATCAACATACATTGAAAAAGTTTAAGAAAGAAGAAGATGTAAAGATAAAAGATGATGAAAATGAACAATCAATTGATGGAAATATAGATATACAGGCGGTTAAAACAGAACCTAAAGTCATAGAAATTGACAATAAATGTGATCAAAATAAAAATGATGAAAGAATAGTACAAACATCTGAAGACGAAAATCTTCAACTTCAATCAGAACATGAAAAGAATATGGGAAAATGGGTACAAGAAGCCATATGGAAGATTGAAAATAATATCAAAAACTCATCTAAAGGTAAGAAAAAGGAGAAGAATTTAAATGAATAGTTTTATTGTGACGGAATTGTTTATTGAAGATAAAACATTTCAAATTTTGATTTTTTCTTACTGCATATATGCTGTTTTCCTAAAAATTGAGAAACATATATACCTAAATTGTTTAGTTTTAATGTTTGAAAAGCTAATTACAAACTTATGATTAAGTTTACATTACAATTTGTTTAATCAAAAGAATTCTAAAATATGAAAACACAAAGTTTGTTTTAAATTAAACAAAAACATGTTTGTAATTATGCTTGCAAATGATTTTGATCAATATGCTTGTCATTTCCTAAACTTATGATAAATTTATGATTTTTTCTTTCACAAATAAGAAGAAATCTATTATAAAGAACAATTATGAAGAATATTATTATGATGAATATTTTGCACAAAATGATCTTTGTTTACAACAATTATGATGATATACTTTTAAAAGAAAGAAATATATATGATATAAATATGATCATGATAAATATGAAGAACATGAAAAAAATGTTACAATATGAGGATGATTTTATTGATATACCATATGATGAGTAAGAGGAACTTTTATAATCCAGATATGAATTTTTCATTGATATAAAAAAAATGATGCTCATTTATAAAGATACAAGTTAAAAACTTTGAACATTTTGATTTTTCCTAAATTTTATGAACTTTGTTTCATAGGTTGAAAAAACCTATTTAAAAAAAATTAAGAATGCATTATTTATGATAATTATAACCACTATGAATTTCTTATGATGAAATTTATGACATGATGAAGATGAATCTGATAGAATATATGAATTTATATTTGCAAGATAAATGATAATGAAGATTACTTGTTTTGTAGCTTCTATTTTATAAGTGATTACAGGTTCTGAAGATGCATTGATCAAAGCAATTGAAGATGTTATGCCAAAAGTTCTGATGAATTTAAAGAGAGCAGATTGAAGATGAAACAGATTGAAGATGAAGTTGATTTTAGGTCGTATTTTTCTTTGTCATACAATTTAGATTTATGTATTTTCTTTGCATTCATATAAACTAATTTATAAAGTCTGGAATGAAAAATATTATTTTATAAAGGACTCTATTTAACCATATTAGGGAAATAAACATAATTTATATTTCTACATTTATAGATTAAGTGAGATTTGTTAAAAATAGAAGGATTTGTAGTTCATTTAGATAACGAAAGTAGTTGTATATATGTAGGAGCATATTGTTGCATGATACATGTCTGTGAAAACCTAGATCTTTCTTGTCCATGCAGCTAGATCCTTAGCTCGGATTAAGGGGTTAAGCCTTTCCCCTTTAAAACAAAAAAGTAGCGAAAAAAAAAAAAAAAGAATATTGACATGGAAGTTATCTAGTGATTAAAATTGGGCATACAAGGCGGCTGTCTGTCCAAGTAGATTTAGTAGATTTCTTTGGCATGCTTGATTGCTCATATGTGAATGCATATATATGACGAAACCTGCATTTGAATGAATGAAAATGAATTCTGTTTTACACTAAACTTTACATAGTTTATAAATGGAAAAAAATATAAACTAATGTTTGTTGATTGAAAAGGTTAATAGTTTACCTTTATACTTTAATATGTTTTCATTGCCAGATGTAATTGAAATAAACTTCATGTGCATGTTGAAAAGATTAAAGATTTGATAAGATTAAATATATTTAAAAAAGAATAGATGCTGTTCTATGATTTAATTTCAGGATAATCATTGAAAATGCTGCTTCCCTTAATCTGCAAGTTGGCCCATCGGGACGATGTGCAGGTTTGGTGGCGGTGGATGTCGGGAAGATTTGCATCTTCCAATTGATGGCCCTAAAAATTAAAATATTTATTGGTGAATTCTAAACCTCTTTTATATCACTGTTGATCAGTTGTGCTAATTGGATTAACTATTTTGAAAATGTTATCAGGTATGAAGGATGAAGCAGGACATATGTTCATATTAGGGTTTACCCTAAGTACTTAATTAATGAGTATTTATATTTATACATGCTAGAAACATGGGTATATAACTCTAGTTCATATGATTTATGACAATAGGGTTCATTTGAAGGGTCTCAAAAGGTTCTAATAGGTTCATGTTAGAGTTTATTTATGTTCCAAAGGGTTAATGATAGGGTTTATTTAAATGTTAATGAGCTAATGGTAGGATTCCAAAAGGGTTTTAAGGGGTTTAGTGTGCAAGAATGAAGATTAGCCTTAGTTTGAAGGGTTGAAACAATTAATATTTAATGAAATTAATCTATAATTTAACATTGGTTAACCTACAAATTTAATTTATGGTTTAATTTGTTAATTTAATAGTGTGTATACTTTTAAATACTAAGGTTCTAAGTAATTAAACCCTTAAACTAAGATTGAATTAAATGATTTATTTAAAATAAGAAATATAGGCTAATTAAATTAAAAATGGTAAATTAAATGGATAAATAATTAGTGGTCTATATGAGTACTAGGAAAAAGAATGGTTTATAGAAAATGTGTAACTAAAGTGATTGAAAGAGTGGTTGGAATAAATGATGCAATTAAAGGAAGTTAAAGAGAAACTTTAAATGAATGGTGTATATGAAAATGGTTAAAAGAATGGAGTAAGTGAGTTGTGTAAATAAAGTCAATTTAAAGTGTGGTGAAAGTAAGGAGATTAAAGTGTGGTTGTAGATTAAAAGTTAAAACCAAAAGAGTGGATTAGGAAGGACTTGTGTATGTATTTAAATGTGTGTTGAGCTCAAGTTTCTCCTAATGTTTTTTGCAGGTACTGTCTCCTGCTCTTTACTTTCTTCTGTTTTTCCTTCTTTCTCATTAGACCCTCCTCGTGCTCGGGATATTGAGCCGTCATGTCCTGCTGTGTACGATGATCTTGATATGCCCCATGCTGCTGCATGAATGATTGTCCGGCCGAAAGCATGACCATGCCTATTCCGTGGCTTGGTCTGAGTCCCTGCAGTAGTGTGTGTGTATGTGCGTGTATGTGTTATGTGTGAATGTGTTATGTGTATGTGCGTGTTTGTGTTATGTGTGAATGTGTTATGTGTATGTGCGTGTATGTGTTATGTGATATGATGTATGTGTGTGTATGTGAAGTGTATGTGTGTATGTGAAGTGTATGTGTGTGTGTGAAATATATATGTGATGTGTGTGATATATATGTTTGTGTGTGTGATGTGTGTGTATGTGAAATGTATGTGTGTGTATGTGATGTGTGTGTATGTGAAATGTATATGTGTGTATGTGACGTGTGTGTGTATGTGTTATGTGTATGTGCGTGTATGTGTGAAGTGTGTGTATGTGATGTATGTGTGTGTATGTGACGTGTGTGTGTATGTGTTGTGTATGTGCGTGTATGTGTGATGTGTGTTATGTGTGTATGTGTTATGTGTGATGTGTGTGTGTGAGTGAGTTTCCCCCCCTCTCTTCTCTGTCTGTAGCACGCAACGCGCGCAGAGAGAGAGAGAGAGAGAGAGAGAGAGAGAGAGAGAGAGAGAGAGAGAGAGAGAGAGAAATAGAGAGAGAGAGAGAGAGAAAAGCCTCTCCCTTCCCCTCCACGACGGCTGCAGACGCAGCGCGCGCACAGAGAGAAAGAGAGAGAGAGAGAGAGAGAGAGAGAGAGAGAGAGAGAGAGAGAGAGAGAGAGAGAGAGAGAAAAAGAAAATAGAGAGAGAGAGAGAGAAAAGCCTCTCCCTTCCCCTCCACGGCGGCTGCAGACGCAGCGCGCGCGCAGAGAGAGAGAGAGAGAGAGAGAGAGAGAGAGAGAGAGAGAGAGAGAGAGAGAGAGAGAGAGAGAGAGAGAGAGAGAGAGAGAGAGAGAGAGAGAGAGAGAGAGAGAGAGAGAGAGAGATAGAGAGAGAGAGAGAGAGAGAGAGAGGTAGGCAGGCAGAGAGAGAACGGGGAAGAGAGAGAGCAGACAGAGAGAGAGAAAGAGAAGGAAAGAGAGAGAGAGAGAGAGAGAGAGAGAGAGAGATAAGAAATTTATTTTAAGTTAATAAATGTTATAAAAGTGACTAAATAGTTAAATACATGCGTGTGTTAATTGTTTTTTTAAAACATAAGTATATATATATATATATATAATTGCAAATGTATGAGTGGAATGTATATACATAAATGTATGTAAATAAACGCAAATTAGAGTCAACTTAGGTGTAGATGCATGAGCTAATGTTAGCATATTTATGTGATAAATGAACATATGTGTGCATTATTGTGTTCATTTGCATAGGATTAAGTGTTTGAGAACATGTTAGTATGTTTGAGTGATGAATGAGAATGTGAAAATATGTATTAAGTTAGCATATTAATGTTTAAGCATGTGAATGTATCTACATATAAGAGTTAATGTGAGCATGCATTAGCATATGCTAGCATGTGTGTGTGTATAGATGTAAGTACATGGGTTAATTTAAGCATAAGCATAAGCATGTATGTTAGCATGAGAGTTGATGAATATTCATATGTGCATATATGCATATGAGAAAGTATATTTGTATGAGCATATGAGTATGTGCATATGCATGAAAGTATGTGTGTTTGCATATGTGAGAATGCATGTGTATGCAAATTCCAAGTGAATTATGTCTTGAAAGTTAATGATTTCTTGTTAGATTACTAATATTCCTAATGTTTTTTGCAGTGTCGAGAAGCATTGGAGATTAATGAGCAATTGAAGAGCAAATGAAGTGCAGTGAACGTAATGCTTTTTGCAGTGTCGAGAAGCATTGAAGATTAATGAGCAATTGAAGAGCAAATGAAGTGCAGTGAACCTAATGTTTTTTGCAGTGTCGAGAAGCATTGAAGATTAATGAGCAATTGAAGAGCAAATGAAGTGCAGTGAACCTAATGTTTTTTGCAGTGTCGAGAAGCATTGAAGATTAATGAGCAATTGAAGAGCAAATGAAGTGCAGTGAACCTAATGTTTTTTGCAGTGTCGAGAAGCATTGAAGATTAATGAGCAATTGAAGAGCAAATGAAGTGCAGTGAACCTAATGTTTTTTGCAGTGTCGAGAAGCATTGAAGATTAATGAGCAATTGAAGAGCAAATGAAGTGCAGTGAACCTAATGTTTTTTGCAGTGTCGAGAAGCATTGGAGATTAATGAGCAATTGAAGAGCAAATGAAGTGCAGTGAACCTAATGTTTTTTGCAGTGTCGAGAAGCATTGAAGATTAATGAGCAATTGAAGAGCAAATGAAGTGCAGTGAACTTAATGTTTTTTGCAGAAACATTGAAGATTACAATCAATTAAAGTGAAGTGAAGACAATTGAAGTGAAGCGGCAGCCTAAAGATCCATTTAAATCTTATTTCCCATTTAGTCAACTATCCAATTGACTAGACATTTATCCGATTGTTTAGGCCTTCCAGTTGTATTAGATTTATTGATTCGAACCATTATCTTATCAATTAATTTATTTAAGCAGTTTTGCAACATTATTCTTTCCCATTACTTTCATCAAGAACCATTAGCATATCAATTAATTCATTCAAACAGTTTAGCATCATATTGTTTCATTAGTTTTTCCATTACTTTCCTTGATGTCTTCTAAGTTAGTTCATGAGTCTGAGCACAGTACTATTGAAAATATTGAAAATATTGAAAATATTGAAAATATTGAAAATGTTCCGCCAACTCTAGACAAACCAGAACCCTCTAGCTTACCTGAAAGTTTAGTAGAAGAACCCATTATGGAAGTTTCAATCTCATATCAGGAAGCTGTTGCTATGTACGAGGCTGCCCGTCCTTACGGTCCATAGCTATTTAAACTATTTAAAGACCTTAGTTTCAGTCATAGAAATAGGTAATTTAAATTGTTTTGTCATTAGAACCCTTATTTTCATAAGCCTGAGTTTGCTACAGACACCCCGCGTGTGCCGAACGATTTAGGCGGATGACTTGATCCACCATCCGAGCATCTCTCACGACCCGACACCGGTCTCTTGTTTCCAGAGCTGTTTCCACTGTTTGTACCCCTTGTTCCATAGTCGCTTAGCCATTTGGAGGTTCCAAGACTCCACCTCCCTTAAGCAATGAAGACAACCCAGTGAAAAAAGCTATTTTAGACCAAAGCAGTGAAAATCAAAGATTCATTCATGAAGAACTGACATGATTATGACAAAGGGCCCCTCAATCAATGTCTGTACTTGTGTGGTCACGTATCCCACGAAGGTAGAAGGTATCCCGGTAGGATCGTGCAGTGGTAACACCTTGGACTGTAGATTGAAGGTCCTAGATTCAAGACCGCCTACTTACTTGATGCAAACCCTTAAACTGAGGGGCGTAAAAGGAGTCTCTTTCGTATGCGTTTTGTGAAAAAAATAAACCTATACGAGAGAAAGAGAGAAGAGAAGAGGAGGAAGAAGAAAAAACACAATGGAATTCATTAAAAGGCATGTGTATGATCTGCCTCCGCCCATATAACATGCGCATTGAGGTCAGAAAAGTAAGTTATGAAGATCTCAGCATTGAAGGCAGAAAAGTAAATTATGAAGCCGAGACCATGTGTCCAACAGATCATTGACCTCACCGATCTTCCCCTAAGCTTGACATAGAAATAACACTTTGTTTGATACACTTCCTTCACTGCAATTGAAGAGAGAAAACTACTATATTGACCTAACCCTTATATGGTTTTGATGAAATGCTTGATATTATAAATACTTTATATTCTCATCAAAACCATATAAAAGGGGCGTTAAAAGGAAATGGTACAATCCTGTAGTGTACGAAAAGGCAAAAGATCCTTTTTTTCCTTCGGTAAGAAAAGCGGTTTTGTGGTGAGAAGTACTATTACAAGCCGAGGACACATATACCAAGGAAGCTCCAAAAGGCATCCAAGCTTGCAAAGTGAAAAGATACCACACATCAGCGGTATTGTTTGTACCCCTCCATGGCCACACAAGGCTATAAATATTCTTCAAACAACTTTTTAAAGCCATACCCTAATCGAAAGGACTGATATAGGTTGTGTTGCAGCTGTCGGAAGACTTGCAAACCTAGAAACTTGTGTAGAGAGACAAAAAAGTAAGAAAGGAAAAGTTTTTTTTAATGGGAATAAAGGTTGCTCCAAACAGGATACAAAGATAATTGCGAAAGTTTTTTTTTTTAATAAAAGGAAGTTCGGCCTTAGCCTATTCTCCCGGACTTTAATTAAAGTAAAGAAGAAAAGTTACAATTAAGTGGGACTAGTGCCCATGGGACCCCCCAAATCCCACAAGATAATTGCAAAAGTTATCGCCAATAGAATCTCTTGTCATTTAAAGTCATGGCTGTGTGAGGACCAGAAAGGTTTTATCAAGGGTAGATCTATACTTGCAGCAATTGTCAATAATTGGGAAGGTCTTGCTTTTGCTCAGGAGTCTCCTCAAGCTCTGGTATTCATTAAGATCGACTTGGACAAAGCGTATGACAGATTGGAGTGGGACTTTATTCTTCAATCATTGAAAGACCTTGGGTGCAGCCAAAAGTTCACGAAGATGGTTTCCACTCTTCTTGGAAACGCTTCAACTAGAATAAATATCAACGGTAAGCTCTCTGAACCCATTTGTTTAAAAAGATCAATTAGGCAAGGCTGCCCTCTGGCTCCTTTACTCTTCGCGATCACCTCAGATGGTCTCAGTCGCCTATTAAAGCATCACATGGACATTGGCAATCTAAAGGGTCTTTCCCTACCTCTAAACCACGGCCAAATGATTGCGAGACTTTTTGCTGATGACTGTTGGAGTTAGACGTCTGCGGAAGCACGCGAACAGCACAAGGAAGAAGAAGAAGCTTGGAGCACAACACACAAGACTGAATGTATTACTAGAGAATGTACAAAGATAAGTAGCCCATTAGGGCAATCGGCGTATATACAAGCAGGGGGAAAAAAACCTCCTAAAGAGGGAAAAAAGTGCCCCGGCGGTCCTAGAGTGTTCACACACATCACTACCTAAATATATCAACAAATCCTCCCTGGGAGTGATGCGGTGAACAAGGAGCTGGCACTCATGTATAAGGAAGTGCCAAGCTATGTGGAAATCACTCCACAAAAGGAAGTAAGCCCAAAGCTTTGCGGAAAGCTTCAAACTTCTCCCTAGGCAGAGCCTTCGTGAAAAGGTCTGCAATGTTCTCCTGCGTGGGCACATATGCCAAGCTGATCTCCCCAGCAGAGAACCTCTCCCTGACATAGTGATAATGCACCTCAATGTGCTTAGTGCGAGCATGGAACACAGGGTTCCTCGCAACTGCCAATGCGCTCTGACTGTCAGTGAAGATGGTGGTGGCAGAAGACTGGCCAACACCCAAATCAGCCATAAGGCGTCTGAGCCACACACACTCAACAGTCGCTGTGAAAGCTGCCCTATACTCAGCCTCACAACTGGAAGTGGCCACAGTAGGCTGTTTCTTGCTCAACCAAGATATACATGAGCTACCAAGCATGAAGCAAAAACCACTGGTGGACACACGAGTGTCATAGCAACCAGCCCAATCTGAGTCAGAAAAAGCATGCAAATCTGGCGGTAGTGATCCCCCCTTGGGATAAAACAACCCAAGTAGCCGAGTACCACTCAAGTAGCGAAATATGCGCTTAACCGCTTTCCAATGCGTGACTCCTGGGCAATGCATAAACCTGCTCATCTGTGAAACAGCAAACTGAATATCTGGCCGAGTAATGCATAAGTAAATCAAGCATCCAACGGCCTGCTGATAGAGAACAGCATCAAATGCATCTCCAGCATCATGAAGACTCAATCGTAAACTTGTCTCCATAAGAGTGGCAATAGGCTTACAGTCTTCAAGGCCAAAACGCTGCAATAATGTGTCAATATATTTCGTTTGACACAAAGCCATTCCACCATCAACTTGCATAAACTGAATGCCCAAATAGTGATGCAAATGCCCCAAATCAGACATCTCAAATGAGGCATGCAAATCAGCCTTGAAATCAGCAATATGCTTCTCAAGAGGACCAGTGAGCAGCATGTCGTCTACATAGACAACAATGATCAGAAGCACATCATTAGCACGCTTAACATATAAGGTGCTTTCAGTTGGACTGTTCTCAAAACCATGTGCAATCAGATAGGCATGTATTTTCTCATACCAAGCACGTGGTGCTTGCTTTAAACCATATAATGCCTTCTTTAACCTGCACACCTGGTTTTCATGCCCTTTCTGCACAAAGCCACGGGGCTGAAAAACATACACTTCTTCATGCAAGTCACCATTCAGAAATGCTGTTTTAATGTCCAACTGATGTACATTCCAACCATGATGGGCTGCAAGTGCACAAATGCTCCGAACAGTAGTCATACGGCATGTAGGTGCAAAGGTCTCATCAAAATCAATGCCTCTTTCCTGCGCATAACCCTTTGCAACAAGCCTAGCCTTATACCTGTCAACTGTACCATCAGGTTTACGCTTCAGCTTGTATACCCACTTAGTGCCAATGGCCTTCTTGCCAGGAGGCAAGTCACATAAAGACCATGTACCATTCTTCATTATAGCATCATATTCAGATTGCATAGCAGCCATCCAATTTTCTGAATTTTGTGCTTCATCAAAAGAAACAGGCTCATTCTCATCACAGAGACTAGATGCAGCCATAGCATAGAAATCTGATGCAAAGGAGGTACTATGAGAGCCTGAACGAGTACGATATGACAAAGGTGCATCTAATTTGCTGTCACGCAAAGTCTGCACCAGCCATTTTGGCATAGTTTTTGCCTGTTCAATATCAGCTCTCTCATCAACAAGTGCATCATGTAAATCTGCATCAGAAATGGAATGATCTGCATCATCATATGAAACCTGCAAAGGCTGAGAAGTTGCCTCATTAGGACCAGCGCTAGCCTGTCCACCTGTAAAAAGAGGCATCAAAGTATCATACATGTCTTTGGAGCTAACAGATGTCTCCTTAGTACATGAAAGCAATGGCTGAATAGCATCTTCCACAAAGACAACATCACGGCTAACCAGAATGCGTTTAGTCTGTGGATGATACAGACGATAGCCTTTACTTTCAGAACTGTACCCAACAAAAATACATTTTACTGCCTTATCATCCAATTTTCTGCGATGTTGTTCAGGCACTAATGCATATGCCAAACAACCAAAAACACGCAGATGAGCAACAGATGGCTTGCGGTCATGCCAAGCCTCATATGGAGTGATGGAATGCAACGCTTTGGTGGGACACCTGTTCAGTACATATGCTGCACACATGACAGCCTCAAGCCAGAAACTATGTGGTAAAGCCTGACTTTTGACCATGCACCTCGCCATCTCCATGAGTGACCTATTCTTTCGTTCAGCAAATCCATTCAGTTGAGGTGTATACGGCACTGTACACTGGTGTTTTATCCCACGTTCAGCCAGAAATGCATTAAAATCTGAAGACATATATTCCCCCCCTCGATCAGAACGGAGGGTGCCCATTTTACATGCTGACAGATTTTCAGCCAAAACCAAAAACTGTTTGAAGCACATGAACACTTCGGACTTTGCTTTGAGTGGATATACCCATGCATGCCTGGAAAAATCATCACTGAAAGTCACGAAGTAAAGGTAATTTCCAAAAGAGGGTGTCTGCATAGGACCACAGACATCACTATGTACAAGCTGCAATTTCTGCATAGCCCGAACTGAACCATCTTTTGGAAAGGAAGAACACTGCATTTTGCCCAAAATACAGCCTTCACAAACATGTTTTCCAGGTGCCTCAAGTTTGGGCAAAGAGGACACCATTTCAGATTTCTGCAGGCGTAACAAACTAGCAAAATTCAGATGACCAAAGCGTGCATGCCAAAGCTTTGCATCTGACATAGCCTGAGAATCATGAACTGCATATGCCGAATCATTCACAAATCTTTCATAGTCTATGAGCTTATACAGCCCACGACATAAAATGCCAAAAGCAATAATCACATCGCCATTTGAGAGATCATGGACTGTACACCTGTCATCAACGAATTTCACAACCAAGCCAATCTTGGCTAATGCAGAAACTGATAACAGGTTCTTTTTGATCCCTGGCACAAATAAAGCATCTGACAAAGTGAAAGAACTACCATCAGCAGTAGTCAGAATGATCTTACCAACTCCCATAACAGGATAGGAGGAGTTATTGGCGCATGTGACAGTATTCCCTGTAGGGGCAGGCTCGAGTGAAGAGAAGAAACTACGCTGCGAGGTAATATGTTTGGTCGCCCCACTGTCAAAGTACCAAACATCTGAGTCTACTGCAGACATGCACTGATCATGAGAAGATGGGTCAAAACTGCAGACAGTAGTAAACGCCCATTCTTCTTCCTGCACAAGATTTGCAGACTCTGTTTTTGGTGTAGAGGCCTCTGCAACAACCATTCCAGCCTCTTTCTTCTTTGCCTCTTTAGCAGCCAGTTTTGGACAGTTCTTTATAATATGATCATTTCCTTTACAGTACTTGCAGAACAATTTCTGCTTTTCTGATTTCTTCTCATCTTTATCCTGGTTCTTCGATTGTGCAGCATTTGCAGATTTCTGCTTACTAGTAGAAGAGCTCCATTTTCCTTTGCCCTTCTGACTAGCCAGGAAAGCTTGATCTGCAACACGCATAATGGACCTGTTCTGCCTGGACTGATCTTCTTGCAACAGAACAGAGACTAATTCCTCAAATGACAAGGCATTCGGATTGCCTTTCATCATCAATCGAAGAGTAGAGGCAAAACTCTGATATGAATCAGGAAGGCCATTCAGAACGGTCTGCACAAGTGAGCTATCTGGTATAACCTCATCAGCAGAAATCAATTGTTCCTTCAGGTCTTTGATCTTTGTAAGAAAACTGTCCATCGAATCACCTTCATTCATGTGCTCACTCTCCAACTGTTTTCGGAGGTAAGCAACACGAGCCTCATTCCTAGCCTGGTACAAAGTGGTAAGTGTATCCCAAGCATCCTTTGCTGTTCTACAAGAGCGATTATGAGGAATAATGGCACGTTTGACAGACAAAGCTATCAATGCATGTGCCTGGGCATCTCTGCCATCCCAACGAATCTGCTCTGCAGTAGGTGCAACAGAAACAGCAGCACGAACAGGAATCTGCGGAATATCATCTTTGACACCATCTTCATCAGCTCCAACACCTGTATTTGCAGTACCTGTCGTTACAGGTGTAACAGGACGTCTTTCAACACCCTGCACAATGTTCCACAATCCTTTTGCAACCAGTACATGTCGCATCATATAAGCCCATAATGGGTAGTTGGTACCATCCAACTTATCCTCAACAGCCAACATACGGAATACATCACTGCTTTCAGCCATGGCCGGTGACTAAAATACCTTGATGCAGAAAATTGACTGTATCTCAAAAAGTTGAACAGAACTGCCCAGACGAGTTCTGCTAGACCTGTAGCAGACTTCGAGACGCTTAAGCTGGCGAACAAAAACTGGTATATACCTTTGGCACAAAAGGATGAAATAGCCTACACAAGCACTGCGATAGTGCGTTCGGAGGTCGAAACGAGCTCAGATCGCGATTTCGGCACCACATAGCGAAGCTGTTTTGATCTCGGAAACACCCTGAGTATGCTCACCAAATTTTGTGCGAATCTGAGACTGCAAACGGAGGAGTGTCGACGGCGCCCTAGAAGAAGCAACGACCTGCTCTGATACCAATTGTTGGAGTTAGACGTCTGCGGAAGCACGCGAACAGCACAAGGAAGAAGAAGAAGCTTGGAGCACAACACACAAGACTGAATGTATTACTAGAGAATGTACAAAGATAAGTAGCCCATTAGGGCAATCGGCGTATATACAAGCAGGGGGAAAAAAACCTCCTAAAGAGGGAAAAAAGTGCCCCGGCGGTCCTAGAGTGCTCACACACATCACTACCTAAATATATCAACAATGACATGAACGCCTTTTTGCATAACGATATAGACAACATTGAGATGTTTTGGTGGTGCCTCGACACCTTTTGTGTGGTGTCAGGTTCAAAAATCAACCATGCTAAAACTGCTTTTAGAGCAATCAGTGGACCTACTCCCCGATTGTTGGTGGATCAGGGGTGTCAAGTTATCCCTAGTGGTCAAGTCTTCCGTCTCCTTGGCATTCCAATGGGATTCGACATCTCAATGGACCAACGCTGGAACTGGGTGCTATCTAAGCTGGATAGCAAGTTGAATCATTGGAAAGGTATGCAAGTCGACTTAGCAGGGCGTGCTATGGTTGTTAACACATTTATGTTGTCTACAATTATTTACTTTATCTCGTGTTGGAGACCTAAGGAGAAAGACTTGGCCAAAGTGGAAATAATCTACAGAAACTTCCTTTGGACTGGGGACCTCAACAGGAGGGGGATTCCCAAAATCAAATGGGAAACTTGCATTAGCCCTAAAGACTCAGGGGGCTTGGGAATTTTAGATATCAGTGGGTTGGCTGACAAGCTGGCGGTGAAGTGGCTTATCAAGGCTTGGAGCAATAGGGAGTCCTCTTGGGCTAAATTGATCTTCAGAAACATGGAAGTCTTTACCTTAGTTGGCCTTTCAGGTTGGAAGCACATTGGGATTCTCACGCTTTTGTTCTCCCCCCACCTGGTGTCCCTAAAGGCTCTAGCCTCGTGTGCTCTTTATGGAAGAATTGGAGCAAGGCCAAACAGTTCATCAGAATCAGTGATGAGTGGAAGTGGGCAGCTGAGATAAGACAAAATGACTCTATCTGGTTCCCGATCTGCGGCATTAGGGGGGTGGAGTCTTGGAACCTCCAAACTGCAAGGAGATTATGGAACAAGGGGTTCAAACAGTGGAAACAACTCTAGAAACAAGAGACCAGCCAGTGGATTAGGTTCAAAGAATTGGATCCGAGACTTAGAGTTACCCTTGAGGAATGGACTCTTCTTCAAAGCAGGTGTTTAGCATGGGACCGCTCAACTACCCGCCTTCTCTGCGGTCAGGATCTTCCTTTCCTGGAGGGCCTCAAATGGATCAATGGTAAGAAGCTGTCCAAAACCCCCAACTTCAAAGAGAACTTAGTTGTTCACCACACTCTTAACAAGAGATGGTGCCTTTCTTGGACCAAACTACAGTGGGAACTAAAATTCATGTCTATTTGGCACCCCCTAATTGAGGTCAAAAAGTCTGTTCTCATGTGGCAGATCTTGCATAAAGGTATCTGGTCCAATGCAAGAGCTAACAAAATCTGTGGTGTGCCGCCATGGTGCAAGCGCTGTCATCGATACACCGAAGATTTAGTTCACCTATTCTTCGACTGCCCCAAGTCTCGTGTTATCTGGCGTCACGTGACCCGAGTATTGAGACTCTCGAACCAAATCAATTGGCAACAGGTGATGTTGGGTGAGGCGGTGGGCTGCTCATCGAGGCTATGGAATGCCATCATGGGTGAGACTCTCTGGAAGATTTGGAGGGAGCGATGTTCTGTCAATTTTGGCCAAACTCCTAAGGAATGGTCGATCAAGAAATCCTTGTTTCTTCTAGGTAAAAGAATCTCTGGAGATAAGAGATCTCCACCATTTGGACATCACTGTATTTATCTCCTCGAAAACAACAAGTTGAAACCCAAATGGGTCCCACATGAGGGTGATAATGAATTTATCCGCCTCATTTGTAATGCCCTCTAGGCTGCCATATTCCTCCCCTGCATTGTGGGATTTGGGGGGTCCCATGGGCACTAGTCCCATCCACTTGTAACTTTTCTCCTTTATTTTAATTAAAGTCCGGGAGATTAGGCTACGGCCGAACTTCCTTTTATAAAAAAGAAAAAGAAGGATGAGTGTTTTTATTTTGATTGGCAAATGTATGCACTTGCACTTTGAATATCTTATCCTTGTAGCTGAGGATGGGTTCACATAATGTGGTAGTATATGTGAAAATAAAACTTGAATCGATAGATGAAGTGTTACTTGGGCCACAAATGAATGAGCCATTGGATTGCAAATAGTTTTCAGACATAAGACTCGTGTGGTTCTAAGTCATCTAACGATCCTTTGATGCATAAATCCATGGCCTTTGAACGAAAAGCACACTTGATCTTTGATCTTTGACCTTTGACCTTCTAGCTCTTCAAGCCACAAACCAAAAGGATTCTAGGATACAAGCATTTCCATAATCATTTCATTTTCAAAGAAATCACTTGAACCTTTAGTTTGAAAATTGGATGGCCTTTGAACATAACCATACATTGATCTATGAATCGATGAGGCCTAAAAACTGTGAAGAGAGATGGTGGATGCAATCCAAAGATGAGTAGGTGCCGCTACAACCAGCTTCACACCAGCCAACTGAGACTTCAGAGTTGATTAGTAGACCCTTTGAGCTTCCTAAATCCACCAAAATATCAACCAAGTACTTTGGAACATGTATCCCAAAAGTTTAAGTCAAGACAGACTAGTTGCGAAATGACTAGCTCCGAAAACTTGCTATCTTTGGACATACACCTGTTGGAAAAAATGAACAGTGCTCTCAACCTGGTAAGAATTTGAAAAATTCCTTTTGGGCATAGAAAATAGACTTAGCAAGCTTCCTAATCCAAGTTAAAACACTTCAAATGATGGACTGAGCACTGAGAACAAGTTTCATCAATTTCTGGAACATGCCCACCATTCTCGGGGCTCTGTAGAGATAGACCAGTGAGCAGTAAATTGCAGATATCTTCAAAACTATTAATCCAATGACCTTGAACATTTATAGGTAAAAATTAGAGAGTATGAGCTATTCAACGCAAGTTAAAACACTGAAAAAGGTTCAGTAGGACGCGAGATATGACCTTCTGAAGGTACTGCTCTGAGTGAGTATAGCAGAGAACAAAACAGAGAAGTGAATGATGATAAATGTATAAATTCATATATGATTACAACCACATTGGCAATGAATCTTTGCACAATGGGAGTAGAATGACAGAGCTATGGAGTAAGCTCTTCAATCTCTACAAAATGACATGAAGTAGTCACGTACAAGGCTTGCTAATTGCCTCTTCCTTCTTGCTCCTTTTATAGCTATTCTTGGGGGGAGTTTTGAATTCGAATTCGAATGGCTCCACCTAAATTGATCCCCAAAGTTAGGAGAGATTCCCTCAGCTCAAAAATTCGTGATTTTGGAAGTTATAGCCACGAATTTGCTTTTACATCATGCATGAGGTAAGCCATCCTTTTCCTTTTTCTTTTTTCAATTACAAGAGATAAAAATGAACTCTTTTACAAGAGGTGTTCACATGACTACTCATGTGACTTACAAATGAGGATGATATCAAATATATCAAGCATGTAGGCTTGGGTAAAATGCACCAACAAAAACAACTAATTAGATCGCATTTGAGATGTAAGTAATGGGTAAGAGTCCAAAGAACCTTCATATGATCATATGCTTGTGTCTTCTTGAGATTGAGAGGATTTGGTTCACAGAATCAACAGATTTGATCACAAGATCGGTTGTCTTAGGAGTTAGGACCAAGAAATCAAAGACACTTTGGGTCATACAACTAAATTGATGTCGAGCACAATCACTTCTACCACCTCTCTTAAGTGGTAGATTTTCGTTGTTTCTCCCTCCATGAAAATTTGTTAACAAGATTTGCCAGACCACTTGGAGTCCTTATGATGAAAGTGTCACCTTTAGCCAAGGTATTTGGGGAATATCTAGGTACAAAATAAGGCACATGAACCAAAGTGAATGTTGATGAGATCTCATGTCTTACACTTTCGTACATGGTGTTGGAACTAAGAATGACTAGTGGTGATTTTCTCACAAGATTCTATGTTACAATTTATGGAATCATTGGAATTATTAGACTTTATTTATTTTATTTGTCACATACTTGTAACTTGTTACATGTGCAAACATGTGATATGGTCCACATTACGATTGGTAGATAGAGGAAATTGAAGTGGTTTGTTTTCTCATTGGAAGTACAAGACTCATGAAAGTGTCGATTCTTCATATTCATTTAAGTGTATATATATATATATATATATATATATATATATATATATATATATATATATATATATATATATATATATATATATATATATATATATATATATATATATATATATATATATATATATATATATATATATATATAATGACATGATCATTTTCTTTACAGTATTTGCAAAACAATTTATATTTTTCTGATTTCTTCTCATCTTTGTCTTCCTTCTTCGAATGTGCAGAATTAGCAGATTTTTGCTTACTAGTAGAAGAGCTCCATTTTCCTTTTCCCTTCTAACTAGCTAGGAAAGCTTGATCTACAACACGCATAATAGACATGTTGTACCTGGATTGATCTTCCTGCAACTAAACCTAAATATATCAACATTTAATTGGTCCTATGTTTTGGCTTCTTGAAGCATTAGGAAAAGTTTGGGGGTCTTTGAGAGCCATTTTATTTTGCACAAAATAAAAACATGTTTACCATTTTTTGCAATATTCTTTTGACACATTATAAAAGACATTGGGTTGGTAATCTAGTGTAGAAATCAGGTCAAATGGTAAAAATAGAGGAGATCCCGTACATTAAATGCATGACAAGTCCCCCTTAAGTCAAATTTTATGTCATTTTTTAGATGTTGATACTTTTGAAGGTTGCATGCATTAAAATTTTTTAAGTACTTTTAAAAGCCATTTTTCATCTCTCTCATACTAAAATCTCCATAGAATCTTCATATTTGTGCCCCCTTTGAAACATTCTCTTGGATAACTTTTGTCTTGTGAAACACATTTGCAAACTTTTCTCAATCCTACCTTTGGAAAACTTGGATTTTGCTCTCCCCCCACTTTTGGGAGCTGAGCTCCACCATGTCTATTGTGTAACCTTTCCATTTTCTTGTCTATCACGTAAATCCTTGACATTTTTTGTAGATCTATAATTGAGGGAGGTATAGATATATATATCTACTCAAGAATTTTTTATCTCAAGCATTTTTTTCTTTGTATTTGGTGTAAGTATATTTTTTAAGAATCATTATACTCTGCAACAAAGACCTACAACTATAAGAAGGTATAGATCTAGATATCTACTTTATACTTTAGATTTCTATAGTCCAAGAGCTTTTTTCTTAATATTTTCCTAATTTTCAATCTAGATCTAGAGAGTTCAAGGTGCACTATAACTTTGAGAATCAAGAAGGAAGTTCCATATCAAAAAGGTAGTCTCAAGGAGGTAAATATGTACAACTATACTTTAGATTTCTCTATTTCAAACATTTTGTCTTTGAATTTGGTAAAGATTATTTCTACTCAAAGTTTTTCCTCTTTTTAGTGAATATCGAAAGAGTTGAAGGTTGTAATAGAAACATGGGTCCACATTAAAGATGATCCATAACAAAATTCAATCTTTTAGTGGAGCAATTTTGAAGAGGATGGAATTTGAAGCATCAATTTTTTTACAAGAAATATGTGGATTACCATGAAGCCAAACATTAGAGGAGCTCATAAAGTTCCAAGGAACTATCTGAACTAGATAAAATATCTCTTGAAAGGATACATCATTGACCTCAAAGATAGCTCAAAGGGAAACATGGTTAAATTTCAACATATCCACAATGGGTTGCAATTAAAAATCCATGAAAATGAAATGGCAAGATATCCATCAAATTGTGAGTGGAACTTAATTTGCTTTTTTTAATCATCAAGAATGTCATGGGTGAACACTATTTTGGAGATGTTTTTCCATCAAACTTCTATGAATGGGAATCCTAGGAATCATTTACAAGAAGTTTTAATGTGATGCATGTGAATATAAGGAGTTTGAAATATGCAGGTGTTAATCCCTCTAAATTAGTTGAGAGAAAAATTGTTTCTATAAATGCATTTATGTAGTTCCTTCATCATCAAGGGGATACGCTTGATTTGAGAATAAATGTGTTTTTGTATACCTTTCGTGCAGGGAAAATCCATCAAACACCATTGATATTGATTGAAAGAAACATGGGAGTCCAACATTCGATAAGTTGCTTCCTTGATCATGGAGAGAAAGTATAGTGGAGCATAAAGGTGACACAATCAAATGTCCCTTTATCACTGACATGACAATTCGATATAGCCTAAATAAGCAAAAAATATTTATTGTCTTTCTTTACAGAAGATGGAGACTAGCAAGTCAAGGATGGGAAGCATTAGATTTTGACATATCAACTTTAGAACATATATCTATTCACATTTGTGATGAAGAAGATATAATCCGTCTCACTGTGAATGAAGATCAAGCTATATGCAAGCAACAAAAGACATCACTTTTATGTAAGAAAATGAGCTCATCGTGGTATGATTAACATACAATTATGTTGAGTACAATGGACACGGACCCATGAATTTGTAGTTGTGATATATAATTGATAGTAATTGAGAACTATAACGATTTTATTATATTTTATTCTTTTAAGTTTGAGTTAAAAAAGTTAAAGTATAAACTTCACTTTCTTCTAACTTCACTCAATTTTTGCAAACTTTGTGAGAGCACTTGTGTGCACTAGCCTATGCGTGCTCTTGATCTTAAGGATATGGATCCTAGAGAATCTGCATTGATCGCGATGTTGGTGACCCATAACCTTAATCGTGAGGAGTAGCTCCATTTTCAATGTGGAAATAGGTATCTATAGGATTCTAATGCTTCATCCTAAAGCATTCAAGAAAATACAACAATACATATACAAGAATGTATAGCAACGAGTCGTAACTGTTGATGTATGGAACACCACAAGGAATGAATTAATGTGACACTAGAACACCTCTATGGTCACCATTAACTCATTGCTACTCCAAACTTTGAGAAATGATAGTCTAAACTGAGAACTTTGCTTCTATAGAAATTCCTAGTCACTGAAATAACATACCTTCAGTATTTTGCTAATTTGTCTTAGCACAAATATTATTTCTCCAAGATTTTTTGGTGGATGGAAGTAGAAGAGTAGCACTTTCCAACAAGCTATCATATGCAAGAAATGGATCTCTAGAACTCAAGATATAGCCTTCACAAGATGACCCTGTATGAGTTCCAAAAGTGGAAATTTTGCCTGTTTTAGTAAAGATATCTGTCTAAAAATGAAAATATGATGCTTAGCATCGACTTGCAACCAAAAGTCGATGCCACGCATTGACGTTCAGCTTTTTAAACCACTTTTTCAGCGCCTGAACTTGCCGATTGAACACAGACATGAACAAGACCACTTTTGTGTTAGAAGTCGATGCGAGGCATCGACTTTATGTTGAAACTCGATGCTAGGCATCGAGTTGCTCCACAAACTTCATCTTTTCAAGAAGATTTTGCAGCAGATAAAATTCAGATATAAAGACAAGGACTTATTAGCTAAGATTCGATGCCAGGCATCGACTTCCCGCATAAAACTCAACCTTTCAACATACATTCGATGCGTCAACATTTCATACAAAGAATGGAACACTTTGCAAAGCAGATGTCTCGCCTCGGACCGACACAAAGTTCTCCTTCTCATGGGACACGACACGTCGAGCTCGCTTGGTCTCAAATGGCACAATGGGAATAGCCTATCAAAAATCCCGAACATCAAAGAAATGATTGACTATCAGGTTAACCTCAACAAGAAGTGGTGCCTGTCATGGACGCGGCTTCGGTGGGACATGAAGTTCATGGCTATCTGGCACCCCCTCATAGAAATCAAAAAGTCTGTCCTCTTATGGAAAATTCCTTATCATGGAATCTGGACCAACCTTAAGGCTAGAAAATTTTGTGGGATTCCTCCCTGGTGTAAACGTTTCTACCGGTCTATCGAAGATGTTTCACAAATCTTCTTTACCTGCCCTAACTCGAACAGACTCTGGCACACGGTTGGAAAGAAAATTAGACTTCGAAAACATCTCAGTTGGTAGCAAGCCCTGCAGGGAGAAGCGATCGGCTGCTCCGCGACTCTCTAGAATGCCATCAGAGGGGAGGTCCTATGGAAAATTTGGCGGGAAGGATGTGCTTTCAACTTCGGTGACTCCCCCAAAGAGTGGTCAATTGAGAAATCATTGTTCCTTCTTGGCAAAAGGATTGTTAACTGTAAGAAATCCCCCCGCCCCCTTCAGGTATCATCAAGTACTCCTTTTGATCAATAACAAGCTTAAACCCAAGTGGGCCCCACATGAGGGTGATGAGAGGGTGATTAACCTTCTTTGTAATGCCATCTAAGCTATGTAAAAGCTTCCCCTGCTTTGTGGGATTTGGGGGGTCCCGTGGGCACTAGTCCCCTTCTCTTGTACTTTTCTTTATTTAATTGAAGTCCGATAGAGTAGGCTAATGCCGAACTTCCTTTATATTAAAAAAAAAACTATGGTGATTATCTTCATGTAGTGCAAATAACCACATGGTAGTTCTTGAACGCCATAGAATTATGTCAAATAAGAGTGAAAATAAAGGTACAACCTTATGTAAATATGACTTGGGTAAGAGTAAAAGGATGAATGGAGATCTAGTTAAGCACCAAAAATCACCAAAGACAATGGATGGACAAAAGAAAGAAATGGAATGGTCATGAGGGGAGAGAGAGAGAGAGAGAGAGAGAGAGAGCAAGGGTAGATGAAGAGTCACATGATCCCCTAGACTTTTCTCCTAGTATCGAAGGCATTTGGACATGGATTTCTTTGAAAAACGCAAGGAAAGAGTAAGGAAAAAACCATTGTGTTTCCTACAGCATATCATATAAAAAATTCCCAGAATAGTATAATGAAGGCACAAAATGTATTCTAGTAGTACTCTTTCTTACATAGTGATCTTGTAGAAGCCATATATTTATGTGTGTATATCCAACTAATCCCATTGCACATGTGGGAGATGTTAGATTGGGAAGTGAAAATGTAGCCAAGGTGCTATCATATGTATTGCATGTTCTTTCAATCACAAAGAATTTGAATTCAATAATTCAAATGGTAGAGAAAGGATAGCACGTCACCGTAAATAACAAAAGATGTTTCATTAGACCCCAAATGAAGGAAACAATCATGTATCTCAAGTGAGAAGAGAAGGCACAAGATCTTTACTTTGGACATCTTACTCAAATGGGCAAGGTAAATTTACATTATCTTTGGAAATAAAAAGAGTGCTCACCTTGATCTTTGGCATAAGAGGATAGGCCATATCAATGTTCCCCAGTTGAAGAATATAAGAAGGTTTAAAATGGTAAGAGGCTTACAAAGACTTGAAGAAAATAACCTACATCCGTTTTGTGAAGGTTTCCAATTTGGAAAACAAGATAGATAGCCATTTAAAAGAAGTGCATATGGAATTCTAAATGCCATAGACTTGGTACATATTAATGTGTGGGGAACCTTCAAGGAATGTTGTGCTTGATATGTTCAAGAAGTTTTGATCATAAGTTTAGAAGGAAACATGTAGAAGTATTAAAGCACTAAGGTGGGTGAGGAGGGTATTTACCAAACTTGGTATTTTCTCAATTTTCTCAATACTTGATGGATAATGGCACAAAAGGACAATTTATATGTAGGAACACACCTCAACAAAATGGGTTAGCCAAAAGGAAGAACAGATAGACAATGGAGGTAGCTAGCGGTATGATAAATGGGATGAATATTCCCTTATAAATAGGGTTCTAATGAGTGAAGTATATGAAATTTCCCATTATAAGATTTATTTTGGCAAGAAAATAGATTTAGAACATCTCAAGATGTTTGGGTACATATGCTTTGTGCACATATCATAAGGGCAAAGAAGTGTTAGACCCTAGCTAAAAAACATGCACCTTTAAATATTATTCTTTTGTGAAAAAGAATTATAAATGCTATAAACCCATAACCAGACAACTTAGAACCTAAAGGGATCGTCTTTGATTAATTAATACATTGTTATGAAAACAAAGGTAAAGACAAGATAATTGAAGATGATATGGATGACTACATAATTCATCAAAATGTCCATATGATGCAGCAATACACTTCTATATCAGGTCCAAAGGCTTTCAAATCTTCTTGAGCTATCCAAACGTGCAATAGATTCAAGGTCAAGATGAAGGACCTAGTGGTGACACACTTAGTGAAGGTGAAGATGATTATGAAGAAGTTGCTACTCCAAAGGTGAAGCTATGAAATCTGAGGAAGACACTCTCAAAAGGGAATGAATTTCTACTAGGAAGAAAAAACCCATTCAAAGGATGAGGTATGATAGTTTCATGGACAAATACTTTCTTATATAATGCACGTTGTTCAAGGCAAGGATCTAGATACATATGAAGAGGTGTCAACCACAGATGAATGGAATCAGGATATGGATGAAGAAATCAAAGCATATACAAAGTATGAAACATAGGATCTTTGAACTAAGAAGGAAGTAATGAATATTGTATAGAAAAAATTGCACAAAAAAAATAAATGTACACGAAAGCTTGGCAAGGTGAAAGCCAAGGGTAATAGCAAAATGTTTCAGTCAAACACAGATTATGAATAATCCTATAGTCCAATAGCTAATAAGGTTACAATTAGGACTTTATTTGCTTGGCGGGATTCCAAAAAACAGCCCATCTATCATCTTCACATCAAAAATGCATTTTCGAGTGGTGGATGTCAAGAGGAGGTGTATATGATTCAACGAATAGGACATGAGGATGGAAAGCATGTAGATTTTATGTGTATATTGACAAGGCCTTGTATGTCCTTAATCAAGTTCCAAGGGCTTGGAATTAAATTTTGGTGGATTGCATGAGAAAGTGTGCATATAATCTAAGTGTTGCAGATCTATATTTGCACATGAACAAAGAAGGGAACAAGGTTGGCGTCATATGCATCTATGTAGAGGACCTAACCATAATAGGGAATGATATTATAGGTATAAAAGAAATCAAAGGAAATATTAGAAAGGAGTTCAAAAGCTATAATTTATGAGAGTTGAAGTATTTTCTTGTTATAGAATTTGTTTATGCAAAAGAAGGCTTCTATTTACTTCAAACAAGGCATTTGTTGGGTATTCTCTACAGGTTTGGCATGATTGAATGCAAACAAGTGACACAACCAATCGATTAAAATACAAAAGTGATTCTCAACGTTGATAATAAGATTAAAGAATCTAAGCTATATAGGATTATGGTTGTATCATTGATCTATGAAAGCAGAACATAGCCTAACGTAACCTATGTTGTATGAATATCAACTCAATTCATGGATGCACCCACAATTGAGCATCTTAATGAGGCAAAAGAGTTCTTAGGTATGTGAAGCATACCATAAATCATGGAATGCAATATATGTATGGAGAGAAGTTGAATTTTGGAGCATGGAGCGATTTTGTTTGGTCTGTAGTAATTGATGATCAAAGAAATGTATGTATTTATGGTAGGTACAAAACCCATATCTTGGATCTCTAAGAAATAAACCAAATTTTCATTGTCCTCCATACAAGTTGAGTATATTTTATAATCTCTTACTACTTGTGAAGCTATGTGGTTAAAAAGGCTCTCAAGTGATCCTATTGTGCAGGTCTAGACAATTCCTATCTATGGGGATAATATTCCTAATATTCCTTTGCCATAAATCCTATGTATAATGCTAGAAGCAAGCACATAGAAGTGTACTATCATTTATGAGAGGTCTAGTGGGTACTATGGCCATTCACCTGCACAATTCTACTTTCAAAGTTAAAGCTCGAAGAATAGGTACTTGCCAAAACTCCATTTATAAAATATATATACATATATTTTTTATTTTGTATACTCTTAATATCTCCATGGAAAGAATGTCCTTACGATGGAGTCCTTGGATTAACAAAACCTTATAGAAGACCATTAAAGAAAAATTGGACTGTTTGAAATGCAAGCTCACCTTCCATGCTCTCTCTCTCTCGATCCGTACTTGAAACAGAAAAATCATTAAAAAACCCATTAAGCATACACATATCTACACACATAGGCAAACGCATGCACATGTATACTTTCTATAGGTAACTCACATACACACACACTTCATGCATACGTACACGTACACACGCGTAACACACAAGCAGCACACATTCACTGACCCTTAACACACATGAAACACACGTACACACACTACACTCACACACGTATATTTGTTTCATTTATTTCGTTTTTGTATTATTTTCTTATTTTGATTTCTATTCGAATTTATACTTGAGAGCACGTTAGGATATATACTTATTTATCAACTACGGACACATAGAAACACTTAGACACACGCATACACGGTCACATAGGCACACGCATACACGGTCACATAGATATTGATACACGCATGCACGTTCACATAGGTATTGATACATACATATGCACATACACACACAAGACATACATACAAGCACATATAGGACACAGATATTCACTTTCAATAAGCTTGATTGCACACATAGTCCAATACGTACATACAATTTTTTTGCATACACAAACACACAAATTAACATACGCATCATAGAAACACAAACACGCACACCCATACACACACATTTATATATCCACAAATTCTCATATACATAAATGCTCAAGTGTATTTGCATAAAACATAAAGACACATGTACATACACACATCCACATATCCTCATCCCAATAGTTACACACAATCTTTAACACATACCTAAAATTAGATGCACACACACATAGGTATTCATATATTCACATGCTCACTTACACACAAGCAGACAAATACACATATTCCCCACCACACATAGAACCCATATGGACACAAGCACACACACACCTACACATGTACACATACACATAGAACACACAAGCACACGTATACTCATATGCACACATAACACATAAAACCCATATAGGCACGAGCACAACCATTCCCGCATTCATAAAGTCACACATGCCCTCACATATAAGTACACATTCACACATAGAGCCCACATATAGATATTAGGCATATATATAGATGCACATTTATAAATACAACCATATACCTATACACACGTCATTGGAACCACAAAGCACAAGAGCACATATACACAAACACACATGTTTTGATATCACACACATGTTTTGATAAAATGTTTTGATTTTGTTGTTGTTTGTTTCTTCATTGTTGTTGTTTTGTTTCTTGAGCTACAAAACGGAACATCATTGCAATTATTAAACAAGGTTAGAAAACATAACCAAGATGAGAGGGAAAGAAGCTTTTTACTTTTTTTTGTAATCCGCATATCTATTTTTTGGTTTCTAATGAATTTTGCATTTTTTTCTATTTTCAATTTACTTTGTTTGTTCTATTTCTAACTTTTATTTTCTTTTTCTTAATTTCTTTTTTAATATATTTATTTTCTAATTAATTTTTTTATTTTTTAATTTAGTTTCATTTTTCTACTTTTTATTATCATGTTCTATTTTTATTTACTAAGTAATTTAGCTAAATCTTTAATGGCTAATCATAAAGCTAACGTAAACATTTTGCCCGCTTGCATAGCGTGTCGAAATTCCAACCTCTCACTCTCTCTCTCTATCTCTCTTCCACTCTATTTCTCTATCTCTCTTCCACTCTATTTCTCTATCTCTCTCTACTCCTCTACATTTTATACACCTTCCTGCTTGCATCCCTCCTTCTCTTTATCTCTCTCTCTACTCCTCTATATTCTTCTTGCATCTACAAGCTCATCGTCTTCCCCCTCTCTCTCTCCCCCTTTGTCTCTCTCTATCTCTCTTCCTTCTGCCTACATAGGCTCTCTCTCTCTACCTCTCTCTCTGTACTCCTCTTCATTCTTCTTGCATGTACAAGCTCACTTCCCCCTCTCTCTCTACCTCTATCTCTCTTTATATCTCTACATTTTTCCTACATAGGTTCTCTCTCTCTCTCTCTCTCTCTCTCTCCATCGTGATAAAGGAAATACTCCATGGAACATTCCCCATTGAAGTAAAAAATCATTCATATTTTTTAGGTCACTTGAACCGGCCTAAGCCACGTATGAGGATTATGTGGGTGGTGGCCACCCACATTTGATCACCCATGTATAGCCATCCATAGAAAGTCACAACTCTCCATTAACCTATATATACATGACCTCCACACTACCCCACATATCGAATTGAGCCAGCATACCTCTACCTTGTAATTCTCTATCTAGAGTTGTCTAGATCATCATTGAAGCTCTACCTTGAGAGCACACAAGTGGACAATGCCATCTTCTTTGTGCTTGTTGTTAGTAGCAATTTTCAAAATTCTACTATATTTGTTCTCTTCTCTACTAGTGCTCCTTTGTTGTCTTGCGTAACCACTTCCTTACATTTAAGAAGTTCTTGATTAAGACTATCACCAACTAGAGAGATGACACTCCTCCAAACATAATGTATCTATTAATAGCTCTCTCAAATGTCTACCAACTCAAGCAAGTGAATACTATGCTACTAAGTGTCATCCATGTAATTACATGTGCTCCAAGGGCTATAGTTAATTGATAGAACCCTCTAGAGGATTGAGCTTAGGTTTGAGTAAAATATACTCTAATCTTGTTGATCCTTCTAGGATGTGAAGCGAAGACCTCCCACTAGATCTTTATGCCTATACAAGATTCACCAACTGATGTCCAATTTAAGATCGATCTAAATCAATCAAACTCTTTACTTTATAACATTCTTCCCCCCTCAAAAAATCCTTTTCATCCTCAAAAATATGAGCTCATGATCCAAACAATATGGAGTATTTTTGTAGACATACCCATGAGCTTATGATAGAAACAATATGGATTATTATCATAGATCCGCTGGATTTTAGCCTAAGCGGCATCATGTTGTGTAGATCAACTTTAACTTGTCAATCCAAGTATCTTTACCTATTCAAGTGTTTGAAGAAAAATCTCACAAATCCATGGACTTCATAAATATGCTCAAGAAGAAGATCAACCCATATACATGCACATAAGAGTGAGAAATACATGTCAAACATGCATAAAAACACTAACCTAGGGTGGCTATAGGATAACGACACCTCAAACACACCATGGAAGCTCCGATGAAGAAGGAGATGGAGGAGAAGAGTCTACAATGAGAGATGCACGAATTTTGTCTCAATTGAATGAAGATCCCCTACAAAGTTAGGGTTTTTCACTTTTATACTAAAAGTTATGAAACTTTTCACATGCAATTTTGACAAAGTTAACTGCAAAATTAGTCCTAGAGCTTGAAAAATGAATAGGATGGATTTAAAGTTATTGGTAAATATCCTTAAAGGTGGTTAACAACTCTTAAGGCTTAAGCAATCCTTGGCCTTTACAAAAGAGGAATGTTTTTTTTTTATAGAAATCCTTTTACATATGATCCAACTATGCAAGAATTTCCCTAACTATATGTAGATATGGCAATGATTGCCTTCGTTTTCCACACTTCTAATTTCTTGGCAAGCTACAAGGGATCAAGGGTTAATGACCCATTTGAAAATTTTTTTGGGCTTCTTTGCTTCAAACTTTTGCTTCTCTTTCTTCTGTCTGTAGTCTCTTCCAGCAATTCCTCCTCTCCTAAGCCTCGTGGTCATTGAGAAGCAGGTAGTGGAGCTTGGCGAGATCTATAACTGATTTTCCCTTAGCTGGAGTTCCACATCTGTCCTATAATCTTTTCAGGCTAGAATGAGCTTTCTTGCCCCATTGCACAAGTTTCAAACTAGATGTGATTATATCCATATTCATGGCATTGAATCGGGCAGCATAACTGTTCGGAGGGTATTACAAAAATAATTCACAGTGTTTTTTAAAAAATATCGTATGAAAAGTTTCCTCAAAATCCGCCATATGATGGCTATCAAAAAAACCGAATTTGGGTATAGTAGGCTATGAGGCGCTTGAGAGCTGGGGTTTTACGAAAGTAAAAAAGTAGGTGGGTAACTTTATATCAAAATCCAAGTAGGTATTTGTCTTGGCATGGGATTATGTGAGAATATTGTGAGGAAAACTTAAATGGTTCTAGTATCTTGAGCAACATTTTCCACGTTGGATGGGGTAACATCCCTGCCATTGCATTCCAAAAAGAGCTTCTTCTTCTTCCCTCTGTTGTTCGCGTGCTTCCATAGACGTCTAACTCCAACAATTGGTATCAGAGCAGGTCGTCGCTTCATCTAGGGCGTCGTCGACACTCCTCTGTTTGCAGTCTCAGAATCATACGAATTTTGGTGAGCATACTCAAGGTGTTTTCGATATCAAAACCGCTTCGCTTTGTGGTGCCGAAATCGCGGTCTGAGCTCGTTTCGGCCTTCGAACGCACTATCGCAGCGCTTGTGTACGCTATTTCATCTTTTTATGCCAAAGGTATATACCTGTTTCTCTTCACCAGTATAAAATTCTCGAAGTCTACTACAGGTTTAGCAGAACTCGTCTGAGCAGTTCCGTTCAACTTTTTGAGATATAGTCAATTTTCTGCATCAAGGTATTTTAGTCACCAGCCTGGCTGAAAGTAGTGATGTATTCCATATGTTGGCTGTTGAGGATAAGTTGGATGGTACCAACTACCCATTATGGGCTTATATGATGCAAACATGTATTGGTTGCAAAAGGATTGTGGAACATTGTGCAGGGGGTTGAAAGACGCCTTATTACACCTGTAGCAATAGGTACTGCGAATACAGGTGTTGGAGCTGATGAAGATGGTGTCGAAGATGATATTGTGCAGATTCCTATTCGTTGCTACTGTTTCTGTTGCACCTACTGCAGAGCAGATTCGTTGGGATGGCAGAGATGCCCAGGCACATGCATTGATAGCTTTCTCTGTCAAACGTGCCATTATTCCTCATATTCGCTCTTGCAGAACAGCTAAGGATGCTTGGGATACACTTACCACATTGTACCAAGCTAGGAATGAGGCTCGTGTTGCTTACCTCCGAAAACAGTTGGAGAGTAAGCACATGAATGAAGGTGATTCTATGGACAGTTTCCTAACAAAGATCAAAGACTTGAAGGAATAGTTGATTTCTGTTGATGAGGTTATACCAGATAGCTCACTTTTGCAGACCCTTCTGAATGGTCTTCCTGATCATATCAGAGTTTTGCTTCTACTCTTTGGTTGATGATGAAAGGCAATCCGAATGCCTTGTAGGGCAAAGGAAAATGGAGCTCTTCAACTAGTAAGCAGAAATTTGCTAATTCTGCATATTCGAAGAAGGAAGATAAAGATGAGAAGAAATCAGAAAAGCAGAAATTGTTTTGTAAGTACTGTAAAGGGAATGATCATATCATAAAGAACTGTCCAAAACTGGCTGCAAAAGAGGCAAAGAAGAAAGAGGCTGGAATGGTTGTTGCAGAAGCCTCTACACCAAAAACGGAGTCTGCTAATCTTGTGCAGGAAGAAGAATGGGCGTTCACTACTGTTTGCAGTTTTGACTAAAAATGATGCTCACCAAGGAATGCATAACATCTGCTCTCCTAGAACTCGCCAACTGAAATTAGGCTCATAGGGAATGAAGGCACATAGCGTACATGTCTGAGTATAAGTGATGCTCCACTAGTTAGCATAAGAAATACATCTGCTACACCCTCAATATCATATGTCATACCATCAAGCATATGCACACATCCACGACTCTCACATGAGAATCCACAAAACCACTCCCAATGTGGAGTAATATGAAAAGTAGCTAATGCATCAAGCAACCAAGCTATATATGTGATATCCAATGAACAAGAGGAATCCTGAGATGAACCATAGGAGAAAGTGATATCACCATCAGTAGCATAATCAACTGCCATAGAATCTCCTGAAACCAGTACCTGACTTGCATCGCATGCATGTCTCCCACATCGTCGTTGCATTCGCCTAAAGCAATGTCGTCGAATATGGCCCTCATAACCATAGTGCCAACATCAAAGCTGTCGATGTGATCTATGTCTCACATGAATCAATGGACTCACATACAAATCATGTAGTCTCTGCCATAATGCATTACTCGTCTCCTCATGCATAAGAGACTCATATATAGAATCCACAAACTGTAATCAGATAATGGAGCTGGCCAATGCATCCATATCCAGCTATACATGGTCGGGCATGTCACGAGGCCTCTGTGCGTCTCTATGCACATACATGTGTAACCCTGCATGAACCAATGTATGCCACATCTGAGCTTTCCATCCTGGAAAGTCAGTGCCATCAAACTGAGAAGACACCATGCTCGCAATCCAAGAGACTAGCAATGTAACAAGAGACTAGAAACTATACTCTATCCTCAATATGATCACATCTGCATATCCATATGCATAACTCACATCATAAATATCTCGCTGGAGAAGAAACCATGTGAACCACATGTCACATAACCATGCATTTAGCATGCACATAAAACCAAGCCACATGAGCATAAGACTGCTCACGAAGTCTCCAAACTGACCAAGTAGATGTGAAGGAATCTTGGAAAAAATTTGGCAAAGTATCCCTTGCAAACTGAGCAATCAAACAAGATAACCAGTAGCAAAAGAACAATGAGTAACATGTCACCACCTATCACGGATCCAAGCAAAGATAATGGCAAATATATATGTCAAAAATTGATGGTAATACATGTCTAAAATGGTAATACACCTCCCACTCAAGAATGAATCGTATAAGATGGTCCAACCTGTCACGAATAACCTGGCTCTGTATTTTGCAATTTCAGCAACCTTGCAATTAGAACTTGGATTTGTGTTCTTCTACAAAGTTGTAGAGGCTATTCCAAGCTACGGGTAGCAAGTTGAATCATCTCATTGATTTGTAAAACTCAACTTATAGCCAAAACACTGACATGTTGTCCAAGTGATTGTAGATTCATTTTATATATCAGTCTACGTTTTTTGAATTTTTGGCACTCTAGAAGTCAGAACCGGGTTCTGCATCCTTGTGTGAAGTTGTTAGCCCTCTGTGTAAGCTATGCACAGAACTTTAAAATGCATCAAGCCAAGCTTCCAAGCTGGAGTTATGGCTAGCATACTAAACTGCTATTAAGAGATGCCGACCTGCATTTTCACCTCTTGTGACCTAAGCTTCCATTGAAGCTTTTTGCACACAAGCCTTCAGCATCCTCTGATATCAATGAAGGGCTTTGGTATGCAGAACAAGAGTAGGAAGGAAGAGATGGAGAGAGGGAAGAGAGGAAAGACACGTGCGGATGAGTGGGAGCCTCAAAACCCACATAATAATCTCTCTTAAGCCAATGCTCTATATATGATGTATATATATATGAATATGGGGGTAAGGTCACATGACCCTTACATCCCCAACATATACTACATTACCACCCCAATCTTGTACCATTTGTAGTTGGCAAGAGTGGCTTCAAACTCTACACTAGAAGTATTCAAGGTTACTCCTTCTAGGAATCCTTCTGGTTTGTCCATATGTCCACTTCTAGTTGTATTTTCATTCCACCTGGCCTTAATGCCACTTTACCCCACTTAATCCACAAGGACTTGGTAGCAATTGTTACACCTGCCCCTATGAACATTGGGGTTTTAGTGTTCATATCATTGAAAGTAATAGGAATACAAGTATTCCCTTCTCCACCATCAATTTATTCTCCTATTGTATCTAGGGGTATTTTCTTCACTTGATTGTCTATTATCACCTTTGAGGGATCTATGGAAACTTGTCGAGCTACATCATCCGAGTAGTGAGGTTTCAATTTGATTACCTCTTCTATTGTGAGAGTAAAATTCACTCGAGTTGTTTTGATATCAACTAGTATCCCTTGAGAAATCTCAAGGTCACTCTTCTTTTAACAAAGAAGTGTTGTCTTTTTGCATTCTGAAGTGTCTTCATGTAGAGGTAGATATATTGGTAAGGTAGTTAGGTTGGCAATCTCATAGTGAAACATTTCCTCACTATTAGGTCTAAAGCTTTGGAAATCTAGATAATTCATTGTATTAAATGCTCCTCCATCAAGCTCATTGAATGGAGCCTTTGGTACCTAGCACTTCTTCCATTTTTCCTCTTATACTTCATGCCACAACTTATCCTGCAAAGACAACAATATCTAGGATATTGAAGTTGAATTCTTCATTTAGAAAGGGCTATGTTTAGGCTCTTCTTGATACTTAGCCTTGTGCTTCATGTTTTGATCTCAGATCTCAAAAAGATTCTTTTACATTCTATGTTTGGAGGCTTGGACTCGGATATACATCTTTGGAATAGTCCTAAATTCCTCTCGTGTCTCTTGCAAAAGTAGTTTTAGAGCTTCTAGAAATAGTATGATTGTCTCTCTTTGTGCTAATTCTTCATTGCTATTGTATAAGGGTGACTTTGGTGTACACACATTAGGAAGATTAGTGTCGTGAATGATTGGATTTTCCTTAACAAGATCAACTTGTACTATACTTGGTGGTGGACCATACACCATAAGATGAGAGACCTGGACTCGGATTCCCAAAAATATTCTTTTACATTCTATGTTTGGAGACCTGGACTCAGATATATATCTTTGGAATAGTCCTAAATTCCTCTGGTGTCTCTTGTAGAAGTAGTGTTAGAGCTTCTAAAAATAGTATGATTGTCTCTCTTTGTGCTAATTCTCCATTTCCATTCTATAAGGGTTACTTTGGTGTACACACATTAGGAAGATTAGTGTCGTGAATGAATGGATTTTTCTTAACAAGATCAACTTGTACTATACTTGGTGGTGCACCACACACCATAACATGAGAGAGTAGATTAGGACTGTGAGGATAGTTCACTGAATAATTCATCTATTGGAACCAAGGCTTAGTCATTCTAGTTTTAGAAAAAGGATTAGGTACCTTCTTTAACAACATCTGAGCCATCTTAATCATTCTTCTACACATATCCAACCTATCTCTTTCTAGGTCAACTCTAGGGTAGCACTTGTCATGATTTATAATTGATGCTCCTATGGCTATCCTAGCTTGATAAGCTTTGATGAGATTTTGGAGAACTTTAGGTATTGGCGTTGCCAATATTAATATCACTCTTTGTCGCTCATGTTGTAGGCTTTGTCTTTCATTATGAGCTTCTCGAAGTCCACCAATGCCCACAAGTTCTCATACTTATCTTTTGCAGTAGAAACATCCCTAAAATCTAAACAAGGAAATTCTTTGGCTAGGACAATTGCTTGTTTGCAAAGGAAGGTATTTCAATGTAAGTGGAGTATTGTATCGGTAGAAGTACACTCCTAGTAATGCTTAAAGTCCTTCCTTGTTGGTATTCTCAATCAAACCCTCTTTTGTAGAGTTTTGATGGCCCTAAACTTTGACGTTAAAGTAGGAAATGTTTACCAAGAATACCCTATTTTCCACCCTACATGTAATCCTTAGGAATCTTTCAAAGCTCAAAAGGCTCGATACATCCCCTTTGCATGTAAAAAGCTTAATACATAGTTTCCGTGGCTAGAGCATATTGCTAGATTGCAAAGGATAGTTTTAACTTTAAATTGAGCACATCTTAAGTTACCATTGAGCTTCGCTTTATTCATGTCAATGTTCTTTCCTGGTATTCCCTGTAAAATCCTGGGTTTGCAAATGTCCGGTGACCCTAGGCCTTATCTTTCCTAAGTGATGGTTTTCAACTCAATACTTCACCAAACTATTTTGAACATATTTCCCTGATGTGCCCATAGTAATGTGGCATAAACTGACTTCATTATGCACTTGTAATAGAGCTTTGTGCAATCCGTCGATTGCTATGCTAGGGTAGTTGGATGAATGAAACTTGGTGTTTTTTGGGACTCTTTTGATTCGTCTGATACAACTATAGAATTCCAATGTGCTCAAATTACGATGTTTTCTAGGCCCTTGTAGATGGACAAGTGCCGTAGCGGCAAACGATTTTGTTTAGATATCTTTGATCATCCCCAACTCCTAATATCTCTTTGAGTTCTCTCTATTTTCCATGAGAACCCTTACTCTCATAAAATGTCACATAACACCTTGAATGACCAATAGGCCATTGCTCTTCGTGAGCAATAACTTGTTGGGTACATTAAATCAGGGACATCGAAAACCCCTCTTTCCTTGCTCATGCAAACAAATGATAGCCCTACGCTTCATCCAAACAAGCTTTCCAAAGCACAACACTAGTCTAAATGCATGGTCTCAATACCCGGATGCCTTTATATGTGAACCCTTCTTCCTAAACAACCTTCAAATCCCAACACGCTAACTCGACTGCTATGTGAGGAAGGTATGCAATGCGTCACCTTCTCCCTTTCCTAATCCCCATTGTAGCGCATAAAACTCCCCTTCATTGTTTAATTATTAATGACTCAAAACTCACAACGGAAATTCCCCTACGGACTAGTCCCAGTTCGCTGGCTTAGTGGTTGGGCCTCTCGCCTTTTGAGGCGAGGGCGAGGGTTCAATCCCTGGCAACAACATGTAAGCGACATGTAATCTGGAAAGATCTTGCATTGTGGCTGAGTGCCACCATTTGTCTATCTCTGCGGTAGTGTTGACCGCCGTTTAAACCAGCCTTGTAAACCCTTGTTCTTGTGGGATAAGGGGAGTCCCATGGGTACTATGCCCTTCCTTGTACAGTTGCAATTTCAAAGTTAAAGTTCGGAGGAGTAGGCTTCGGCCGAACCTCCATTTGTTAAAAAACAAAAATCCCCTACAGACTGTTTGTTTGCCCTCACTCTCACTGCTTTGTGAAGCTTCCAATAAGTTGCCCTTTTGATCCCTTTGTGGTACACCTAGTCTCCAACACCTGCTTCGACGACTCTATGCCATGGTAGCGCTACCCAAATGCAACCCACTAGCATGTACCCCACTAGCATGCGTGTAGAGAGTAGCCAACTCCATGTATGCAAAGGCAATACCTCTCCTTTTTTCTGAGTGTGCTTTACAAGATTTAAGCCGTGCCCCCTTTTTTTTATATCTTTCTTCATAAAAAAAAGTCCGCCAAAACTAGATCCCTACATAAAACAAGAAGCAAATCTTCCCTAAAATTGGACACGAAGATGAAATGAGCCTGTGCACACAGGCATTACTCATTGTACCCTAGTCAATACAATGAGCAAGTCATGCTTAAGATTATGAAAATGGCAAAAAGGACCTTCAAACAACCAAAGGACAAACCACCATATGAAGGTCCCCTATAAAGTTAGGAATTTTCAGTGCTATAATAAAATTTATGAGCCTTCTTTGATACCAATTATTGGTGCCGTACTACTAGCTATCACAGTGGATGCAAAATATAAACTGGAAACATCGACGATCATGTACTCATCAACAATGTTGCCATCCATGGGCATATACAATGTAAGCGGATATAACAACAAGCAAAAGATCTTGAAAACATCGATGATCATGTACTCATCAACAATGTTGTCATCCATGGGCATATACAATGTAAGCAAATATAACAACAAGCAAAAGATCTTGAAAACATCGATGATCATGTACTCATTAACAATGTTGCCATCCATGGGCATATACAATGTAAGCGATATAACAACAAGCAAAAGATCTTGAAAACATGTAACGATCGTCTAAAACTCCACTACAATGTAGATCAAAACCATTATCAACTCTGCTATAGTACAGATCGAAATAATTAGTCTTCACTTCGGTCCTCTCTCAACTACAAGGCCGAAAAGAAGCTTCCTTCACTTCGCTCTTTTCTTTAAATCTTCGGATGAAAAAAAAAATACATTGGAAATAACAAAAAATCTCAATAGTACATTTAAAGTTCATAAAAACACATTCCCATAAATGAAAATCATGCTTTGATTTATTCATCTCTAATTTTATTTTTATTATTTTCTATTTACTTTAAATCCTTTTTCTTTTTGTTTTTACAATTCTATTTTTCTATTTTCTTTTGAATACAAAGAGATCAAGTCTCTCTCTCTTTGAAACTTTCTATTGCCTTGCACGATTTGCAAGAGGCTATTTCTTTTTCCTGTTGCCTTCTCTGGAATGAAACAAATATCTCGGGCTGCTAGTATGAGAAAACTTCTGTGCTGCAACTGCCAATTCTTGCCATAATTTTCTTCGAATAAAATCCTCTCTTTCCATAATATTTTCACCCTCATCTATTCATGAAAAATATCATCTATCGATGGAGCATCAAACCATCAAATTATAAACATCTATCTTATTCTTGTTGTCAAGATCTTGCTCACGCGCATACAGAGATTACAGATGCTAAAAACACACAAACACATAGACGCAACAAGAGACGAGACAGAACGCAGTATTGGGTGCAATCTCCCCCCATGCACTCTGTTTCGACATTCCACAGAGTGCATGTATTTATAGGACTTTTGATTACGTCGAAAAGAGTGGTTACATGAGAGCGGATTCGAAAAGCAAGCGTGAAACTAAAATTTGGTAAATTTTACAGAAAGCCATTGCTTTCAATAACAAAAACTGCGGTCTACAACGACCCTTATTCTAACCATTACTTTTCTAACTGTTTCTAGCAATAGAACCTTCTACGCGGGTTTATTTACAAGCTAAATAATAATTATTCGGATTATTGATGTCCGCCCTTTCACGCCTTGCACACTCCTCACGAACCTTCAGCTTCTATATCAAAAACATCAGGAACACATTAATACATTAATAATATAACACTTTAACAATGCATTGTTCAACAATAATTTAACACTCCAACAATGCATTGTTCAACATATTCCATGTTACAATCCAACAATGCATTGTTCAATATATTCCATGTTACACTCCAACAATGCATTGTTCAACATATTCCATAAGTTATAACATGCCCCTCAGTTGGAAAAGCAACTGACCTCAGTTGATAAAATAATAAACATGGATGGCCAGTCACATGTTTCATCACTGAATAAAAAAAATAGGCATGTGCCATGTAAAAACACATGCATGGAAATGTTCATGGAGCTGTCACATTAATGTGTTTGTGTATGATATGCAGAAATTAAGTGGTCATAATGAGGTGTTAATTGTGTTTTATGTATCCATTGACATTCTTCAATAGAGTGATTTTTGTACTTAACCAAATATCGATGATATTGAGTACACGTGCATGTAGTAGTGACATCATGATCAATGATTTTCTGAGGAACTAAGATTTCAGATTGTTCTTCAATTAAGGGGACATGGGAGTGGGAAGTTGTTTACCAAAAATAATTTCAAAAGGTGCACGACCAGTAGTGGTGTGTGTAGTGTTATTGTAAGCAAACTGAAGCAATGGCAACTTTCATCCTAATAACTTTATTCTTCTTCTCTACTAAGAGAAATGGTGCTCCAAATGGGGAGGAACTAGGACTTATAAGTCCTTTCTCTAGTAAGTCTTTTACTTGGTTTTCTATTTCCTTTTGATATAGTGGGCATGTCTATAAGGTGCTTTATGAGGAGGACAACTACCAGGGACTAAGTCTATGCTATGATCAAAGGATCCTCGAGATGGTGGTAGTTTAGAGGGATACTCAGACATAAAACAATCCTTATAAGTACTCATGAAAGATTTGTATGCATCAGGAAGTGTATGAGTATAATCATTGATGACATTGACAAAAACAATGCATGAGTTGAATCCTTTCCTAAATGCACGCTTTACTTGAGTGTGACTAATCAATGGAAACGGCTGGAAATCATGTCGTGGAGACAAAGTAATGACTTGACCTTTAAATCCAAAGTTAAAGGTATGCGTATGGTAGTCAATACGTGGGTTATAATGGTGACGAAAAGGCATACCTAGTATAACATCGTAAGATTTCAAAGGTGCAATTAAAAATGTTCGTGAATCGATGGGCCTATGTTAATCGTAACATCTTGCACTTCTCGTGTTACATTATAATGACTACCTTGAAATGTAGCTTTCACTTTATACAAAGAAGGAAATGTTTGTAATTGAAGTTCTTGTACTAATAAATGTGAAATGAAGTCATGTGAACTACCATTGTCATGTAGAATTTTAACTAGTTTGTTATTTATTGTACCCTGCATGCAAAGTAGAGAGTGAAGAGAGATATCGTTACCCAAGGTACTTAAGTCCTTCTCCAATGATTCCTCTGTCCAAATAGGAGGAATTTCTTCATTATGGACCTCCATGTTATGCAATTGAGCTGTAGCCGATTTCATGTGAAGAGGTCGCAATCTGCACCTTATTTTTGTATGTCCAGGTTTACCACAATTCCAGCAAGTGATTCGTGGTCGCTTCTATTGGGCATCTAATGCTGAAGTTTGAAGGGTAGGTGGTTTGGTTGGTTGGAGAGATGCAGCAACAGGTGGAGTTGAATTACTGTAATCCTTCATGGTGCTCTTGGACCCTTAAGCTAGTGCTTTCCTCTTGGGATGTACCCTCAGGAAATGTACCTTAGCAAAGTGTACCCTGTCTGGATGTACCCTGATGTACCCTGATAGGATGTACCCTGACAGGATGTACCCTGTCTGGATGTACCCTGTCTGGATGTACCCTGAGAAGTGTACCCTGAGAAGTGTACCCTCAGAAGTGTACCCTGACAGGATGTACCCTGAGACGCGCCGCATCGCATTGCACCGTGCCACCTTGAAAAGTAAGAAAAACTGCAAGTTATGTTAAATTTAAGAAGAGAGAACTTGAGTATCAACACCAAGAGATGGAGGAGTGGTTAAAGTACTTCCCTTGAAAGTAGGAGGTTGTGGGTTCAAATCCTCCTACCTTAGGGAATCTAAACCACTCTATTGCCACTCAAAATTAAAATTGCCTCCCATGTAGCCAACGGTCGCCAAGGGAGCCTTGGGTGCCAATGTTGCCAATGTATTGCCTAAGTTATTGCCTTAGTTCTTTGCCTTAGTGGATGCCTTGGAGTAAGCCAAAGGAGTAAACGTAGGAGCAAAACGTAGGTGAAAACGTAGGTTCTGGTTCTGGAACTAGAACAGAAACAGAAACAGGAACCGGAACTGAAGACGAAGACGGAGACGGAGTCGGAGATGGAATCGGAATCGCGAACAGAGAACAGAACCCTCTGTATTGATGCGTGCAGAGCTCTGATACCACTGTTGTCAGGATCTTGCTCACGTGCATACAGAGATTACGGATGCTAAAAACACACAAACAAATAGACGCAAGAGACGAGACAGAATGCAGTATTGGGTGCAATCTCCCCCCATGCACTCAGTTTCGACAGTCCACAGAGTGCATGCATTTATAGGACTTTTGATTACGTCCAAAAGAGTGGTTACATGAGAGCGGATTCGAAAAGCAAGCGTGAAACTAAAAGTTGGTAACTTTTACAGAAAGCCATTGCTTTCAATAACAAAAACTGCGGTCTACAGCGACCCTTATTCTAACCATTACTTTTCTAACTGTTTCTAACAATAGAACCTTCTACGCGGGTTTATTTACAAGCTAAATAATAATTATTTGGATTATTGATGTCCGCCCTTTCACGCCCTCACTAATTCATAGCTTCAAGCAAACACCTCAAGAGACGGTCAGACTAGCAGGAAGACGGTTTAGGCAATACCTAGAGAGGTGCCCGATGCCTGAGTTACCCACACCAGCCAAGCAAGTGGCTTTGTTCTTAGATGGATTGTTGAGCACCAAGCTCAGGTCATATGTGTATCTGAAGGACCCCAGAACTATAGAAGAGTGCGTGCGCATGTGCATAGACATTAAGGATAATCTAGGTGAGGAGTTGGAACTATCAAAAATCTATAAGGATTTAGATAGCTCTAGTAGCCTCACATCTGGTCAATCCACATCCATTGAGGAACTTGCCGAGAAGGTAGCTCAAAAACTAGGTGTCTCTAGCAAACAAATTCCAAGATTTGCCCCAGTTAAGCGATGCTACACTTGTGGAGGTGATCATATGGCAAATGTATGTCCCATTATGGCCCAACCCTAGGTGAATCCTAGTAGCCAGTACTGCACCATAGAGCGGAGGTACACCCACCACACTGCACAGGACTGCCCATATAGCAAACAAACTGTTAGGCAAAACTACCCTCAGCCATATCCGCAACAGGGTAGATACTAGAATCATTACCCTCCACAACAATACAACAGACCACAGCAACCTTATCAGCCACCTTATCAAGGGCAGTAGAGACCTCAACTAGTCCTAGTGCAGTAACCCCCAGCTCCAACCAATGTGATCCCAGTGAAATATGCATCTGCTGAAGAAAATCCGAACAGAGCCATAGTTCCAGTCACCCCAATGCTATCAGACAGTGATCCAAGTGACCATAGTTTTGACTCCACACATATTGATAGCCCACAGGCTTACTACATGCAGTCACCCGAGCATAACGAGTCATACTATTATGAGGATCCTAGTGAAAATAGTGGGGAGCTTGAGTATGCTAATGTCATGTACACAAACCCCAACTCTAGACCTCAACCTAGGCAGGTACGACCCCCATTCCCTAGAGGACCATGCTTCAGATGTCAGGGAGATCACCTTATACGTGATTGTCCACTGCCTGCCTCTACACAACCCCAACCAGTGACAATTTAGGGTTTCTGTCAAGACTGCAGAAAAGAGCATCTCCTACGAGATTGCCCAAAGAACCCTAATAACATGCCTAAAATCACTCCTATCAATGTCGTTGGGTTAGTGGTAGACTCTACGGGAAGTATAACTTCCACAGCCCCAGTGCATGTGGTCACTAAAGCCCAAGCCTTGCAGCAAACTCAAGGAGTAGGGTAGGAAAAGAGTGCTGAGGGTAGTGAGACAGAGAGTATAACCAAGAAAAGGACAAGAGCATGGAGAGATAGCCGGGAGAGAATGAAAAGACAATGGTCACAGAAAATGAGCGAACTTGAAGCAAGCTTGAGAGAAACCAAAGCAAAGATAAGTGAACTCGCATCTCAAAACCACTCTCACACCACCCCTCCACCACCTTTCCCTTTAACCGCCAATCCATCTTCTTCCATTCCCCAACCTTTCAATATGCCACCCTTAACCCACCCACCACCCAGAATAGGATCAGTCCTAGCCGATCCCACTCCTGAAGATCTAGATATGATGCTTAAAGCATATCAGGCCAGAATCCAAGAAGGGCCAAATGTGAAGGATCATGACAAGTGCTACCCTAGAGCTGACCTAGAGATAGAGAGAACCAAGCTGTGTGCAAAAATGGTCACATTGGCTCACACCATGTTTGAAGCTAGTCGCCTTTTCAACCACTCAGGCTCAGCTAAGACACAATTGCACTTGGATGGACTCCTAGAGAAGTTAGAGAGCATAATTGCAAGATCTGCCAAGGAAGAAAAAAATCGAGAAAAAGATGAGGCGAGCAAAAACATAAGCCATCCCCCACAGGAAGGTTATGTGCCCAATTCCACTGAACCAGACACCTCCTCTTCTATGAATAGGTTCACTCCAGAATTCCTACGAGAGATTCAAGAAGACAAATGGGCTAATGAAAGGGAAGCCCCTCCTCCCATTGAACTCGTGGATGACACACATGATCAGTTCCCACAGGACATTCCTTCTATTTATGAAGAACAGGGAAGTGTCCACTCTCATGAGAGGTTAGACTTTGAGTCTAATTCCTTGCAAGAGTTACCACATTTTACAGGCCCATGGGAAACCAAGTCTACTTGCCTAAGAACACCCACAGTAATGATAAGAAACGAAGATTCAATCATACCTAGGAATACAGAGGTAGTAAAGAACACTAAGGTGCAGTGTAATCTCACTTTAGAAGAGCTACTCAAAGTTAAGCCAGAAGTGTGGAAACACGTAGCCAAGCAAGTGCCAGACATAGCTAAATCGCGTTCCCAGGTAGGATCTCATAGAACAGTACCTGAAATACCATTAGATAAGATAGGAGACATGAGTGAAGGAGAAGAAGGAAATACCTATCTCCCAATTACCCATCAGGGATACACAACCAAGGCAATTTTGGACTCAGGTGCAGGAGTTGCAATTGCTACCACTTCCCTCTGGAAGCGTTGGGGCAAGCGAGCACTCCGACCGACGAGAATGAAATTGCAAATGGCCGATGGCCATATTGAGAGGCCCTTGGGATTGCTAGAAGGCATAACTCTCACTACATGTGGTGTCGAATTCGAGCATACATTTGCTATATGTGATTTTAGCAAAAATCATGCATATGAAATGATCTTGGGAAGACCATTTATGCGACAGTTGCAAGTGGTACAGGACTGGGGAACCAACTCCTTGTACCTGCAACACTTAGGTGTTACGACCAAAGTGATCTCAAAGATTACTCTCATAGAGATGTCCCTCCTATCCAATGGAATCCCATCCATAGAGCCAAAGATGATACGGAATCTGTGCACTCCATAGGATCAGGATCCTCATGGATGCATGAAGACACCCACTTATGGATGTGCAAAGTGGCAGTAGAAGAAGAGAAAAGAAAAAAAGCCAGAGAGGTAGGGGCAAAAGAAACACATAGATCAATTCAAGACCCAGCCTATGCACCTGTAGTCTTTCCTGACGAGGAATTTGAACCCCACGGCTGGGCAGAAATCCTAGCAACAATGGATGTAGCCATCAATGAAGAACAATGGACACCTCACTATGATGAAGATGGCTATGACATTTCAGTCTTCTCCATAGAGCCAATCATGGGAGAGGCAGTTTTAGAAGAGTGTGAACCCAGCCCTGATGCATTTGAGGATGCAAGTGACTCCGATCTAGAATCAATCATTATGGACCCACCCTTTGCATCAGATGAAGAATACTTATATGAAGTAGAATTTCAACCCCAGAGGCATGGAGAGCTTACAAATGAGGTAAGGCTAGCCACACATATGATCCCGAAGGAGGAAGGAAAGAAAGGAAAGAAGAGAGAAGTCACACCAGAAGAGGAAGAATCTTTGTTTGAGGTTCCGGAAAATTTTAAGAAGTATGAGATAGATGACAGGAGAGTCATGATCAGAAAGGTGCAATCAGGGGAGGCCTATGATAACAAAGAAACCACCAAGAAAATTGTGGTATCTGAGGAAGAAGGAGAGGAGAGATGTACATACATAGGCCATGACCTGACGGAAGACGAAGAGCATGAATTGATAGCCTTGCTAAGAGAATATAGAGATGTATTCGCTTGGAGCTACAAGGATCTGAAGGGTGTTGACCCAGACATATGCTCACACACAATTCCCATGACCTCAGATGCCAAACCTTCTAAGCAAAAGCCCTACACATACAATGACAACTACGCTGCCAAGATCAAAGAAGAGATAGATCGTCTGGTGGAAGCCGGGTTTATCTATGAAATTGAGCACACTGAATGGGTATCCCCCATTGTAGTGGTGCCCAAGAAGAACGGCAAATTACGAGTATGCATTAACTTGAAGAAGATTAACACAGCCACTATCAGAGATAATTACCCGCTTCCTATCACTGAGCATCTATTAGAAAGGGTAGCAGGCAAGGAAGTGTACAACTTCCTAGATGGCTTCTCGGGCTACAATCAAGTATCCATTGCTCCAGAGGATCAGCATAAGACAGCTTTTGCCACGGAGTGGGGCATATTTGCCTTTAGGGTAATGCCATTCGGGCTTACTAATGCACCTGCTACCTTTCACAGATTGATGTGTCACGTATTTAAAGAGCTCTTGAGGAAGAATTTGGAAGTCTATGTTGATGATCTTTGCGCTCATTCCAACATTAGACAGACCCATATACCTGAACTCAAACAGATCTTTGATAAATGCAGAGAATATCAAGTCTGCCTAAACCTAGAAAAGTGTGTTTTCATGGTCAGGCAAGGCAAAATTCTAGGACACATAGTGTCCAGGAACGGCATATCCACTGACGAAGAGAAAGTGAGAGCCATCACATAACTACCTAGGCCAAAGAACGTCAAGGAAGTACAGGCTTTCATGGGGCATTGTGGTTACTACCGCCGGTTCATCCACATGTATGCTGTCATTGCAAAGCCCATGTACGGACTTCTGACTAACTTTGAGTGGACTGATGAATGTGAGAATTCCTTCCAGGAGCTTAAACGAAGATTATGTTCAGCACCAATCTTGACCACACCAGATTGGAACAAGCCATTCCATGTTCATGTGGATGCCTCCAATTATGCTATTGGATGTGTACTTGCACAACCTACGGGTGAAGGTAATATGGATCTCCCTACTGCCTATGCCAGTAGATAATTGAATGTTGCTGAACGGAATTATACAACCACCGAACGAGAAGGATTAGGCATGGTGTACGCGGTTAAAAAGTTTAGACACTATTTGCTTGCAAATAAGTTACACATTTTTTACTGATCACCAAGCTCTACTGTACCTGGTAAACAAGCCGTGTAATACAGGCAGATTAGTAAGATGGTTCTCTTACTAATGGAATATGACTTTGAGGTAGTAGTGAGGAAAGGCAGGACTCATTTGAGAGCAGACCATCTCTCTAGGCTCACATCTGGAGAGGCCCCACAAGGAGTATCAGATGACTTACCTGATGCTTACTTGTTTAATTTGGAAGTGATACCGCAGTGGGCTAAACCATTAGTGCCAGTATTGACATACGGGCCTAACCACCCAGTAATAGCCACACAAGATAGAGAGGTAGTAAAAGCCCAAAAGTACCACATCATGGCTGGAAGTATATACAAGCACACAGATCAAGGGATCTTGGCTTGTTGTGTAGAAGAGGACGAGTACACTAAGTGGTTGCAATTAGCACATGTAGGCGCATTAGAGCAACACTACTCAAAACAACGAACCCTACAGACCCTGCGGAGACTAGGAGTGCATTGGCCGACTATGGAAGTTGATGTCCAGAAGTTGTGCAAGGAATGCCCAATCTACTGCACTAAACCACCTGTGGAACATGCCACTCTTTATCAACCGGATTGGAGTGAACCCCTAGTATCCTTCTTGAAGACGAAAACATTCCCTCCAGACATGACTATGACGAGGCAAAGAAGTCTAGAACAAGAAGCCCTAAATTACTCACTCATTGGTGATAATCTATACAAGCGTGGAAAAGATGGGTACCTAAGACTTTGTGTTCATGAGAGTGAATATCTAAAGATCTTGGAAACTGCTCACCAAGGTGTAGCAGGAGGACACTTTGGACCAGAACGGGTGATCAAGGCAATACTGTTTGCAGGCTTCTGGTGGCCGACCCTTCACATGGATGCACATACCTATGTGAAACGGTGTGATGTGTGTCAGAGAACTCAGTATCCTATACGCAAAGATGAGATGCCACTGAAACCTATGATGGGTGGACGTGCATTCTCCAAGTGGGGAATAGACTTTGTAGGTCCTATTAATCCCCCAGCTAAGGGTTCACATGCTGAGTATATCATTGTTGCCACTGACTATCTAACTAAGTGGGTAGAGGTAAAAGCCACAACAAAGAACGATGCACAAACAACAGCTAAGTTCCTGTTTGAGAATGTGTTCACCAGGTATGGATTACCTATAGAGCTAGTCAGTGATAGAGGGACTCACTTCTTGAATGAAGTTATTGAAAATCTGCTCCAAGAATTCTTGGTAGTACATAAGAAGTCTGCCCCCTATCACCCCCAAGCTAATGGCCAGGCGGAGAGTACAAATAAGATCTTATGCAATGTACTGACGAAATTAGTGAACAATAAACGTTCTGATTGGGACAAACAGCTACACCATACTGTTTGGGCATACGGAGTGGCCTATAAAATGGTACTCCAAGCCACACCCTTTCAGATGGTGTTCGATCAGAATGCGGTGCTACCCTTGGACTTTTTGATACCTACATTGAAGGTAGCACAAGAGCATGAATGGACAGGCCATGCACTCTCCTCTCGAATCTTTGATCTTGAACGTCTAGGCGAGACATGATTGAGAGCTGCAGCAGGAATCTATGCAGCGAAGAAGAGGAAAAAGGCATATTTTGATACACATGTGAAGGATAAAGGCTTGAAATCAGGAGACCTAGTCCTAGTCTACACATTGAAGCAGCATGCACGAAAATTAGAGAAAAGAGGCTATGGACCTATGATCATAAATAGGATTTCAACTAGTGGGGCAGTACAACTAGCCACTTTGGAAGGCAATATTCTCCCGAGCTACATGAGCGGATGTAGAGTCAAGTTATACCAATAACCCCTGACTGAAGAGATGTTAAATCGGCTCAGCACTGCCAAGAAACGTAAAGAGGAGGAAAAACGAATTCGAGAGGAAGCACAAGCAGAGGCCTTAGAGCACATCCGACGAATGAAATTGAGGAGGCAAGGGAGAGATCAGCCTATGATTGACACTCAAGAGTCTCTAGGCTATCACATGGCCATGTGTAAGGCTTCGGGTGAACGTACCCATAGGATAGTGGATCGACGACCTTTTGTGACCCTAGAAGTTGGACAAGGAGACAGTACAAGGACCGTAAGAGCTTTAATTGATTCAGGTGCCGCCACTAGTGCAGTCTGACTTTCTTACTGCCAGTAGTTGCAATTGGAGGTAAAACCCTTAGAAGCATATCTGATAGGATTAGGAGGTGTTGAAACCCCTTGCATGGGAGAGGTGGAACTTCCCCTCTACATTCAAGAGGTCCTCATGCCAGCAAAAGTGCTAGTGTGTGAAGACGAGGATCTTACCGAACCTCTTGTCTTGGGCCAAGACTGGATCTATGATCACGTAGTCAACCTCAACCTAAGAAGTGGATTTCTTCAGGCTTGGGTAGGCCGAAGCCGTCTTACGATTGAACTAGAAAATCAAGCACTCAAACCCTTAGAACAGGCACCAACTCTTGGTCCCTCCAGGAATCCACATGAAGATAACAATGCTGTTCTTGTCCAGAGTTCTATGGTGCAGAGGAGTGTCCATCTTACCGAAGGTACAGGAGCCAATAAGGAGTTCCCAACTGATCCAAAGAAGATTCCAAACAGGCAGACCGAACATCATTCGACACGAAGGAGGCCGCTGATCAAGAGGCAGGAGTGCCAACCAAGGCAACACGGAGTACCTCGTGACGTGAAGCAGGTCTGGATACGCAAGGATGGAAAACCCACAGCTCTAGTAGCAGGTTCTCGAGGAGCCAAAAAACAAGATGCACCATCAAGGACAAAATTGAAGGAGTACCCTAGGCAACCTCCTAGGCACACCACGTCTATTTGGGTCCCTAAGCGGTCAATGAAGGCTAGCCCGATTGCAAGACACATATGGGTGCCCAAGGCCTGTTTACGAGCCCAAATAGCTCCAACTCTAGTCACTGGCATAATTCAACACTCACAAGTCCTCTCGACAAACAACGCAGGAACTCTACCTAAATACCACCCTGAACCACACCCAGTCAAACCGAGGAATGTCTGGAAATGGGTGCCCAAAAGGCCCCAACTCCATCACACTCTAGTTCATAAATCTCTACCTGTCTTTAGCTCTAAGAGCTACGAATCCTCTATCAAAGTTTGGAGACTTAAACCATGTATCAAACCCCCTGACCCAATTTTGTAAATCCATCCACTTTGACATAGGTGCATTCTGAGTCCACTGCATAACCAAAGTATGCATCTAGGATGACACTGACCTCTAATCACCACTCACATCTATCACAAGCACTTCACCTCTAACCACTAACCTTCATGATTGTCATGTTAGTATTGTGAAGGGAACACCATTACATCCTGTTTCCTATGCAACACTAATGTGCCTTTCTTCTTCTAGCAGATAAGCACCCGATTCACATGGCAGCAGCAGCAGGCACGAGCTCTCAGGCAGGCACTAGCGCTAAAAGCAATTAGGACACCATGCCTGTGGAGGCTCCACCGACAGCTATGCCTGAAGAATTTTTGAACCTACGAAGAATTCCCATTCCGGATCCACCAAATGGCCTAACAGAAAGAGTAAAAGGGCATTCTCATTGGTTCAATGAGATGCCAGGGGACTTGGGAGACGCAGATCATATCTGGGAATCCAAGTTGGAGTTCAGTGGAGTATGGTGGAAATTCCAATTCTTCTCAAGAGAATTTGAAACATTACAGAATGCAGCTCCTCTTCAGGATATCTGGCAGAAAGCGGGATTGCAAGATTACTTTAGTGCAGCTTTGCCTAGACCGGATTTTCTCAGGTGCTACTACTTGATTGCCACACTGAAGCCGGCAGGAGATAAAGATCATTCAGGCACATTCTTGGTTCCCTCTCTATCAAACCAAGAAGAAATGAAGAAGTTTGAATTGAATATTACTTTAATCAGGGAAGCCTTTCAGATGTATGGCACCCATGTACCCTCCGATCGAGATCCCTTGATACCAGAGTCGATGAAGAACAACAAAATCAAGAAGTTGAAAGAAATGTGTGCCCTCACCCCCAACATCGCCATACCACTGCGGATGTGCCTTCAACACTTTGCATTCCCAGCTCAAGACCGCTTCACCCAACCTCACAAGAAGATATGGTATGGATTATACCTAGCAGAGACTGGAAGATTGCCAATTAAAATGCCCGTATGGATCCTGGACCAGTTATATGAAGCAGGCAAGCGAGGTGTGAGGAAGCATACTTTGAATGGCTGCTGTGCGATTACCAGAATTATCTATAGATGCCTTGCCTATGATGTGCCGATCGCAAGGGCCCTTAAATACTCACAACTGGAATTCTTCAAGGGGCGGAAGTCAGGGGTTCAACCTGCGAAAAGAATGCGTGGATCACTTTCACAGGTCCTGATCCCTTGTGAGGCCACAACAAAAGCTTCCCCTAGAGAAGAGGCCCAAGTAGACCCTTTCACCATCCATCTCCAAGGAACACAATCACGGGACATGGTACAGCCCACTCCATCTGCCCCCCCACTACCCACCGATGCTGAGTTTGCATCCATGGCCACATTAGCAGAGGATCCAAACTTTGACTTTGAAAACTTCTTGGAGACTGCCCACTTATCTGATAGTGAGTATTTTTCTGACAATGCCGGTCCCGGATCATCCTCCCAAAGAGAACAGCCACAGAGTGAGGCAAGAAGGGTACGTTGGGAAGATGAGACACAACAGCCTCATGCTCAAAGCACACAGAATCAGGAAGAAGCACGGGGAAATGAACCAGAGGAGAGTGAAGAGGAAGCTCCTGCCTACACGGCACAACTCAAATGGCTCTACAAGACAATCAAACAGGTACAGAAAAGACACAAGTTATCAGAAGAGGCAAATAGGGCACTGGTGAACCAGATGCTGCATGCGGAGAATGTTGACCCGCATTTTGTAGAGTCATTGAATCTCTTGGCGGAAACATGCGGAATAGGGGAAGCCATGAGGACCATGGTACAGTGCACTACCCATCAATATGACCAACGGAGGATCGATAGGCCACCACGACGGGGAAAAATGATTCAAATGGAAGTCTCTACCGCATTGCCTACCACAAATTCAGAAGATGTTCACATGGCCAGCCCAACTCCCAGTGAGGAACCAGATGTAAATACACAGATACCATCTCCACCATCACCTCCCATTCAGCCCTCAGAACCCTTCCCCACTAGTCTTCCTGAACAACCAGTACCCACCCATGATGAAACCATTATACACACCACTACTCATCTATCCTTCCCTTTACCTACATCCACCACTTCCACCCAATTGTCTGAACCCCATATAGGCCATCCTCCCACTGATCAAACTATAATAGGTCACCCTTCATATCTCCCAGCCCTCGGACAGCCGCTTTCCACTAGCCAAACCGTAACACACCCATTTCCATCCACCAATACATTTCCTCCCTCCCAACCCCTATCCACTGTATCCCTTTTTACCCCCTCGGAATCAACCCAAGTCAACCAACCTTCGTTCTGGACAAACCTTGTAAATATACTGCAACAAGTTGAGAATTATAATAAAAAGTCCCTTCCCCAACCCACCTCCCCCACATTCACTGCCACCACTAACACACCACCTACCATTCCCGTGTTCACAATTCACACTTCACACACTATCACGTCCGAGCCCATGGACATTTCACCACCCACAGGAGCACCCACCACCACGGTTGTTCCAACATCATCACATTTCACTTCACTCATAGGCACATCATCCAATTCTCCCTTCCCCATTTCCTCCACTTCTCCCTTCCCCATTTCCCGACCCTTTGCATTGTCCACCTCTACCCCTGCATCCACATCATTTAGTAATGCACTAGACACCATGTTTGAAGCGGCCACTCTACTTAAGCAGGAATATAAGTTACTGGAAGAAAACAACACAGAGCTATGCAACCTCTCGGCTCAACTCCAGGTGCGTGTCAATGCCTTGGAGCTAAGTAACACAACATTACAAAACGAAGTGACTGTCCTCCAACGATCGAATGCGGAGATGGAAGCCAAGTATATGGAGACAGGTAAGGCTATGGAGGAACGACTCAAAGATCAGTTGGGCTGCAATGCTCGTCTACAAAGAAACATGACTTTACTTCGTCGCCATGTAGCAGCGGCTCAAGAAGAAAACAAAAGGCTACAGCAACAAAACCAGGAGAATCTAGGAGCGGCCATAGAAAATACCCCTGGAGCCCCTATAGACCCTGCTGATTTCCAAGTTGTTCCCTCAGCACATATTCAACAAGCTTTAGAAGCATATGCAACCCTCTTGGAGGCACATGACCAGTTGGCAGACCAAGTCAAGGAATTACAAAGACCCCAAGTGCCTACACCACACCCACTCAAATCTACAGAGATGGTCGATGCCGCTACTTCACCAGAACCTGAACCTCTAACAACCAATGAGGTACTTGAGCTACGACAACAGATTGCAGAATTAAAGATCAAGTTGTTACAGTACGAACGACCTCCCTCTCCACCGGATCAGCCACTAGAAGAAGAAGCAGTAATCATCCCAGTGGAGGAAACATTTGACGATACTTACGAGCCTCAACCTTTTCCAGGAGGCACAATCACTGATGAGGGACAAGACACATACGAGGAACCCCCTCCGGCATGGATGAAACAGGTAGAAGAGATGGGGGTGACTCACGAAGAACGTATCTCAACTCAGATGGTCGCAATGAAGACTATTGAAGAGACCATGCTTCAATCTGAATATTTTAAGCACTTGGCTACCAGGCGACTAATAACCAGCTTAGAATTACAATATAAACCATACTTTGTACTGTTGGCAGACTACAACGCCGAGATCAAACGTAAGACCAACAAGTACCCTACTTTCGCTACCCAATTTGAACCTGAGGACATTCCAGAGGATGCCCGCAAAGGGAACATACACCAACCCACCTGGAGGCAAAAGTTACTGGAAACCTATCCAGAGATGCTACGGACATGGGACCACGTGCCCATGCACTTGAAGTATAACAATTGCTACGAGCCAGTGCAACGGAGAAGATCATGGAAGGCATTTGCCATAAAAGTTAAGAACAACGCCAATTGCAAAGAATGGCTCAATTACCCTGCCATTGCACCCCCAACCAGCACACCTACTATTGCATACATGATGGCGACCATCAGACATTGGATGCCACGTCTCCACCCCATGCCTGACGTCGCTGCACAGATGATGCTCAAGATACTAGACATGATGCAAGTGGTGTTAAAGACCTTCCGAAATGTACGTAATATTCAGCCACTAATCCCGGGCTTCATTAATGGTAATTATGACCTACTATATGATATGAGCACAACCCGGAGCATACGAGTTGCTTATGCATGGCACGCACGAATCAGATATCTCCCTGCCTGCTATAAGCAAACTTGATGATATGTTCACCACGGGGTTCTGGGAAGCACACTCAGTAGTATTTGCGCCACGGCCCACTCATTTGCTACAGCTCTTCGCGTGCAAACAAACGATGCATTCAGAGCTCTACACAACGCCACAACCGGACATACCAGGAGCATTTGACTGGGAGGCCCTGCAGAGAGACTTGGTGAAGGGACTGCAGATAAAAGAACAAGAAGTGGCAACGGACATACTGCAACACTACATTGATCAGACTGCGGAGCAAAGGTCTGTCAGAGGCGACAGATGCTAGGGGGGGAGAGTGTTGGCAGATGAAGCAAGTACGAGCATACATGCAGATCTAGCACTAAGGCAACCCGTTAAATTTTTCCAAACCTTACACCATGTTAAAAGTGATTCTCATCACTAAAAAACCTTGTAAATATTGTTTCACCTTTTTGTAGCTCCATTTTGTACAAGCCGGGGAGTCCTCGAGCTTGGGGAGCCCTAGAAGTAGTTGCCTGCCAATTTTCATAATTTTTAGATCTCGTTTGAGTCCTCAAATAAGCCCTGAAACCTAATTTTTAACTAGGCCGGACACTAGGTCTGGACAGGGCCAAAGCTAGTCAAAAACTATAAATAGAGCTAGAGAGCTCATTTTGGGGTAGCTTCTTGTAGTTTTGAGCTTGTATGAGAACTTGGTTGCACTAGAAGTGATTCCATTGTCTTACTCTCTTTGTCCTTGCTGTGTGTGCACGTGTGTGTGTAGGTGTGTGCATGTTAGTGTGCTTCACACTCACACATTTGTGCCTTCACTTGCTCGAGGTCTTCATACCATCCTCATGTCTTCCCGGATTGACATTAAAGGAGGTGCTACTCATCACTGAGCTACAATATCTCACAGGACTCTGTACATAGTTTTCAAAATTGTTCTGTATATTCTTCTACATTCAAGTTATTTTATTTGCAAAAAGAAAATATATCAAATAAATTTAGAGATACATATGAAAAACATAACAAAAACTTAGGATTTATGTTGCCTAATGAAAATATTGAAAACTTAATTGAGTTGAAAATTAGTTAGACTATTCTAGAACTTGAACATGCATTTCAAAGAAATAAAAAATATGAAATCATGATGCCGAGTTCTATTCAAGAATATGATTTTATTCTTGAGTTTTTGCAAGAACATGAAGTGAATGTAAATACCAAGTATAAGATTGTTGATAAGAAAATAAAACCCATAGTTATGAAAAGTATCTGAGAGTGACCGATGACCCTATGCTGAGAAGACGAGACCTTATAGGGCATCACTTTATAGAGGAGAGTGTTAAGCAGATAAAGTTTATAGAGAGATCATTTCTTACAGAGAGTAAAAGAGAAAAGTTCATCGAATTTATCAAGAGACATGAGAACAGATTTGCTCTTTTACCATATGAGATAGCCTATGCTGATCTGAAACAATTCTGCCCATGATCTTTTTACAGTGCCACATATACCATCGAATATTTGAACTATTCAAGTCCCTAAAGCTCATTTACGTGAGTTGATGAGGCTATTAAAGGAGAAGATGTCCATGCAAATATTGGAAACATCTTCAGTGCTATATTCAAATAGGTGGTTCATGGTTCCAAAAAGGAATGGGAAACTTCGTTTCATCTAGGATTTGCAACCTCTAAATAAAGTCAAGATCATAAATGTAGAGACACGACATATAGTAGATGCGTTTATTGGGCATTCCATCTACTCCATGGGTGATTTGTATTCAACGTATGATGAGTTTTAGTTGGGTAGTGAGAGTAGAGACATCATTATGATGAAGAATCCACTTGACCTTGTATGCATATGTACAAAGAGTGATGAATTCTATAGCTCACATGGTGAATGCCATGAATCTAGGCCTACATGGCTTTATACCTTCAGTGACTATGCCTTTTATTGAAGATATTCTAATAAAGGGTTGTGGGGAAAAAGTGAAATATGAGACTTTAGGTTCTTTTTATTTTAGGAAATTTGTTAGCGACCATATCTCTAACTGTGAGAAAAATTTTGAAAGATTCGAAGAGGTAGGGATAAATTTTTTTCTAGAGAAATCTATTTTTGGAGTTGAGGAGGTTCTCATTGTAGGACATCAGTGTGGAGATTATGCTTGCAAGCCATACACACACAAAGTTGAGGCCATTAGTAGAATTTTTGAGGTGTGTCATAATGTGAGCAAGGTAAGGATATTCTTAGGAGCCTCTCTCTTCTACGTGATCTAGATTTTTCACTTTGATGATTTTGCAAACCCTTTATATGATTTGTTGATAAAGAGAAAGAAATTTGTTTCGACACAAAAACACTCAAGAGCCATGCGTAAATTAAAACATATGCTAAATAAAGTGTTGATTCTAAAACATGTTAATTATAAGGTGAGAAGCCTAGCATTTTGACTATTGATACCATTCCTATTGGTATAGACTAGATCATAGGTAAAGCAAACAATGAGGGGTAGAGATATGTTGTTCAGTTTGGTGCAAACATATTACATGAAACTCAGAGAAGGTATCCACAAATAAAAATAGAATTATGGGGATTAATGATTGCTTTAAAATATGATAAAGAATATTTCATTGAGAAATTATCTGAGTTCACTAAAACCTTGCTTTGGATGCTCCATAAATAAGTATAGATCCATCAGGGAAAAGTCTTACAACTTCTTCCCTAAGGATGGACTTATTTGGTGACATGCTAAAGGTAAGGTGAAGAATCCACATCGTGTACTGCATAGTAGGAGTCTTTAGAGCAATCTCATGAGAGAGATGCATGAGACCTTATGGGCATGTCACAAAAGATTTTATGCAAAGTATGAAAAGTTTAGGGAAACCTACTGTTGGCAAGGCATATATGTGAGTATGCGAACTTTGTGAGCACTTGTGCCACATGTCAAGTGCATTCTTCAGTTAGGCATAGAGAGCCATTACATGCGACTCACCCTCGTATTCATTACAAGTGGGTGGTAGACCTTGTAAGCATGCCCAACAAAATTGATAAAATGAGATATATTGTACTTGCTAGAGAGGACTTGACCAACCATGTGGAAGGTCGAGTTCTTTGCATCAAGACTACTTATAATGTATGTAGATTTCATTAAGAAGAAGTGATGTCATGATTCAGATATGTAAAGAAAGTGATTGTAGATCAAAGAGAATTTGATGCGAGAGAGGCAAATGGGATTCATTTGTCTCTCACTACTTCCTATAATCTTGAGGCTAATGGAAAGATTGAGTGAAGGTGATCTCTAAGGCCTACAATGATGACATAAAGCTGTGGCCTAAATATTGTCTTTTCACATTATGGGCTGATAGGATGACCTACACTCGATCTACATGATTTATGCCTATTGAATTGATGTATTACCAAAAGCTAGTTTTCCCTATCCAAACTTAGATACTCACATGGATGAAGCTCCCCTAGAATGATGAAATGACAAGAGATGAACTATTATCACTCATGATTAAATAATTAGAACAAGGGATGAGAAGTTAAAAGAAGTACTACAAAAGATAAAGGAGTCAAAGTTGAAAAATAAAATTTACTTTGGTAAACTAATTGATTTAGGCCATGTTCTTAAAAACCTATAAATTAAGTCTGATTGTTCATTTGAAATTTCCAATGTATGTTTTCAGGTACATTTTCCACTTCATTTTCTCTGTCGTTACTATATTCTTTATGTACTTTTTCTTAACTTGCCGTAATTGTATTCTTTATGCACTTTTTATTATCTCTCTATGTTTTTTCACCCCTCCATATCTGGCTTATGCCGATGGAGAGGAATAGAAGAGAGAGAGAGAGAGAGAGAGAGAGAGAGAGAGAGAGAGAATTAATACACTAGAAGTGTTATAACTTATGCATTGTTGGAGTGTAACATGGAATATGTTGAACAATGCATTGTTGGATTGTAACATGGAATATGTTGAACAATGCATTGTTGAAGTGTTAAATTATTGTTAAATTGGAAAAATTTTGGGGCCCGTCTTTTTCTCTGCCTTGTGCTTTCTTTAGCTCTGCAACACTCTTCCCCTCTTCGTCTCTGTCGTCCCTTGACAGACTTTGCTTCCCGCACGCATTCAGTGGTCAGTATTGCCTGCAGTTAAACAGACATGCAGATTCGATGGCCTTCCTGATTCAAGCTCTACTACTCGAGAGCCTGCTGTATTTGTCTTGCCTGTTGATTGGGGTTGCCACGCACGCCACCAGTTACTAGGAATGTGCTGTTCTTAGTCACCCTCTTGAACTTTTCGGCCTCTACCCCTTTCTGACTTTTAGACCTGTGATTTGTCCTGGTTGCAAACATCTGATCCTGTTATATTGCTTTGAGCCTGTTTGCCTTGTTGCCTGATGCGTGCCCCTGCGGGGCTCTGTGCAGAGATGGGTAATGCGCCCCTGTGGGGCTTCCTGCAGAGATATGTCTTCAAATATTTCTTTTTAGTGAAGCTGCTTCTTTCGTTGTCTTCTTCTTTTCTTCTTCTTACTTGACTCTCCCTCAACACTGCCCCCCTCCTGGACTCTGTCGTCCCCGACAGGCTTTGATAAGCGACGGGCATATGTTTTATATACTTTTTGCTCTGTATCATTCAGCAGATTAGCTTCACGTATCATGAGTTGTTTCCATTGTTCTGCCTTCACACCGTCATTGGGTGGCTGTCTGTGATCTGCGAAGAAGCTGAGTTCATATGCCACTAATCTGGCATTTAAATTGGATGACATCTTCAAAACAATCTCGGAATCTATCTCAAAAAATCCTGTAAAGAAAGCTTCTTCGAAGGTTTGCATATATACACTTGGCAGGAACATAATTCTAGAATAATAAGCCATTATTGTTGGGCGGCTAGGCATGACTGAGAGATCAAAAATGAGGATCTCCGTGCCCTGATTAATGCCTATGAAGTTCAAAAATGTGTAGGCCGCATGCTTGAATACCTTCAAGACTGTGAGGATCATGCTAAGTATTTTGTTGGTCATTTTTACAATTAAATCAGGTACTGTCGGATAATTTTGTAGCCAAAATTCTATGGTTTTGACCATATAATCCTCCGTTGGCAAGTAATTATGTGGCGGGCTCGGAAGCATGGGATAATTGAGCCACTGCTTATTGATAGTGCCGCTTCTTTGCAATTCCAAAAATTCCCTGGTATCCCTTCTGCGTGGTAGTGGACAAAATGAAGGGTTTACCTGGAATGCATATGGCGCTGCTTGCCAATGTACTCGTAGTGTGGGATGTTTCTCCAAAAATTTTCGCCGCCACACTGGTTGCGCAGCTTCAAACTCTGCTTGAGTGTACTCGAATGTGTCATGTTTGAAATTCAGCTGCTCATCTGGACTCTTCCTTGTAATCTTTATTATATAGCATCTGGTCTTTTCTTTCAAGAGTCCGTATGGAATATTGAATGGCTTCATTATTTTGTCCAGGTCTTTACCTTTGATCTTGGCCTCTTTCATGACTTTTACTACTTCATTTTCAAAATTTTCTGTCAATCGGGACACCACTAGTGCCCGTTCCTTTTGACTTATTTCTGCAGTATATGGCATAGGATGATCATCATGTATATCCGCCATCTGCTCACGTATTGGAGAATTATAGATCGGGTGAGATAGAGGGCTTACCTCTACCTCGTCAGTAGGATTTTCCTTATTTAGCACTACTGGTGTCCCGATTGGTGCTTTCTCTTTCATCTGAGTCTTCAATTGTTCTATGCATTCATCTTTCTCTTTTACCTTTTGCATGGCTTCTCTGAGTGTTTCTTTAGTGGCCAGCAATTCTTTACCTATGTCAGCTACATGATCCATGTTTTCACTGTAGCTTTGGACGAGTTTAGCATTCACCTTTTGTAATTGACGCTTCAGTTCACTGGTTTCATCGGCATATCTGCTCTTCCATTCCTCTATCTGGGCTTGTTCTTGCTTTAGGAACTCTTCATATTTTAAGATCTGATCCCGTAATTCTTGGTCTGTGGTTTCTGTGGATTCCTGAGACACGATTGGTTGATCATATAATAAAGACTTCATCAATTCTTTATTTCTGTTGCGTAGGCTGTCGTTCTCTTCCATATACAACTTGAGTTGTTGCTCTAATAGCATGCTTCTCATTTTCATTTTCTCCTTCTCAGCCTCGCTTGCATCGTGTAACCTTTGCAACTCGGTTAGTTGTGTATGCAGCTGTTGATTCTGAGCGATGGATGCTTCATGTTGTGTCTTGGTTGCCAGCACCTCAGTACTTTTGATTTCTAATTCTTTTTGTGCGGCAGTCAATTGTGCCGATAGCTGCTCACTCATGAGTTGAAATTGATTCTTTTCTCTCTGTGTTTGATCATAGTCGGCATCTATATCCATCATCTGTTGTTGAGTGTCCATGGCCGTTTTAATCATCTGCTTGACTACCGGTTTCAGTTGAGTGACATCCACATTAAGCCATGTTTTTGGTATGCTTGGTTCTTCTCCGGTATTGATGTCTTTTCCCTGTGCAATATGTAATGTAGTGTCATGGGGCTGCCTAATCTGAAGCTGGATCCTTGGCTCAGTCCCCATGTCCTCTTTGTTTCCTTGAGGGGTGTCATCAGGCACCTCGATCACAGTCTGTTCTTGGTGTTGGAGCTCCTTCATTTCCTTACTCACTGGAGTTTGTTCTTCCTCTTTAATAGGTGGTTTTACCTGTGTAGCACTGGTTGTATCTTCCTTGATGCTTAGTTTTGTAGTGTCATTCAATTGAATGACGTGATCCGGTTCCATAGATTCTTCAACTCTCTTTTCCTTTTCTTCCCTAGTTCCCGGCGTTACTTCCACTTGATCAATCTCATTCCATTCATCCTCTCGTGTTTCCGTCCGTATATCAGTATCTAAGGTATCTTTTTCAGGACTGGATTCCGTGTTGGTACTAGAATCATCAATGCCCAGCTCTTTGTATCTTCCAGTTTGTTTTGGTGTTTTCTCTGGACTCCGTTGTGGCTTCTCTTGACTAGTCTGTCTATAATGATGGCCTTGAACGTTTAAATTGACCTGTCCTCGCATATATTGATGTGTTTCTTCGAGAGCAGCGGACAGATCTCTCTTTGTAATAGGCACTTGTGCCGTCGTGATCTTCGGTAAGGGATGAGTTCTCTTTGATTGTGGTGTAGCTTGGGCTTCCTCTTCCCGTAAACGCTTCGTACCCCTCATGGGTTTCTGTGTGCTGGTGCCAGCTTCTTCAACCATAGCTATTGATTTCTTCTTCTTAGGGACTGTAGCTGATTTTGCATACTTGGCTAGCCCTTCTGAGGTTGGCATCTCCCGTAAACAACTTTTCATATCCAAAGCTTCATATATCATCAGTGTGAGAGCTGAACTACCATTCAAAAATTTCTTTTGTCCCCACTTCTTCTGAGCTTCAAATAACCTTTCTTGGACATACCCTGTTAGATTGATTTTGTTTCCAATTTGCCTCATAGCATGTGATAATAGTTGGACTACTATCTTCTGTGGAGCCGTATACCTATGCATGCTGGGAAAACAAAAATGTTGATGTACCAATCGTACAGCATCTTCTATGTCAATTCTATTTATCTCCAAAAATGATCTCTTCTTGGGATGATGGCATTCGTCTTTGACACTCGTAATACCTGCTTGATTCCATCCAAAAGCTTTATTAATTAACTCATGTGTGAATTGGATTGTCTTCCAAACTCTGACTTTATCCAAGACGCGTGCTTCGGGAACTGATATTTTTGTTGCGACAGGTTGCATGGTATTCATTACCTGTGCGCATCTTTGAAAGTCCGGAACATAGATAGGCAGTTTGAGAAATGCCTCTATGCCCGCTTGTGTCCATACATCCTCAATATGAGGTAGTCCTTGTATGATCGTTTTGAAGTCCTGTGACATGATAGGGAAATAATGATCCGTATCCATTATCTTGATTGTCGCCATGAAGATGAGCTCTGCCACTGGTTGATCATCCCGAAACCAGTGACCTCTTGCTTTTGTTACTGATTCTAATGGAAGAAGTTGTACCTCTTCCTGTTGCGTAGCTTCTGAATCAGTTGATGCCATCTGCACTCAATATAGAGTATGAATTAGTCGCCAAATATTATCAGAAATCCTCCTTTATTTGTTTGTCATCAGCTCGATATTCCTCCGAGTGAACGGTGTCGCCCTTTCCCGTGTGTGTGAGAAAGGTAATACCTGGATTTATCTCATTTTTATGTATTTTTATTTTTTCATCTGGAAAGGAAAACAGACAGTTAGTGAATAGCCGAAGCGGTTATTAAAATTTTTTTTTTGAAGTAATTTTCTTAGTATATGTACAAGTGCTCTCCTATTTCCCCGTGAAGAAAATGTGCTTGACTATCCTGAAATAGAAGAAGGATGTGCCGAATGCTTGGCCTTGTAATGTGGCCCTATCATGCATACTTTGGGTATTGATAACTCCATATGTGTGCATCTGGAAGTAGTTGGTTTATGTATGCATTCTGTCTTGTCTCTCGGTAACCAAATCTGCTTCATTTTGCTGGGCTTTATTGTACGTTGCCTAATTCCGATGAAGGTGGTTCTTTTCTTGTTGTATGTCTGCTTTATCTGATTTGTAATTCTCGGAATGGCTTGGGTTGCCATTACAGACTCCTTCTTTCTCCAGTAACTCCTTTTTTGTGGCTGTTTTGCTGGCGGACCATATTGGTTTGTCTTGTGCCGAGGATCATCCTTTCGGTTTAGTTTCCTTGGAACGCAAGACTTAGGAACCCATATTTGAGAACAATCCTGTTGAGCGGCAACTACTTTCTTTGGGATCCATATTGTAGCAATTCGTTGATGACTTCGTTGTTCCGACTGATTTGTTTTCTCACTTGATTGTCTGTTCTGATGTCGGGTGTGCTTTTGTCGTCGAAGATATTCCTCCACTTGATCTCTCCTTATCCAAGCTTGGTTAGAGTATGGAATAGGGTATATTTTAATGGGTACAGATTTTGAATTACTCTGAGGACTAGTCACTCTTTGGCATGGTGCTTCACTGAGGTTGGTTTCAGATAGATTGACACTCTCATGACTTGCTAGACTAGAATATTGTATGCAATCAGAATTCAATGTGTCCGTACATATAGTACTTGACGAAGGTGTTTCTATAGTGCTAGTGAACATACATTCATGACTTTGTTCATTGGAATGAACTTTTTGCTCTATGCTCACAGAGTTGATTGGTCGTTCTTCTAGCAAACTAAATACTTCACGATGTCCTATCCTGGCTGAGATGTATCCTAAAGCCAATTGAACGGTCACCTCATATTCGTAAATCCAGTCTTGACCTAACACTACCTCCTCAAGTAAATCTTGATCATGACACACTAATAGCTTCTGTTCCATAGTGTTGTTGCCAAGATGCAGAGGTAAGGTGATCTCACCTATGCATTGAGTAATCGTTCCTCCTATTCCTATCAGTTGTGCCATCGATGGGCGTACTTCCTCCTGGAATTTTTGGGTCAAAGAAAGTTTGATACAACTTACAGCAGCTCCTGTGTCGATGAGAGCATCCACTAAGTGGTACTCCGTTCTACCTGCTCCCATATTTAAATATGGTTGGGTTTTCTGTGATTTTAGATTTTGGGTGGCTCTAAAATTAGCCAAAGGGATGAGTTCTTCTCCTAGTCGATATCTCTCATCTCTCTCTCTCATCCACTCTTTCCGTTTCTTTATTCTTTCCAATGCTTCCTGTCTCGCTTCTTCTCGTATTCTTTCCTCTTCTATGCATCTATTCTTGCCTTTGATTAATCGAGACATTGTTTCTTCAGTCAATGGTTCTAGATATTTTTTTATTCTACATCCACTAATATAGTTTGGTAATATATCCCCATCCAAGGTTGCTAAGTTGATTGCTCCACTTGTTGATATACGATTAATGATAAGTGGACCAAATCCTCTCTTCTGCAACTTCTTAGCATGTTGTTTCAAGGTATATACCAAAACTAAATCTCCTTCCTTTAAATTTTTGTCCTTAATGTGCGCATCAAAGTAGGCTTTCTGTCGTCGTTTAGCGGCATAAATGTCTGCTACTGCTTGTAACCTAGTTTCGTGAAGCTTTTCTATTTGATCCAATTGAGCTGATAGTTCATGTCCTGTCCACTCGTAAGTAGTTGCTACTCTCAGAGTGGGAATTAAGAAATCAATTGGCAAAATAGCATTTTGTCCATACAAAGTTAAAAGGGGTAGTGCCTATGGCGGTTTTATAGGCTACTCGAAATGCCCATAAAGCATGATGTAACTGCTTATCCCAATCTGACCTTCCATTGTTAACAATTTTGGTGAGAACTGTACACAAGATTTTATTAGAACTTTCGGCTTGTCCATTGGCTTGTGGGTGATAAGAAGCTGATTTCTTATGAATTACTAAGAATTCATTCAATAAAGCTTCTATAACTTCATTCACAAAGTGCGTGCCTCTATCACTCACAATTTCTATTGGTAGTCCAAATCTAGTGAAAATGTTCTCGAAGAGAAACTTGGCTGTGGTTCTTGCGTCATTTTTCGTGGTTGCTTTTGCTTCAACCCATTTGGTTAGATAGTCTCTGGCTACAATTATATACTCGGCATGGGATCCTTTTGTTGGTGGGCTAATAGGTCCTATGAAATCTATCCCCCACTTCGTGAAAGCTCTGGCACTCATCATGGGTCTAAGTGGCATCTCATCCCTTCTAATTGGATATTTCGTTCGTTGACAAGTATCGCACCGTTGTACATATGTTACGGCATCTTGGTGTAGAGTTGGCCACCACATTCCAGCAAAGAGGATCATTTTTGCTGTTTTATTTGCAGAGAAGTGCCCTCCTGCAGCTCCTGTATGTGCCATCTCTAAAACAGAAAGATATTCATTTTCGTGAATGCACATTCTTAACTGGTTATCTTTCCCTCGTTTAAAAAGTTGTTTTCCTATAATGGCATAATCCTTACTTTGTTCTACCAGCGCACGTTTCCTTGCCATAGTGGCTCCTTCGGGGTATTCCTGAGTTTTTAAGAACTTTACCAGAGGCATGCTCCATCTTGGTGCTATTGTAGAATAGCATAAGGTAGAGTTCTCTTCTGGATTTTGTTCTTGACAGATTTGGCATGCTGATACATAGTTATGTGAGTCTCTTTGCATGGTTGGTCAATAAATGCCAAATCTCTTGAGTGTTTGCCACGTTCCGCTTGCATTCAAATGAGTTTTCCATTGGTTTACATGTGCTTTCTGAAGCCACATTTCTTGTTCCTCTTCTTCCACGCATCTCATTAACAATCCGCTTGAATCCTGGTGATACAAACTTCCCGCAATGATGTGAAGGTTTTTAGTCTTCCAGAGGTCTTGGATTTGGTTTGGTGTGATCCCATCTTTAGGTCCATGTGTAAGTATAGGGATCAACTTTTCTGCCCATTGAGGACATACTTCCAGGTTAAAAAGGTATGTATCTGGCAGATCATCTGGTACTCCTATGGGTGGTTCTCCATGGGTCATCCTTGATAAATGGTCTGCTCTTATGTGGGTATTTCCTTTCTTGACTACTACCTCAAAATCAAACTCCATTAGCAGTAAAAACCATCGCACTAGTCTTCCTGTATTACAAGGCTTGTTGACTAGGTACAATAGGGCTTGATGATCAATGAAGAATTGGAATTTGTTTGCCAACAGGTAATGTCTGAACTTTTTAACTGCGTACACCATTCCTAGGCCTTCTCTTTCCGTGGTGGTATAATTGCGTTCTGCTTGATTTAATTGTCTACTAGCATAGGCTATAGGGTGGTCTAATTTTCCTGTATCGGCAGGTTGAGCTAAGATGCAACCAATGGCAAACTTGGATGCATCCACATGAATGTGAAACGGCTTATTCCAGTTAGGGACTCGAAGGATTGGTGCTGAACTCAATCGATTCTTTAACTCATTGAAGGCTTTTTCGCATTCTTCGGTCCAATCAAATAAAGTCAATAATGCATAAAGAGGTCTAGCAATTATGGCGTACATATGTATAAATCTTCGATAGTATCCACAATGTCCCATAAATGCTTGAACTTCTTTAGCAGTCTTAGGTCTTGGTAAATCCAGAATTACCTTGATTTTGTCTTCATCAGTTGAAATTCCGTTTTTAGAGACAATATGTCCTAATATTTTCCCTTGTCTAACCATGAAGACACATTTTTCTGGGTTGATGCATACTCGGTATTGTCTACATTTGGCAAAGATCTTCTCGAGTTCTGGTATGTGCTCTGATCGTATAGCTGAATAAGTACAAAGATCATCCACGTATACCTCCATACTTTTTCTTAAGAATTCTTTGAATACATGACACATCAATCTTTGGAAGGTAGCAGGGGCATTAGTCAGACCAAAAGGCATGACTCTAAAGGCGTATACTCCCCATTCAGTTGCGAATGCTGTTTTATGTTGGTCCTCAGGAGCAATAGCTACCTGATTATACCCTGAAAAGCCATCCAGAAAGCTATAGACTTCCTTCCCTGCTACTCTTTCCAAGAGATGATCTATGATTGGTAAAGGGTAACTATCCCTTATGGTCGCAGCATTTACTTTCTTTAGATTGATACACACTCTCAACTTTCCATTTTTTTTCGGTACTACCACCAAAGGTGACACCCATTCTGTGTGCTCAATCTCGTATATGAATCCAGCATCTAGTAATTTGTCTATTTCTTCCTTTATTTTGACTGAATACACATCATTGTAAGTATATGGTCTTTGTTTAGAAGGTTTGGCTTCGGATGTCATGGGAATTCTATGCGCACATATAGATGGATCTACACCTTTTAAGTCCTTATAGGTCCAAGCAAAGACATCCCGATATTCTCTTATGAGACGAATTAACTCTTGTTCTTCCTCTAATGAGACATCCTGTCCTATGAAAGTACATCGTTGTTCTCCTTCCTCCAACGTTACCACTATCTTCTTAGTTTGTTCTTTATTGTCATAAGCTATTCCTGGCTGTGCCTCTCTTTTAGGCATTTGAATAGCAATTTTCCTCTCTTCTACTTCATATTTCTTGAAGTGAGCTGGCACTTCAAACTGATCTTGGGGTTTATTTTCTTCATCTTCTGATTCTCTTCCACATTCTAATTCCCTTTTCTGTGTGAGTTCCTGGTGTTTTTCATTGGCTGTGATATTTATGTTAGTGGCCCTATTCCCCAGATCCATTGGTTCGGGCTCCATTTCAATGCTCTCGTAGTCCTCCTTCCAGTCTGTCTCGATCACTTCTCCGTCTTCAGCCTCCTGAAGGACTACCACATACAGGCTAACATCATAACCTTCCTCATCGATACATTCGTTCATGGTCACTACTTCTTCGTTTACACAGACATCGAGGGTTGCTAAAATTTCCATCCAACCGTGTGGTTCAAATTCTTCATCCGGAAACACTTGTGGCATGTAAGCTGGATCTTGTACAGACCTCGCTACTCCTTGTTTCTGCTGCCATCCTTTTCTTCTCTCCTCCTCCTTCTTTGCAGTTTGGCATATCCATAGATGAGTGTCCTCGTTCATCCAAGATTGATCACTAGAACCTCCACTATGAATTGATTGATCATCTTCCTCCTTATGAATTTGATTCCATTGTAGAGGTGGGACATCTTGATAAGTGTACGTATGCAAGTTAATTCTCGTGGTGGTTCCTTCATGTTGTAGGTACACCGCATCTTTTCCCCAATCTTGTACGACCTTTAACTGTCTCATGAAAGGTCTTCCAAGTATCATTTCATAATTGCTTGGCCTTTCGAAGTGACATATTGCTAAAGTGTGTTCGAATTCCACTCCACATGTAGTGAAAACTACTCGTTCCAACAATCCTAAGGGTCTTTCTGTATGTCCATCTGCCATTTGTATTTTCATGTGTGTCGGTCTTAATGCTCATTTTCCCCATTTCTCCCAAATTTCTTTGGTAGCAATACCAACACCAGCTCCCGAATCTAAAATGGCTTTAGTAGTGTATCCCATATAAGTAATTGGAAGGCAGGTATTTCCTTCATCTCCCTCACTAAAGTCTCCTACTTTATCCACTGGAATTTTCACTGTGTTTACTTCATCTGCTATCTCTTTCGTTTCCTCCTTGACTTCCCATTGATCGATTAATTTTTCCTTCAAATGTGGTTTTACCTTTAACAGTTCTTCGAATGTTATGGTACAAGGGAGTTTTACCCCTCTAAGGCATTGTATGATCTCGGATGTTTGAACTGATGGGTTTGTTTCTCGTTTCCTTATTGAGGGAATGCGATATAATTCTGAATTGTGTTCGTACTCCCCTGTGTAATTGGGCAGTTCATTTACATCTTCCTCTCCTTGGTTACTTGCATCCATTGGAAAAACTTCTTCTGAATTTAGTTCAGGTATTGAACCCTCTATTTCGTTTACTGCTTCTAATTCTTCGAAGGGTGGTTCCATTCCTTCCACTTTCTTCCATTTGTCCTCTTGAACTCGTTCCCATAGATCCTTAGTCCATTCTCCTTCTACCTCGGGAACTATGGATCCTTCCCTTCTCTCAATACCACATTCGTCATTCTGTGTTCTACTCACTTCAGGCTTTTCATGAGTGTTTACACACTCTTGGAATTTTCCTTCAGAAATTCGGGTATTGGGTAAAGGCGATGCAGGTTTTTCTAAGGTCTGTTGTGCAACTTCTATCAATTTCTTGCAGATCTCCAGTCTTTCTTTTTCTAAGTCGCCTCTTGGATATTCCCTCTCATGTTGTTCTATGGTAGGTCCTGCTCTTACTCGTGCCTTGTATGCCTGAATCCACATGGCTAATTCTTCAGGCATAGGATCTGCTAAGACTGATCCACCCTCTTCTTTCTGATACTTTTCATTTTTAATTTCTTTTTCCTCCTTTGGTTCTTCCTTTGGTTTTTGGTTGTTTTCCTCCTTTTCCTTCTTTTGTAATAACTTCTTTTCTTTTATCCTATCTCTTCGGTGCTTCCATCTCTGGGACCTTTTACTTGCAATACTTTTCTCCGGCTCTTCTGAGTCTTCAACTCTTTGAGGGATGTGTGTGTTCACCTCCCTGTTATTTTGGTTGTCCTCTTCCGTTTTATTTGGGGTCTCTCTGACTTTGGCTCTCGTTATTGCTTTCAATGGTACTGTGTACTCTTTATCACTCCCTGATGATTCAATTACTTCTATTACATTGATTTGCACGTTAGATGTCACCTTGTTGGGATTCTTGGGGCAGTCTCTGAAAAGGTGTTCCTTACCACAATCACTACAATAGCCTTCCCATATTCGTTGTGGTGGTGGTGGATTTGGCAATGTGCATTCTCTGATGTAGTGATCACCTCCACATCTGTAACATGGTCCTCTGGGTACAGGCGGTCTGTTCATGGGTCGGGGTGGTATAGTTGCTCTAGGAGCTGCGTACATTAATGACACATAATCCTGCTCATATCCGTATGAACTATCTGGTACTTCCATGCCATAGGCATATGGTTCATTTAGCTATCCATATTCCATCATTGAGCTTCCATAATTGGGATATGCTCCTTGACTCTGTTCGTAAGATAAGTCATATGGTTCGTTAACAACCAAAGGTATGGCTGGGACTATTGCTCTCTCTAGGTTTTCTTCAGGTTGAACAATCTTGACTGGGACAACGTTCTGAGGATGGGGCGGTTGTTGTCCTAGTACTGGTTGTGGTTGGGTGTATCCTTGATACGCATATGGTCTTGGCACTGGTGCCTGCGGCTGATAGGTGGGATATCTAAAGGCTTCACCTCCCTGATCTCTCTGAGGGTATCCATAAGGTCTCATGTAGGGCTGTGCTGGTCTCGCTTGCCTATTGTAAGGGCAATTTTCTGTATTGTGATTTGTATATTTTTGTTCCACACTGCAATATTGTAGAGGTCCTGGGACAGTGGGTCTATTATAAGTGTAAGCAGGTGGTGGGACTACTCCCCTAGTACACAAATGAGAAGGATGATCACCTCCGCAATGCATACACCTTCTAAGCATCGGTACTCTCATAGGGTTATTGGGGAAGTTCCTCTGTCCTTGAGCGTTCAACTTCTTTGCTAACAGATCGGCTATTTCCTCTACATTATTTTTAGGAATTGATGTGTTACTGGCCGAATCTTCACTTTTCGAGCTTCCTTGAGGTATCTTCAGATCCTCTGCTAGGTTATCTTCTAAATCTATGCATTCCTTCATGCATTCTTGCAAAGTCTGAACCCTTTTTACATACACTAATGATCTCAAGGATCCGTTCAATAATCCTTCCAGAAATAATGACACCATTTTATTTTGTGTCGGTCTCTCTTCTACTGGGCATCTATCCACATACTGTTTGAATCTTCTTGCAGCCAATCTCACTGATTCGGTAGGGACTTGCTTGAAGCTATGGATCAATGATGAAGAATTGTTTTTAATTCCTGACTTAGTGAATTCCTCAATCATTTCTTGGTATACTTGCTCCATGTTTTGAAAAGTATTAGGGTCCAAGGGTTGAAACCATGCTAACGCCGTATCTGACAAAGTAAGACCAAAGGACTCATATTGAATCAAAAAGTCTTCTACCTGTTCGGCTCTGATTACTTGTTTAAATTCAGCTATATGGTTGTAAGGTTCACTAGAGCCATCATAGTGATTTCTCATGCATTTGGCAACTTGGATTGGCCTTAATCTTCTTCCTGCTTCAGGTGGTCTAGGCAATACTGGGAAAATTGGTCTTCCTATTGGTATGCCTGGTCCCCTTACTACCGGCGGTCTGACTGGAGCGTGAGTTCCATGTCTTGGGTCAGTAGTTGGTTGAGGTCGGTAATTAGGGTTATTTGCAGGCATTGCAAACTGCACATGGGGTCTAACTGGAATTTGAGTTTGTTGTGTTTGTTGTGTTTGGCCAGACTGTTGGTATGAATCATTCTGAGATGTTCCAAGTGGGTTTCTTGAAGTAGTGGCTTGGTCCCTAAGGGGAAACACTGGGATGTTCTGATATTTCAACTCAGCTCTTTCTGTTTCTGTTAAGGGCCAATATCTTCTCTGATTCTTATCCAGATATATGATGATGGTGGGGAAATCAGGATCTTGTAACTCATAGATGGTGACTGGATTAGGGGCAGCTTCCCAAATTGAAGAATGTGCTCTAAGAAGATGTTCTATCCCATTGATCAAATATACATCCATTAAGGTGTCATCTTGGGGAATCAGATCTCCTCTCCATATCCTAGCAACAATAGATCTCCCTCTGGGTGTAGTTACTTGCTCTTCATTCCCTCCTCCATTCAAGTTTGAAGCATTATTTTCTTCACCAATTTCATTAATGTTTTCTGGGTGTTCTGTGACAACATATTGGATATCTCTTTTGTCCATGTAAAATCCTCCTACGTACTTGACTGCTGGTCTAGGCACTATGTAAGCCTCTGAAGCTTTCCTTAACCTGGCCACTGATCTGTTTAGGCCATCCAAATAAATAGGGATCTCATTTTGGTTGGTGTTCACATACTCCAAGGAGATCCTGTACTCTCCCTCAATGATTGACATCATGCTAATCATGGGTACTGTGTTCTGCATGTCCTCTGAAGCCATGGGAATTTCTTCCTCTGACTCACTGGAGGTCTCTGAATAATGTGAACGGTTACTTGGCTCTACTACACTACCTACAGAAGAAATTACACTTCTTCGGCTTCCTAGGGTTCTTCCGGATCTCAGGTTCATCCACTTCTAAACTCTGATCAGTCTTTATTACCCTTGGGCCTTTGGCACTCTTAACTACAGGTAAAAAATTTCCAGAAGACTTTGGCTGAGAGAAAAAAAATGACTGAAGAAAAAGTTTTTCCCGACCACGATACTTGTCTCCAAAAATTCCACGATACACGATCTCTGGGTTTATACGATACACGATCCCTGACAAATATCGCGATATCTGATAAACGATACCGATCGCTTGAGTGACACGATACCGATACTTGCAAGAAAACGATACACGATATTTCATGAGTATCGCGATCTCTGAGAAGCGATACACAATACTTCTTACAAACGATACTTGGCTCCAACGATACACGATACTTGAGATCCACGATACACGGTCTCTGAACTGAAACGATCGACGATACACGATATTTGGTGAGTATCGCGATCTCTGAGAAGCAATACACGATACTTGGACAAACGATACTTGGCACGCACGATATACGATCTTCGGACAAAACGATACACGATCGACAAGAAGTATCGTGATCTTGAACGATCGACGATACACGATACTTGGACTAGCAAGCGATACACGATACTTCTGCTCAGACGATACTTGATCTCTCGCAAACGATCGCTAGGACAACGATACACGATACTTGCTAGGTATCGCGATCTTTGACCAAACGATACTTCTCAAGTATCGCGACCGGCACGAAACGATACACGATCTATGACACACGATCAACGATTGCCGGGAAAACGATCTCTGACCAAGTATCGCGACCGGTATGAAACGATACACGATCGATGGGAAATATCGCGATACTCGACCACAGGAGGTCATGATACTTGTTAAGTATCGCGATACTCGACCACGGGAGCAAAACGATACTTGACCCTAGACAAATTTTGCAAAGTGTTTTTGAAGTTTTGATTTGATGTCCTTGACCTTCTATCTCCTCTCTCCTCTCCTCACTCTCTGTATCAATCAAAACACACCTTTTACCCCCTGAAAGCTCTAAATGATACCTGGCGCAGATCGTTTTACACTGATATGGAAATATTTGATTGATCAAAAAGATTTAGCTACTGAGTGGCTCACCTTGGATGCTCTTTCTTACTCTTCTAACACCTTTTCCAGCTCGACGACACTCCACAAGCTCAGAAACGATACTCGGCAGCTCGCGATACTTGACAGCTCCTCCACGATACTTGCTCAGAAACAAGTGATTTTCAAAATGACTCTTTTTGGCTTTTATACTTGAGATTTTCTATCTACTGAAAATAAAACCACAAGACAAGAAGTGAAAGCTACTCTAATCTATTCCCTCACCCTTCCTACTCTCTCCCTACTACTCACTTCCCTAAACTAACAACTCACTACACACACTCCAAGAATGAGAAGTAGCAAGTGCGGCTGAAAATGACTTACCAAAGAAGAGAAAATTTCCACTCCTCCACTTACTTCAATGCAAAAAGCTACTTACCATCACACGAATGCCTCGGTTTGATTCGTCACTCCCCGGCAACGGCGCCAAAAAGTGTGTTGACCTAAGCACCAACTTAGGGACTTGCGGAGAAAGAGACTATACCTCAATCCCCTCACAAGTGCATATAGTGGGGATACACGCTTTTAATTATCAATCCAAAGAGTATACAAACCTAGCCGAGTGTATGAGGACATGCAATCATGTGACGATCAATGCAAATGAACTTACTCAAAGAGCACAATTAAGGTAAACACTCATCCAAACAAGCTTAAACTGTTGGTCATGGCGAAACGATACTTGGTGCAGCAGCCGTCAGTATTTTGGACTTTTCTCCCAGCTCCGAGCTCCAAACATAGCGAATAGCATATGCGTTTCGAAGCTCTCGAGAAGACGCATCCAATGGCAGTGGTTTCACTCAATTCTGACGCTCCTACTTCAAGATATGGTCAAAATACTGAGTCGTGGGAAATCTTTGCTACACTTCAGCACTTCCTACACTTCGCACACACATTACCTACAGCAAACAAACACTCTCATGGATAGGCAACACTCACAAGCACTCTTTCCAAGCAATACACATGCATACAAGCTCATAGAGAAGAAGATATGGAGTGAAGAAGACACAAATTCGAATTTCTGTGCTCTCTATTCTCACAATGGCAAAAAGTCTTTTACAAAGAGTCACATTTGACTTATATACTAGTGCCCTAAAAATGGTCCTTTCACACAAGAGACCGGGACTTTATTCACTAAAAGACTAATTTCCTACTATTTTACATGGGTAAGCTTCTAATCTTCTATGGGGATGCATATAGAGGACTCCTCTAGTGCATTTACAATGGAAAATATATTACAAGAATGATTATGATACAAAAATATGATGTCCAAATTGGAAAAATTTTGGGGCCCGTCTTTTTCTCTGCCTTGTGCTTTCTTTAGCTCTGCAACACCTGTGTATCTTGGGACGAGTGATAAGATTATTACGATTCAGCTGTGGTTTACACACCGCAAGTTGTATACCTTTGAGTATAATTGTTCGGTGTAACCCCAAGTCAAGAAGAGGTGCATCTTGAGTAAAATCCGGTGAAGGAAGTAAATTAGCCAAGTACTTTAAGTCAGATCGGGCGACTGCTTTTTCACTATAGCAGACCCAGTCCGGAATGTCTAACGTTCAGTAGACTGGGTAGTTAACAGTGTTCAGTACTGAGCTAAGACGTGATAGAGTAGTTAATGCTTGTATGAGAGTTTGGGAAAATAGTACAGCGCCTCTGTCTAACAGACCCCTACCACTCCCAAGGACCCACGTGGTTACAGAAAACCTTTACTGTTAAGAAGGTTCAGAATCGGCTGAACTTGAATACTTTGAACCCAAAGTAGAAGTGACGATTAACGTTTATATTTCGATATAACGTTTAACATTTGGCGCCGTCTGTCGGAAAGTGGCATCAGGTTGCCAGTTATCTGTGAAAGTGGCACTAGAGTACTAGTTGTTTGTCAGAAGCAAATGTTTAGTAACATTTGAGTAACTAGCAGTAGCAACAGACCCAGATTGTTGCAAACTGTTCAGATAAGGTTACTGCGTAATGATACATGCCGGTTACTCGATCTGGTGAAATATACCCTAAGATCTGTAAAGCTGAAGTGAGTAAAGCGATAAAGATAGCCTTGAAAGAAGAAGGTCTAACCCAATCCGACCCAGTAGATAGACAAATTGAGAACGTCACGATTGATTCCGGTCATATTCCGGTGGAACGATCAACGCCTTTGGTACATTCTAGTGCTACTTCGACCCAGCCTATTGAAGAAATAGCAATTTCAGAATCTACCAACACGCCATTAGAAACCAGTCTAAACTCAGAATTATATACGATTAGAAACACTTTAGGAGAAGAGATCGGTAAAAGCGGAAAAACGCTGCAGTCTGGCACAATTTCGGCTCATTCCGGCGATATTCCGGTGATAGAGTCACCAATTCACGTACGCACTTTCGAGATAAGTTATGCAGTTCTTAACCATCCACCGGATCAGGCGTATAAGGCCATCGTTTTTCAATCAACACTGACAAACGAAGCAGCTAGATGGCTTACGGAATACGATATTAATCATTTCGGCACCTATGACGCAGTTCGAGAAGCTTTTTTGCAACGATTCAGGTTAAAGAAGAATCCCGCCAAAATCTTTGATTATTTACAGAACAACCGACAGAAGGCGAATCAGACTGTTCAAGAGTATGCTACACTCTTCAGAACACACTTGCGACAGATACCACAGGCCCACGCTAACTTACCGGATGATGTCATCACTCAGTGGTTTATCAATGGTTTAACCCCGCAATTGAAGCAGATCATGATCATAAGATGTGTCGGAGCTATGACGCTGGATGCAGTCATTGCCATGGCTCTACAGCTGGAATCCAAAGTAGGTGGATTTACAAAAGATCTGGAGTGGTTAAAAACAAACAAAACTATGAATGAAGATATAACCAGACAAGTGTACTGTATCACATGTAAAAATTCAGGTCATACTAGTGCCAATTGTGCGCTAAATCAAACGTTCTGCGCTATCTGCAACACTGCCGGACACACCACCGGAAATTGTGTTTACAATGCCAGAATACAGAGAACAGCAACAGTCAATGCTGTTATTCAAGAACATGGACAGGCAGCGAATCACTATGTACCTCCGCAACTGAGAAACAATCAACCGCAAGGATATCGAAACTACCGAGGACAGAGAAACAATAACTATAATGCAAACCGCTGGCAGAACGAACCACCACCGGAAAATCCCAATTTACCACCGCCACGCTGTCATTTTTGTGGTGAATACGGATACATCAGAAGATTTTGCAAAGATGCAGCTGAGTACGATCAAAGGAAGAAGGAGCGACAAAACCCAATGGCCAACATGGTACAAATTACACCAATAGAAACGCAAGCTGCTAGAGTACAGACCAGATCAGGTAAACAGCTGTAGACAACAGCAGAAGTATTCGAACCAGGGATACGAGAACAACATAGGATGTATAACAAGGCTAGTCACTGGACTGCAACAGAACCACCAGTGTTCCCAGAACCTATTCCGGTGACTCAGACTTCGTCCAAGGAAGGAACGCAACAAAAGGAAACAACAGCGGAACCATCATCAGCAGTAGGCATAACGGCAGAAACTTCTACACCAGCGGAGACCTCAAGTCCAAAAGAGCCGGACAACCAACCTCAACAAGCCTGGGAAATTTTATCCAAGGCATCTATCACTTTGCCTCTTGGTCAACTTCTGGCATTAGTACCTGGGATTCGACAACAGTTCCAGCAACAGTTCAGTCCGGTGCCTTCTTGTATTCCGGCAACAACAGCAGATCAACCGGAACCTGATTCCACCGTTGATCATTCGGTTCCCTTAATTACAGTATGGTACAAGAATCATAAAATTACGCAGGTATTGATTGATGGAGGATCTGGTGTGAACATTGCAACAACATCATTATGCAAAAGGTTAGGATGGACCGAAGTTGAACCAGTGCAATTTTTTGTGAGAATGGCAGATCAATCTAGAGCCCACCCTGTAGGACTTCTGCGAAATGTACCCATCACTTTACAAGGTACGACCTTTAAAATGACCTTTGTTATACTAGATCTACCAGAATCCACTTTGGATTACAACCTTCTTTTTGGCCGACCTTGGCTGAAGCATGCGAAGGTAATACAGGACTGGTCCGCACAAGAGCTTACGTTCAAAGATGCCAACCGTAGATATGTAGTAAAATTAGATGCTATACAACCGTGCGAGCTCCATGCCAGACCATATTTTGCTGAACCAGTCAACATGTTAGATGGACTATCAGATGATGAGGAAGAGGAATTTCTGAAGAGTAATGCTGATTTAATGTCTGTAGGAACTGTTGATCTACAGTCTGTTATAGATAACTGGAACACTTCAGTCTGTACAATCATACCTATCACTAACACAGTTAAGCATGAAGGTAGTGTGTTGCAGAGCTAAAGAGCGCACAAAGCAAAGAAAAGGACGGGCCCCAAAATTTTTCCGATTTGGACATCATATTTTTATATCATAATCACTCTTGTAATATATTTCCCGTTGTAAAGGCACTAGAGGAGTCCTCTAGATGCATCCCCGTAGAAGATTAGAAGATTACCCATGGAAAATAGTCGGAAATTAGTCTTTTAGTGAATAAAGTGCCGGTCTCTTGTGTGAAAGGACCATTTTTAGGGCACTAGTATATAAGTCAAATGTGACTCTTTGTAAAGGACTTTTTGCCATTGTGAGAAGGGAGAGCACAGAAATTCGAATTTGTGTCTTCTTCACTCCATATCTTCTTCATCGTGAGCTTGTATGCATGTGTATTGCTTGGAAAGAGTGCTTGTGAGTGTTGTCTATCCATGAAAGTGTCTATTTGCTGTAGGTAAGGTGTGTGCGAGGTGTAGGAAGTGCTCAAGTGTAGGAAAATATTCCCGCGACTCAGTATTTTGCCCATAACTTGAAGTAGGAGCGTCAGAATTGAGTGAAACCACTGCCATTGGATGCGTCTTCTCGAGAGCTTCGAAACGCATATGCTATTCACTATATTTGGAGTTCGGAGCTGGGAGAAAAGCCCAAAATACTGACGGCTGCTGCACCAAGTATCGTTTCGCCTGGACCGACAGTTGGAGCTTTTTTGGATAAGTCTTTGCCTCATTTACACTCTTGAGTAGTTCATTTGCATTGATCATTACGTGATTGCACGTGTTCATACACTCGGCTAGGTTTGTATACTCTTTGGATTGATAATTAAAAGCGTGTATCCCCACTATATGCACTTGAGAGGGGATTGAGGTATAGTCTCTTTCTCCGCAAGTCCCTAAGTTGGTACTTAGGTCAACACACTTTTTGGCGCCGTTGCCGGGGAGTGACGAATCAAACCGAGGCATTCGTGTGATGGTAAGTAGCTTTTTGCATTGAAGTAAGTGGAGGAGTGGAAATCTTCTCTTCTTTGGTAAGTCTTTATCAACCGCACTTGCTACTTCTCATTCTTGGAGTGTGTGTAGTGAGTTGTTAGTTTTAGGTTTAGGAGTAGTAGGAGGGGAGTAGGTAGACTAGAGTAGTTTCACCCTTTGCCTTGTTGTTTCATTTTCAGTAGATAGAAAAAATTAAAGTATAAAAGCCAAAAAAATCATTTTGAAGATCACTTGTTTGAGCAAGTATCGTGAGTGTGAGTGTCGAGTATCGTGAGCTGTGACAGAGATCGTGGGCGAGGAACCAGGCAATTGGGGAGTGCTCAGAGCAAGGGACATTGATAAAGAGATTCTAGGTGCCACCAAGGTAAGCTAGCCCATCATTTTAATCAACATTTCTCAAACAAATCAAGTTAGAAAAGAAAACGATCTGCGCCAGGTATCGTTAGAGTGTTACAGGGGGCAAAAAGTTGTGTTTTGATTGATACAGATAGTGAAAAGAGGAGAGGGGAGCTAGGAGATCAAGGGGGAAAAATCAAAACTTCAAAAACATTTGCTAAAATTTGTCTAAGGGTCAAGTATCGTTTTACTCCCGCGGTCGAGTATCGCGATACTTCACAAGTATCGTTTTGCTCCTGTGGTTGAGTATCGCGATATTTCCCATCGATCGTGTATCGTTTCAATACCGATCGCGATACTTGGTCAGAGATCGTTTTCCAGCGATCGCCTTTCGAGTATCGTGTATCGTGTATCGTTTCGGGCCGATCGCGATACTTGAGAAGTATCGTTTGGTCAAAGATCGCGATACCTGACAAGTATCGTGTATCGTTTTACCAGCGATCGTTAGCGAGAGATCAAGTATCGTTGGGCTCAAGTATCATGTATCGCTTGATCTTCAGAGATCGCGATACTTGCAGCCGATCGTGTATCGTTTGTCTGAAGTATCGTTTGGTTCAGATATCGAGTATCGTGGGATTTCAAGTGTCGTGTATCATTCCAGCCAAGTATCGTTTTGCTCAGAGATCGTTTAGAGTAAAGATCGCGATACTTCCCACATATCGAGTATCGTCTATTCCAAGTATCGTTTCCCGTCAAGTATCGTGTATCGCCTGAGACCAGATATCGTGTATCGTTTACCTTCAGGTATCGGTATCGTTTTGTAGGTGTCGCGATATTTGTCAAGTATCGGTATCGTCTAGCCGGTATCGCGATACTTGTCAGAGATCGTGTATCGTCTGACCCTAGAGATCAGGTATCGTGTATTTTTGGAGACAAGTATCGTGTGTTGTAGAAATTCCTCTTCACTCAATTTTTTTCCAACCCAAGTCTTCTAGACATTTTTGACCTATAGAGAAGAGTGCCTAAGGCCCAAGGGTATCAAAGTCTGATCAGAGTTTAGAAGTGGATGAACCTGAGATCCGGAAGAACCCTAGGAAGCCGAAGAAGTGTGATTTCTTCTGTAGGGAGTGTAGCCGAGCCAAGTAACCGTTCACACTATTCTGAGACCTCCAGTGAGTCTGAGGAAGAAATTCCCATGGCTTCAGAGGACATGCAGAACACAGTACCTACGATTGGCATGATGTCAATCATTGAGGGAGAGTACAGGACCTCCTTGGAGTATGTGAAAACCAACCAGAATGAGATCCCTATTTATTTGGATGGTCTAAACAGATCAGTGGCCAGGTTAAGGAAAGCTTCAGAGGCTTACATAGTGCCTAGGCCGGCAGTCAAGTACTTAGGAGGATTTTACATGGACAAAAGAGATATCCAATATGTGGTCACAGAACACCCAGAAAACATTAATGAAATAGGTGAAGAAAATAATGCTTCAAACCTAAATGGAGGAGGGAATGAAGAGCAAGTAACCACACCCAGAGGGAGATCTACTGTTGCTAGGATATGGAGAGGAGATCTGATTCCCCAAGACGACACTCTAATAGATGTATATTTGATCAATGGGATGGAGCATCTGCTTAGAGCCCATTCCTCTATATGGGAAGCTGCTCCTAATCCTGTCACCATTTATGAGTTGCAGGATCCTGAGTTTTCCACCATTATCACTTATTTGGATACAAATCAGAGAAGATATTGGCCCATGACAGATACGGAAAGAGCGGAATTGAAATATCAAAACATCCCAGTATTCCCACCTAGAGACCAAGCCACTACTTCAAGAAACCCACTTGGAACATCCCAGAACGATTCATATCAACAGTCGGGACAAACACAACAAACACAACAAACTCAAATCCCAGTTAGACCACATGTGCAGTTCGCAATGCCTGCAAATAACCCTAACTACCGACCTCAACCGACTATTGATCCAAGACAAGGAGTTCACGCTCCAGTCAGACCACCAGTAGTAAGAGGACCAGGCATACCTATAGGAAGACCTATTTTCCCAGTGATGCCTAGACAACCCGAAGCAGGAAGAAGGTTAAGGCCAATCCAAGTAGCCAAATGCATGAGAAATCACTACGATGGCTCTAGTGAACCCTACAATCACATAGCAGAATTTAAACAAGTAATTAGAGCCGAGCAGGTAGATGATTTCCTGATTCAATATGAGTCCTTTGGTCTTACACTATCAGACACTGCATTAGCGTGGTTTCAGCCATTGGACCCTAATAATTTTCAAAACATGGATCAAGTCTATCAAGAAATGATTGAGGAATTTACTAAATCAGGAATCAAAAACAATTCTTCATCATTGATACATAGCTTTAAACAAGTCCCTACCGAGTTAGTGAGATTGGCTGCCAGAAGATTCAAGCAGTATGTAGACAGATGCCCAGTAGAAGAGAGACCTACACAAAATAAAATGGTGTCATTATTTTTGGAAGGACTATTGAACGGATCCTTGAGATCATTGGTGTATGTAAAAAAGGTTCAGACCTTGCAAGAATGCATGAAGGAATGCATAGATTTAGAAGATAATCTTGCAGAAGATCTGAAAATACCTCAAGGGAGCTCGAAAAGCGAAGATTCGACCAGTAACTCATCCATACCTAAAAACAACGTAGAGGAAATAGCTGAATTGTTAGCGAAAAAGTTGAATGTTCAAGGACAGAGGAACTACCCCAATAATCCAATGAGAGTACCCATGCTCAGAAAATGTATGCAGTGCGGAGGAGATCATCCGTCTCACTTGTGTACTAGGGGAGTCGTTCCACCACCAGCTTATGCTTATAATAGACCTACTGTTCCAGGACCTCTACAATTTTGCAGTATAGAACAAAAATACACAAATCACAGCACAGAAAATTGTCCCTACAATAGGCAAGCGAGACCAGCACAACAATATATGAGACCGTACGGATACCCTCAGAATCATCAGGGAGGTGAAGGTTTTAGGTATCCTTCTTATCAGCCACAGACACCAGCACCGCGACCATACGCATATCAGGGATACACACAACCAGAGCCAGTACTAGGACAACAACCGCCCCATCCTCAGAATGTTGTCCCTGTCAAGATTGCTCAACCTGAAGAAAACCTAGAGAGAGCTATAATGCCAGCTACACCTTTGACTAGTAGTGAACCATATGACTCGTTTTATGACTCTAGTCAAGGAACATACCCTAATTATGAAAGCTCAATGATGGAATATGGACAATGGTGTGAACCATATGCCTATGGCATGGAAACACCAGATTGTGCTTATGGTTACGAGCGGGATTATGTGTCATTAATGTACACAGCTCCTAGAGCAACTATACCACCCCGACCCATGAACAGACCGCCTGTACCCAGAGGACCATGTTACAGGTGTGGAGGTGACCACTATATCAGAGAATGCACATTGTCAAACCCACCACCACCACAACGAGTCTGGGAAGGCTATTGTAGTGATTGTGGTAAGGAACACCTATTCAGAGACTGCCCCAAGAACCCCAACAAGATTTCCTCAAACGTAAAAATCAACGTAATAGAAGTAATTGAATCATCAGGGAGTGATAAGGAATACACAGTACCATTGAAAGCAATAACGAGAGCCAAAGCCAGAGAGACCCCAGATAAATCGGAGGAGAACAATCAAAGTAACAAGGAGAGAGACACACCCATCCCTCAAAGAGTTGAAGACTCAGAAGAGCCGGAGAAAAGTATTGCAAGTAAAAGGTCCCAGAGATGGAAGCACCGAAGAGAGAGGCTAAAAGAAAAGAAGTTATTACAGAAGAGGGAAAAGGAGGAAAACAAACAAAAACCAAAAGAAGAACCGAGGAAGGAAGAAGGGAACAAAAATGAAAAGTATCAGAAAGAGGAGGTGGGATCAGTCTTAGCAGATCCTATGCCTGAAGAATTAGCCATGTGGATTCAGGCATATAAGGCAAGAATAAGAGCAGGACCTACCATAGAGCAACACGAGAGAGAACCAAGAGGCGACTTAGAAAAAGAAAGATTAGAAATCTGCAAGAAATTAATAGAAGTTGCACAACAAACCTTAGAAAAACCTGCATCGCCCTTACCCAATACCCGAATTTCTGAAAGAGAATTCCAAGAGTGTGTAAACACTCATGAACAGCCTGAGGTAAGTAGAACACAGAATGACGAACGGGGTATTGAGAGAAGGGAAGGATCCATAGTTCCCGAGATAGAAGGAGAATGGACTAAGGATCTATGGGCACGAGTTCAAGAGGACAAATGGAAAAAAGTGGAAGGAATTGAACCACCCTTTGAAGAATTAGAAGCAGTAAACGAAATAGAGGGTTCAATACCTGAACGAAATTCAGAAGAAGTTTTTCCAATGGATGCAAGTAACCAAGGAGAGGAAGATGTAAATGAACTACCCAATTACACAGGGGAGTACGAACACAATTCAGAATTGTATCGTATTCCCACAATGAGGAAACGAGAAACGAACCCATCAGTGCAAACATCTGAGATCATACAACGCCTTCGAGAGGTAAAAATCCCATGTACCCTAACGTTTGAAGAACTGTTAAAGGTAAAACCACATTTAAAAGAGAAATTAATCAATCAATGGGAAGTCAAGGAGGAAAAGAAAGAGACAGCAGACGAAGTAAACACAGTGAGAATTCCCGTGGATAAGGTAGGAGATTTTAGTGAAGGAGATGAAGGAAATACCTGCCTTCCAATCACCTATAGGGGTTACACTAGCAAAGCCATACTAGATTCAGGAGCCGGTGTTGGTATTGCTACCAAAGAAATTTGGGAGAAATGGGGACAACCAGCATTAAGACCAACACGCATGAAAATACAAATGGCAGATGGGCATACAGAAAGACCCTTAGGATTGTTGGAACGAGTAGTTTTCACTACATGTGGAGTGGAATTTGAACACACTTTAGCAATATGTCACTTTGAAAGGCCAAGCAATTATGAAATGATCTTGGGAAGGCCTTTCATGAGACAGTTAAAGATTGTACAAGATTGGGGAAAAGATGCAGTGTACCTACAACATGAAGGAACCACCACTAGAATAAACCTACACACATACACGTATCAAGATGTTCCACCTTTACAATGGAATCAAATTCATAAGGAGGAAGACGATCAATCGATTCATAGTGGAGGTTCTAGTGACCAATCCTGGATGAACGAGGACACTCATCTATGGATATGCCAAACTGCAAAGAAGGAAGAGGAGAGAGGAAAAGGATGGCAGCAAAAACAAGAAATAGCGAGGTCTGTACAAGATCCAGCTTACATGCCACAAGTATTTCCTGATGAAGAATTTGAACCACACGGTTGGATGGAAATTTTAGCGACCCTCGATGTCTGTGTAAACGAAGAAGTAGTGACCATGAACGAATGTATCGATGAGGAAGGCTATGATGTTAGCCTGTATATGGTAGTCCTTCAGGAGGCTGAAAACGGAGAAGTGATCGAGAAGGATTGGAAGGAGGACTACGAGAGCATTGAAATGGAGCCCGAACCAAGGGATCTAGGAAATAGTACCACCAACATAGATATCACAGCCAAGGTAAAACACCAGGATCTCGCACAGAAGGGGGATTTAGAAATTGAAAGAGAGTCAGAAAATGAAGAAAATAAACCCCAGGATCAGTTTGAAGTACCCGCTCACTTCAAGAAATATGAAGTAGAAGAGAGAAAGATTGCTATTCAAATGCCAAAAAGAGAAGCACAGCCTGGAATAGCATATGATAATAAGGAACAAACCAAGAAAATAGTAGTAACGCTGGAAGAAGGAGAAGAACGATGTACTTTCATAGGACAGGATGTCTCATTAGAGGAAGAACAAGAGTTAATTCGTCTCATTAGAGAATATCGGGATGTCTTTGCTTGGACCTATAAGGACTTGAAAGGAGTTGACCCTTCTATATGTGCGCATAGAATTCCCATGACATCCGAAGCCAAACCTTCTAAACAAAGACCATACACTTATAATGATGTGTATTCAGCCAAAATAAAGGAAGAAATAGACAAATTACTAGATGCTAGATTCATATACGAGATTGAGCACACATAATGGGTGTCACCTTTGGTGGTAGTACCGAAAAAGAATGGAAAGTTAAGAGTGTGCATCAATTTGAAGAAAGTGAACGCCGCAACCATAAGGGATAGTTACCCCTTGCCAATCACTGATCATCTCTTGGAAAGGGTAGCAGGGAAGGAAGTATATAGCTTTTTGGATGGCTTTTCAGGGTATAATCAGGTAGCCATTGCTCCTGAGGACCAACATAAAACCGCATTCGCAACTGAATGGGGAGTATACGCCTTTAGAGTCATGCCTTTTGGTTTAACGAATGCCCCAGCTACTTTCCAAAGATTGATGTGGCATGTGTTCAAGGAATTTTTGAGAAAGAGTATGGAGGTATATGTGGACGATCTTTGTACATATTCAGCTATACGATCAGAGCACATCCCGGAACTTGAAAAGATTTTTGCCAAATGTCGACAATATAGAGTATGCCTCAATCCTGAAAAATGTGTCTTCATGGTGCGACAAGGGAAAATCTTAGGACATATTGTCTCTAAGAATGGAATTTCAACGGACGAAGACAAAATTAAAGTAATTCTGGATTTACCAAGACTTAAGACTGCTAAAGAAGTTCAAGCATTTATGGGACATTGTGGATACTATCGAAGATTTATACATATGTACGCCATAATTGCTAGACCTCTTTATGCATTATTGACTCTATTTAATTGGACCGAAGAATGTGAAAAAGCTTTTAATGAGTTAAAGAATAGATTGAGTTCAGCACCCATCCTTCGAGTCCCCAACTGGAATAAACCGTTTCACATCCATGTTGATGCTTCCAAGTTTGCCATTGGTTGCATCTTAGCTCAACCAGCTGACACAGGAAAATTAGACCACCCGATAGCCTATGCCAGTAGACAGTTAAATCAAGCGGAACGCAATTATACTACTACAGAGAGAGAAGGCCTAGGGATGGTATACGCAGTCAAGAAATTCAGACATTACTTACTGGCAAACAAATTCAAATTCTTCATTGATCATCAAGCCCTATTGTACTTAGTCAACAAGCCTTGCAATACAGGACGATTAGTACGATGGTTTTTACTGCTAATGGAATTTGATTTTGAGGTAATAGTCAAGAAGGGAAACACCCACATAAGAGCAGACCACTTATCTCGAATGACCCATGGAGAACCACCCGTAGGAGTACCTGATGATCTGCCAGATACTTATCTTTTTAACCTGGAAGTATGTCCTCAGTGGGCAGAAAAATTGATCCCTATACTTACACATGGACCTAAAGATGGGATCAATCCAAACCAAACGCAAGATCTATGGAGGACTAAAAACCTTCACATCATTGCGGGAAGTTTGTACCACCAGGATTCAAGCGGATTACTGATGAGATGCGTGGAAGAAGAGGAACAAGAAATGTGGCTTCAGAAAGCACACATAAACCAATGGAACACTCATTTGAATGCAAATGGCACGTGGCAAACACTCAAGAGGTTTGGCATATATTGGCCAACCATGCAAAGAGATGCACATAACTATGTATCAACTTGCCTAATCTGTCAAGAACAAAATCCAGATGAGAACTCTAACTTATGCTATTCTACGATAGCACCAAGGTGGAGCATGCCTCTAGTAAAGTTCTTGAAAACTCGAGAGTACCCTGACGGAGCCACCTTGGCAAGGAAGCGTGCTCTTGAAGAACAGAGTAAGGATTATGCCATCATAGGAAAACAACTCTTTAAACGCGGGAAAGATAACCAATTAAGAATGTGCATTCACGAAAATGAATATCTTTCTGTCTTAGAGATGGCCCATACAGGAGCTGCAGGAGGACACTTCTCTGCAGACAAAACAGCAAAAATGATACTCTTTGCTGGAATGTGGTGGCCGACTCTACATCAAGACGCCATAACATATGTGCAACGGTGTGATACTTGTCAACGAACGAAATATCCTATTAGAAGAGATGAGATGCCACTTAGACCCATGATGAGTGCTAGAGCTTTCACGAAATGGGGAATAGACTTTATAGGACCTATTAGCCCACCAGCAAAAGGGTCACATGCCGAATACATAATTGTCGCCACAGATTACCTGACCAAATGGGTTGAAGCAAAGGCAACAACAAAGAATGACGCGAGAACTACAGCCAAGTTTCTCTTCGAGAACGTCTTCACTAGATTTGGACTACCTATAGAAATTGTGAGTGATAGAGGTACGCACTTTGTGAATGAAGTTATAGAAGCTCTATTAACCAAATTCTTGGTAATTCATAAGAAATCAGCTCCTTATCACCCACAAGCTAATGGACAAGCAGAAAGTTCTAATAAAATCTTGTGTACAGTTCTCACCAAAACTGTTAACAATGGTAGATCAGATTGGGATAAGCAGTTACATCATGCTTTATGGGCATTTCGAGTAGCCTATAAAACCGCCATAGGCACTACTCCTTTTAACTTAGTGTATGGACAAAATGCTATTTTGCCAATTGATTTCTTAATTCCCACTCTGAGAGTAGCAACTACTTACAAGTGGACGGGCCATGAACTATCAACTCAATTGGATCAAATAGAAAAGCTTCACGAAACTAGGTTACAAGCAGTAGCAGGTATCTATGCTGCTAAAAGAAGACAGAAAGCCTACTTTGATGCGCATATCAAGGACAAAAAATTGAAGGAAGGAGATTTAGTTTTGGTATACACTTTGAAACAACATGCTAAGAAATTGCAAAAGAGAGGATATGGTCCATTAATCATCAACCGTATATCTACAAGTGGAGCCATTAGCTTAGCAACCCTAGATGGAGACGTGTTGCCAAACTACATCAGTGGGTGTAGAGTAAAAAAATACCTAGAACCTTTAACAGAAGAAACTATGTCTCGACTAATCAAAGGCAAGAATAGACGTAAAGAAGAGGAAAGAATACGAGAGGAAGCGAGACAGGAAGCATTGGAAAGAATAAAGAAACGGAAAAAGTGGATGAGAGAGCGAGATGAGAGATATCGATTAGGAGCAGAACTCATCCCAATGGCTAACTTTAGAGCTGCCCAAAACCTAGGATCGCGGAGAACGCAACCATATTTAAATTTGGGAGCAGGTAGAACGGAGTATCACTTAGTGGATGCTCTCATTGACTCAGGAGCAGCTGTAAGCTGTATCAAACTTTCTTTGACCCAAAAATTCCAAGAGGAAATATGCCCTTCGACGGCACAGTTGATAGGAATAGGAGGAACGATTACTCAATGCATAGGTGAGATCACCTTACCTTTGCATCTTGGCAACAACACTATGCATCAAAAGCTATTAGTGTGTCATGATCAGGATTTACTTGAAGAAGTAGTGTTAGGTCAAGACTGGATTTACGAATATGAGGTTACCATTCAATTGGCTTTAGGATACATCTCAGCCAGGATAGGACATCGTGAAGTATTCAGTTTGCTAGAAGAACGACCAATCAAATCGGTGAGCACGGAGCAAACAGTTAAATCTAATGAACAAAGCCCTGAATGCATGATCTCTAGCACTATAGATACACCTTCATCAAGTACTATATGTGCGGACACATTAAATTCTGTTTGCACACCTTGTCCCAGTCTAGCAAGTCTTGAGAGTATTAATCAAACTGAAATCAACCTCACTGAAACACCATGCATTAGAGAGACTGAACCTCAGAATAATTCAAAATCTGTAACCATTAAAATATACCCTATTCCATACTCTAACCAAGGATGGATCAAGAAAGATCAAGTGAAGGAGTATCTTCGACAAGAGAAGCACAAGCGATATCAGAACGAACGATCAAAGCAAAAACCAACTCAGTCTGAACAACGAAATCATCGACAAGTTGCTACAATATGGGTGCCAAAGAAAGTAGTAGCCGCTCAACCGGATCGTTCGCAAATATGGGTTCCTAAGTCATGCACTACAAAGAAACCAAACCAAAAGGATGATCCCCAAAACAAGAAGAACCAATGTGATCCACAGGCAAAACAGCCATAGAAAAGGAGTTATTGGAGAAAGAAAGAGTCTGTAAAGGCAGTCCGAGACATTCCGAGATTCACAAATCAGACCAAGCAGACCTACAACAAGAAGAAAAGGGCCACATGCAGCAGCAGTGGGCAACATACAACGAAGCCCAGCACAACGAAACAAATCTGGATATCGAAAGACAAACTGTACAGCATGCATACGCCAACTACTTCCAATTGCACACATATGGAGTGGTCGAGATCCAAAGTATGCATGATAGGGCCACATTACAAGGCCAAGCATTCGGCACATCCTTCTTCTATTTCAGGATAGTCAAGCACATTTTCCTAAGGGGGAAATAGGAGAGCACTTGTACATATACTAAGAAAATACTTCAAAAAAAAAAAAAAAAAAAAAAAATTAAATTAATAACCGCTTCGGCTATGAACTAACTTTTTTGTTTTTCTTTTCAGCAGAAAACATAAAAATACATAGAAGTGAGAAAATCCAGGTATTACCTTTCTCACACACGGGAATAGGACGACACGATTCACTCGGAGCAACATCGAACTTATAACCAACATATAGAGGAGGATTTCTGAGAACATATGGATACTAATTCATACTCTATATTGAGTGCAGATGGCATCCACGGATTCCGAATCTACACAGCAAGAAGAGGTGCAACTTCTTCCATTAGAATCAGTAACAAAAGCACGAGGTCACTGGTTTCGGGATGATCAACCAGTGGCAGAGCTCATCTTCATGGCGACAATCAAGATAATGGATACGGATCATTATTTCCCTATCATGTCACAGGACTTCAAAACGATCATACAAGGACTACCTCAAATTGAGGATGTATGGACACAAGCGGGCATAGAGGCATTTCTCAAACTGCCTATCTATGTTCCGGACTTTCAAAGATGTGCACAGGTAATGAATACCATGCAGCCTGCAGCTACAAAAATATCAGTTCCCGAAGCACGTGTTTTGGATAAAGTCGGAGTTTGGAAGACAATCCAATTCACACACGAGTTGATTAATAAAGCTTTTGGATGGAATCAAGCAGGCATTACTAGTGTGAAAGAAGAATGCCATGATCCCAAGAAGAGATCATTCCTGGAAATTAACAGAATTGACATAGAGGATGCTGTACGATTGGTACATCAACATTTTTGCTTTCCCAGCATGCACAGGTATACAGCTCCACAGAAAATTGTAGTCCAACTACTATCGCATGCCATGAGGCAAATTGGAAACAAAATCAACCTAACAGGGTATGTCCAAGAAAGATTGTTTGAAGCACAAAAAAAGTGGGGGCAAAAGAAGTTCTTGAATGGCAGTTCAACTCTCACATTGTTGATTTATGAAGCCTTAGAAATGAAGAACTGCTTGAGAGAGATGCCAACCTCGGAAGGACTAGCAAGATATGTAAAGTCAGCGACGGTCCCGAAGAAGAAAAAAACTATAGTTCTAGTTGAAGATGCTGGAACCAGTACACAGAAACCCATGAGGGGTACGAAGCGCCTACGAGAAGAGGAAGCTCAAGCAACACCGCAATCAAAGAGAACGCACCTCTTACCGAAGATCACGACAACTCAAACGTCAATTACTAAAAGAGATTTGTCCGCTGCTCTTGAACAAACACACCAGTATAGGCAAGGGCAGGTCAATTTAAACATTCAAGGACATCATTATAGACAAGCTAGTCAAGAGCAGACACAACGAATTCCAGAGCAAACACCGAAACAAGCAGGAAGATACAAGGAGCTAGGCATTGATGATTCCAGCACAAATACGGATTCTAGTCCCGAAAAGGATACATTAGATACTGATATACGGACTGAATCGCACGAAGGTGAATGGAATGAGATAGATCAAGTGGAAGTGACGCCCCAAAATCAGGAGAAAATGGAACAAAAAGTCAAAGAATCTATGGAACCGGAGCACGTCATTCAATTGAATGACATCACAAAAATAAGCATCAAAGAAGATACGACCACTGGTATTACGCATGTAAAACAACCTATTAAAGAGGAAGATCAAACTCCAATGAGTAAGGAAACGGAAGGGCGACACAAAGAACAAATTATGATCGAGGTGCCTGATGACACACCTTAGGGAAATAAAGAGGACATGGGGGCTGAGCCAAGGATCCAGCTTCAAATTAGGCAGCCCCATGACACGACATTACACATTGCTCAAGGAAAAGACGTAAATACAGGAGAAGAACCGGCAATACCCAAAACATGGCTTAATGTAGATGTTACGCAGTTGAAACCTGTAGTAAAACAGATGATTCAAACAGCCATGGACACTCAGCAACAGATGATGGATATAGATGCCGAGTGTGATCAAGCAAGGAGAGAAAAGAATCAGTTTCAACTCATGAGTGAACAGCTATCGGCACAGTTGATTGCAGCACAAAAGGAATTAGCAAACAAAAGTACTGAAGTGTTGACAATCAAGACACAATATGACGTATCCATTGCTCAGAATCAACAGCTGCATACACAACTAACCGAGTTGCAAAGATTACACGAAGCAAGCGAGGCTGAGAAAGAGAAAATGAAAATGTGGAGCACACTATTAGAACAACAACTCAAGCTATATCTGGAAGAGAATGACAGCCTACGCAATAGAAATAAAGAATTAATGAAGTCTTTATTATATGATCAACCACTCATACCACAGGGACCCTCAGACACTAAAGAACAAGAATTAAAAGAGCAAATAGCACAGTATGCCGAGTTGCTGCGACAAGCGAAAGAAGTACGAGAAGAATCAGAACGGAAGCAAGCTCAAGAAATAGATGAGCTTAAAAAGCAGTTAAATACAGCACAGGCAAAACTGGTCCAAAGCTACAGTGAAAATATGGATCATGTAGCTGACATAGGTAAGGAACTACTGGCAACCAAAGAAGCACTAGGAGAAGCCATGCAAACAATAAAAGAAAAAAATGAATGCATAGAACAGCTGAAGATTCAGAGGAAAGACAAAGAACCGATCGGGACATCAGTAGTGCCAGAAAAGAAACATCCTACTGACGAGGTAGAGGTAAGCCCTCTATCTCAACCGATCTATCATTCTCCCATACGTGAGCAGGTGGCGGACCTACATGATGATCATCCTATGCCATATACTGCAGAAATAAGTCAGAAAGAACGGGCACTAGTGGTGTCCTGATTGATGGAAAATTTTGAAAATAAAGTTATTAAAGTCATGAAAGAAGCAAAGATCAAAGGAAAGGACTTAGAGACGCTTATGAAGCCTTTCAATATTCCATACGGGTTACTGAAAGATAAAACACGTCAATATATCAAGAAAATCACAAACACGAGCCCTGATGAGCAGCTCAACTTCGCGAATGATACATTCAATTTCACTCAAGCAGAATTTGAAGCCGCACAGCCAGTTTGGAGAAGAAAGTTTTTGGAGAAACACCCAACACTAAGGATACACGGGCAAGCTGCTCCATATTCCCTGCAGGTAAACCCTGCATTTTGTCCTGTACCTCGTCGAAGAGAAGCTAGAGCATTTTTGGACATGCAAAGGAATGGTACAATAAATAATCAGTGGCTGAATTATCCACTACTTCCAAGCCCTCCACATAACTATTTGCCAACGAAGGAATATATGGTCAAGACCATAGAATTTTGGCTACAAAATTATGCGACAGTACCAGATTTAGCTGTCAAAATGACAAATAAAATACTTAGTATGCTACTCACTGTACTGAAAGTTTTCAACCATGCGGCATACACCTTTTTGAATTTTATTGGAATTAATGAGGGCACAGACATACTTGTTTTTGATCTATCAGTGATGCCAAGCAGACCAACTATAATGGCTTATTACTCCAGGCTTATGTTCTTGCCAAGTCCATATATGCAGACATTTGAAGAAGCGTTTTTTACAGGCTTCTTTGAAATAGATTCAGAGATCTTTTTGAAGATGTCATCCAACCTGAATGCCAGACTCGTAGCATATGAATTAAGCTTCTTCGCAGATCACAGACAGCCACCCCATGACGGTGTGAAGGCAGAACAATGGAAACAACTCATGATACGTGAAGCCAATCAGTTGAATGATACAGAGCAAAGAGTTTATCAAACATATGCCCGTCGCTTATCAAAGCATGTCGGGGATGACAGAGTCCAGGAGGGGGGCAGTGTTGAGGGAGAGTCAAGTAAGAAGAAAAAAAGAAGAAGACAACGAAGGAAGCAGCTTCACTAAAAAGCAAGATTTGAAGATATATCTCTGCAGGAAGCCCCGCAGGGGCGCATTACCCATCTCTGCACAGAGCCCCGCAGGGGCACACACACCAAGGAAAGGATGCAACCCACATGGGTGCTTCAACCTCTTGATCTGCTGGAACGTCTAGATCGAAGACTGAAGCACCAGATCTTCAAACCTTCCACTGGTGGCGTGCGTGGCAACCAGAATTACGATGGCAACCCAGAAGTCATGAGCCTATAGGTGAATTAGACTGCACAATATCAGGTAGTCAGTCTAACTACAAGGGTTGTGGGCAAGCAAGTCGAATGCATCAGGCCCAGAGAATGTAAAACAAGAATTAAGAAGAGGCCGTCAAAACTGAAGACCTGTTTTATAAACAGGTAACAATGAGCAAAGGTTGCGTGCGGAGAACAAACTGAAGACAAGAAGCAAAGCCTGTCAAGGGACGACAGAGACGAAGAGGGGGAGAGTGTTGCAGAGCTAAAGAGCGCACAAAGCAGAGAAAAGGACGGGCCCCAAAATTTTTCCGATTTGGACATCATATTTTTGTATCATACTCACTCTTGTAATATATTTCCCGTTGTAAAGGCACTAGAGGAGTCCTCTAGATGCATCCCCGTAGAAGATTAGAAGATTACCCATGGAAAATAGTCGGAAATTAGTCTTTTAGTGAATAAAGTGCCGGTCTCTTGTGTGAAAGGACCATTTTTAGGGCACTAGTATATAAGTCAAATGTGACTCTTTGTAAAGGACTTTTTGCCATTGTGAGAAGGGAGAGCGCAGAAATTCGAATTTGTGTCTTCTTCACTCCATATCTTCTTCTTCGTGAGCTTGTATGCATGTGTATTGCTTGGAAAGAGTGCTTGTGAGTGTTGTCTATCCATGAAAGTGTCTATTTGCTGTAGGTAAGGTGTGTGCGAGGTGTAGGAAGTGCTGAAGTGTAGGAAAATATTCCCGCGACTCAGTATTTTGCCCATAACTTGAAGTAGGAGCATCAGAATTGAGTGAAACCACTGCCATTGGATGCGTCTTCTCGAGAGCTTCGAAACGCATATGCTATTTGCTATATTTGGAGTTCGGAGTTGGGAGAAAAGCCCAAAATACTGACGACTGCTGCACCAAGTATCGTTTCGCCTGGACCGACAGTTGGAGCTTGTTTGGATAAGTCTTTGCCTCATTTACACTCTTGAGTAGTTCATTTGCATTGATCATTACGTGATTGCACGTCTTCATACACTCGGCTAGGTTTGTATACTCTTTGGATTGATAATTAAAAGCATGTATCCCCACTATATGCACTTGAGAGGGGATTGAGGTATAGTCTCTTTCTCCGCAAGTCCCTAAGTTGGTACTTAGGTCAACACATAGTGTCCCCACACATGATGATGAATTACAATCGTTGTTCAAGTCAACAGACGATACAGAGAAACCGCAACAGTTTTATGTCCCCGAAGATCAGCTGACCACGTACAAGCTAGGAGATGAAGAGCATCCACGACCGGTAAAGATAAGGCAAAACTTACTGGAACCATTTAAAGCTGACTTGATTCGACTACTTCGCGAATTCTCAGACGTCTTTGCATGGGATTACAAAGATATGAAAGGATTAGATCCGCGCATCTATCAGCACAGAGTCATGCTGAAGCCTGAAGCTAAACCGAATAAGCAGCCTAGCTATCGAATGAATCCCAATTATGCATCACAGGTAAAAGCCGAACTTGATAGGTTATTCAAAGTCGGATTCATTGTACCAATAGAACATGCTGAATGGATTTCACCAATTGTGATCGTACCAAAGAAAAATAAGCAACTACGAATCTGTGTAGACTACCGGAAATTAAATGCAGCAACAGTACCGGATCCTTTCCCGATCCCCTTTCTGGATACCATGCTTGATAAGGTAGCCGGCCACGAAATGTATTCCTTCTTAGACGGATACAGTGGTTACAATCAGGTTAGAATGGTCGAAGCAGATATACCAAAAACCGCATTCATTACCAATTGGGGTGTTTTTGCTTGTACGGTGATGTGGTTTGGATTGAGAAACGCACCAAGTACATTTCAAAGATGCATGCAGGAAATATTTTCTCCTTATCTTATTTCGTTTATGCAAGTATACCTCGATGATTTTTCAATTTTCGGTAAGATGATAGCACATCTCTTTCATTTACGGTGCTGCTTTCAGAAATGCAGAGAGTATAGACTCTGTTTGAATCCAAACAAATCCGTGTTTGCGGTCTCATGTGGCAAGTTACTTGGCCACATTGTATCTGCACAAGGTATCCAAGTCGATCCAGATAAGATTTCGGCAGTATTAGAAGCTCCGATGCCAGTTTCTCCAAAAGAAGTTATGCGCTTTATGGGCCAAGTACGGTGGCATGGAAGACACTTACGGTGGCTTGCTCATCTGGCAATACCACTAAACAAGCTAATCAGTAAAACACCTCGACAATTTGAATGGAACCAGGAATGCCAGATAGCCTTTGATCGTTTAAAGCATTTATTAACACAAGTTCCTATTTTACAACCGCCGGACTGGGATCACTCATTTCACATATTTGTTGATGCTTCAGATATAGCAATAGGAAGTGTATTGATGCAACAAATTGATAAATGGTTCAGACCAGTGTATTATGCAAGTCGAAGGTTAGCCCCTGCTGAGAAAAACTACTCTGTAACAGAAAGAGAATGTCTAGGACTAGTATACTCGGTCAAAAAATTTAGACATTACTTGCTAGGCCGAAAATTCACATTTCATGTAGATCACGCTGCACTTGTCTATCTAGTCCGGCAGCAGCATCTAGGAGGCCGATTAGCACGATGGGTCTTACTATTGCAGGAATTTGATTACGAAGTCATTCACCGACCAGGCAGTTCACACGCCTTAGCAGACTTTTTATCCCGTTTAGATTCCGGCGAATCTCCGGTGGGTATAGATGACACGACACCTGCAATTTATGTATCAGAACCAATTACCAAAGAATCTGCAGACCCGCCTATTCCATCTTCATATTATGATCAGATCTTGACCTTTCTCACTGATGGTTGCCTTCCATCTCAAGTTTCAAGACCAGTACGCAGAAAAATTGCAGTCTTTAGCCGCCGATTCTGGTTAGTTGCAGGAGAACTATATTATGTAGATCACACCGGAATCTTACTTCGCTGTGTTCCTCCGCATGAAATTAACTCAGTTATCACAATGGCCCACTCGACACCTACTGGTGGTCACTTTGCCACAGATTTGACTTACTGGAAAATTCTGCAGAGTGGTCTCTGGTGGCCCACTATGTACAGAGACGTGGCCCAATTTGTCAAATACTGCGATAACTGTCAAAGGTCTGGACAACCGCTACAACGACACTTTTTTCCCTTACAACCAATTATGCCATTAGAACCATTTCAGAAATGGGGATTAGATTTTATAGGTCCAATTACACCTCCATCAGTCTTCAGTAACAATAGATATATCCTAACCTGTACAGAGTACGCGACAAGATGGGTCGAAGCATGGGCTTTACGGTCGGCCACCGCGGTGGCAGTAGCAAAATGTCTGTTGAATGATGTCTTTCCACGTTTCGGTTTACCACTGGAAATTGTCTCAGATCAAGGTACTCACTTTGTAAATCAATTAATGAAAGTACTCACCCAATCCTTCCAGGTGACACACAAACTCAGCTCGCCGTACTACCGTCGTGCCAATGGTTTGGCCGAAAGTACAAACAAATCACTACTGAATAACCTCCGGAAACTAATCATGGAAGCACCGGAAAGATGGGATCAATTACTACCTGCAGTCTTATGGGCATACCGAACTACATATAAGGTAACAACAGGCTTGACACCTTTTAAACTAGCTTATGGCTTAGAAGCAATAGCACCCATGGAAGTAGTCATTCCAAGCCTGCGTGTAGCGATCACTCAGAAGATGCTACCGGAAAATTCGCTGATAGCACGAATGGACGCACTCAGAGAACTTGAGGAGCACCGATGGCTCAGCTTTTTAACCATGCGCGAAGTACAACTCAGACAAGCCAAGACACACGATCGATATTTGAAAACTCCAATCTTTTCGGTAGGACAGCTCGTACTCTTCTACAACGCAAAGTCGGATAGAGTCGCTGGAAAGTTTAAACTTCGATGGTTCGGGCCTTTCAAAATCTCAGAACAAGTCGGTCCCGCAACTTTTCGGTTGACTACGTTGACCGGAAATCCCCTCCCGAAAGTAATCAATGGGTCAAAGCTACGGCCATATCATCACGCCCCTAGCCCGCATTAAATTTTTCGGCGGTGAACCGCGTTTTGTTTAATCTTTCCCTTTTTTTCTTTTTCCTTTTATAATTAGCCGTATTTTAGAAAATCTTTTCGTATCCGCCGCCCCCTTACCAGTCACTCAAATACGCACGCCTGCATGAAAACAAATATCATTCCCGCACTACACAATGATACCCAACCCCCTTTCCCACCCCACCGTATTGTTCCTATTTAACCCCTTCGACAATGTCAAAAATCGCTACTGTAGTAAACTGTGCGAACTTGTGTTCAGTAGTCCTGTTCCTAGTCTGTCTTAGCAATCGCCATGGAAGCACTCGCAAACTACACTGCTTTCCGCGATGGTATCCCTACCGAGGTAGGAGAATACCTGCATTGCCGAGGGTTGGCCAACCTCGCTGAGTTGCCCTGGCACTCAGTGGAAGCCCATCCCTTCTTCGCACAAATAATCTCTGCCATCGCCCAATCCCCTGCCACCGAACGACAGTGGGTTTTCCCTTCGTTACCCTCCAGAACCGTCATCACCTTCCCCGCCTTCTCTGAAGCTTTCCGCCTCACCCCGCAAGGCCGAGAAAATGGCCCCAGTCTCCCCCTCGCCCGCATGACAGAGTTATTCCCTCGCTCTTCCTCACATGAGTTCGCGATCCTCTGCCGTCCCGAACCCGAACGCTCCACCCTACAATTTCTAGTCGCCATCCTTAACTTACAGAAGCGCACTTACGGCATCTCTCGCCCTTTCTACTCCGCCGTAGATTTAGCAGCCCGCGAACCAGTCAATTTCGCCTCATACTTTTTCCAGAGAATCCATAAGGAATGTGTAGCCATAGTAAAGCAGGTAAATAAAGGAACCACCCCGCGCTCTCGCCTTCCCCATATACTCTCTTTCCTCTTCCCAACCATCCTCGCCGCACAACCACCACCCCGAGGCCCCATCCTCAGGCATGAAGATTCAGTACAACCCCTCGATGACGATGCAGAAGAAGAGGAAGAAATCAACCAACTCTTCCGCAGGAAGCGCATCCGCATCAGCTCTTCGGAAAGTGAAGCACAGAAATCTGCCGACAAGAATCAAATCAACCGCAACGACGACCAAGACGAAACCTTCCACGACACCGCCACTTCCATCCACAATGAATCCTCGACCGATCACAACCACGACTGCCAAAATCGCACCAAAACCGAAATAGTCTCCACCGAAGCAACTTCTGAGCCTCAACGAGACGAGCAGCACCCCGGTAAGGATGCGCTTAACACACTATTGAAGGCCGTTGAATCCGCACTCGACCACACTACCGAGAAACAACAAACTAGCCATCAGGTAACAAACCCCGATTCTGCCCCTCCCAGACCCCCCCCGTCAACCCTATTCCCACACCGGAACCAGAATCTTCGTCTTCCCTCAACTATTCGCCCCCGACATCCCCCCAACTTCAAACCCGAACTTCTACGCAACCGCCACAACCACTGCTCCTTTCCCCTATTCCGGTATTCTCTGAACTAGCCACTATGGGCCAGATGCTCATTTCCCTTTCCCAGCAACTTCCCGCACAGCTGAATGACATCGCCAATACCATCAGACAGGACCTCCAGCACAAGGTAGACCTATTGGAAGCAGATATCACCCCCCTCCAAGAAGAATCCGAAGCAGTCAAAGCCGAGAACCATCACTTACACACCCAATTAGCCGCCCTCCAAGGCCAAATTACGGCACAACAAGCAGTACTACAACAACGGGACGACGCCTTGGCGCAACTGGCTGCCAAAGATCAACTTCTCAACGAAGCCAACGACGAAATTCGGGAGTTGAAGCTCGCGCTCTAAGAAAAAGACGACATTAGCTCCTCCCTTGAAGACATGGTCGCAGAAACGAAGGCTCAACTGCAGGAAAGTATTCAGAAACATCACGATCAACAGAGAGAGACCGACCAAATCAAAGATGAGTTACGATTTGGTGGCCCACTCTTCATATGGATGCACATACCTATGTGAAGAAATGTGACACATGTCAACGTGCCCAGTACCCAATTCGAAAAGATGAGATGCCTTTGAGTCCAATGATGGGAGGATGTGCATTCTCGAAGTGGGGCATAGACTTTATAGGTCCTATTAACCCCCCAGCTAGAAACTCCCATGCAGAATACATTATTGTAGCCACGGACTACCTTACAAAGTGGGTAGAAGTCAAAGCCACAACAAAGAATGATGCTCAAACAACGGCAAAGTTCTTATTTGAGAATGTGTTCACAAGATACGTATTACCAATAGAGTTAGTGAGTGATAGAGGGACGCACTTCTTGAATGAGGTCATTGAAAATCTTCTCCAAGAATTCTTGGTGATGTGAAGAGAGATGGTGGATGCAATCCAAAATAGAGTAGGTGCTGCTACAACCAGCTTCACACCAGCCAACTGAGACTTCAGAGTTGATTAGTAGACCCTTTGAGCTTCCTACATCCACCAAAATATCAGCCAAGTACTTTGGAACATGTATCCCAAAAGTTTAAGTCAAGACAGACTAGTTGCGAAATGACTAGCTCCCAAAACTTGCTATTTTTGGACATACAACTGCTGGAAAAAATGAACAGTGCTCTCAACCTGGTAAGAATTAGAGAAATTACTTTTGGGAATAGCAAATAGACTTAACAAGCTTCCCAATCCAAGTTAAAACACTTCAAATGATGGACTGAGCATTGAGAACAAGTTTCATCAATTTCTGGAACATTCCCACAATTCTCGGGGCTCTACAGAAATAGACCAGTAAGCAGTAAAATGCAGATATCTCCAAAAGTATTAATCCAATTACCATGAAAATTTATACATACAAACTAGACAGTAAGAGCTATGGAACGCACTTTAAAACACTGAAAAAGGATCAGTAGAACTCGAGATATGACCTTCTGAAGTTACTGCTCTGAGTGAGTATAACAGAGAACAAAACAGAGAAGTAGATGATGATAAATGTATAGATTCACATATGATTACAACCACATTGGCAATGAATCTTTGCACAATGTGAGTAGAATGATAGAGCTATGGAGTAAGCTCTTCAATCTCTACAAAATGACATGAAGTGGTCACGTACAAGGCTTGCTAATCGCCTCTTCCTTCTTGCTCCTTTTATAGCTATTCTTGGAGGGAGTTTTGAATTCGAATTCGAATGGTTCCACCTAAAAGTGATCCCCAAAGTTAGGAGAGATTCCCTCAGCTCTAAATTTCGTGGTTTTAGGTAGTTAGAACCACGAATTTGCTTTTACATCATGGATGAGGTAAGCCATTCTTTTTCTTTTTTCTTTTTCCAAATACAAGAGATAAAAATGAATTCTTTTACAAGAGGTGTTCACATGACTACTCATGTGACTTAAAAATGAGGATAATATCAAGCATATCAAGCATGTAGGCTTGGGCAAAATGCACCAACAGCTCCCCCTCAAGCCTAACATGCTTGGCCTCCAAATAAGTCTTCAACTGTCCTTGATTTCCTGCAAGCCAATCATCAACTTGAATCTACTTAACTTCGTACCATCAAGAGCTTTCGTCAACATGTCTGCACATTGCATATCTGTAGAGACATAGGATAGTTGAATATCCTTGCTCATTAGCTTCTCCCTTACATAATGGTAGTGGACTTCAATATGCTTGGTTCTAGCATGGTATACCGGATTAGCTGCTAGATGTAGTGAGCTTGTGTTGTCACCAAAAATGTGAGGTGTTGAAGAATGAAGTCCAAGATCTGTGTACAAAGACTTTAACCACATGATTTCTTGAGTTGTATTAGCCAAACCTCTATATTCAGCTTTGGTAGAAGATAATGCCACAGTTGGTTGCTTCTTCAATGACCAAGAAATGATTTTTGAACCTGCAAATGATATATACCCTGATGTGCTTCTTCTATCATCTTTAGATCTGGCCCAATCTGCATCTGAGTAGACCTTTAGCTCAATATCTAAAGTATATGAATAGAACAAACCTTCATTCATGGTCCCCTTTAGGTACTTGAGGACTCGCTTGGCCGCTTCCATATGTGGTCTTCTCGGCTTATGCATAAACTGACTCAATATGCTAACACTATAGCATATATCCACTCTTGTGAGTGTTGCATAGTTCAAACTTCCAACCAAGCTTTGATAGCTTGTGATGTCTTCAATTGGATCTCCTTCATAAGCACTAAGCTTATGATTTTGCTCCATACGTGTACCTGCACACTTGGTATTTTCCATCTTGAACTTGATGAGCATGTCATGGACATACTTCCTTTGTGTGATGTATATACCTGAATCTGTGTAGATCAACTCCAATCCAAGAAAATAAGTGAGTGGTCCGAGGTCACTTATTTTGAACTCCTCCTTCATTTGACTCTTTACCTGTTTGATTCCTTCAAGATCATTGCCTGTGATAATAATATCATCAACATACACACATAAATAGATCACTTCATATTCATTCCTCTTTATGAACTGTTAAACGTTATATCGAAATATAAACGTTAATCGTCACTTCTACTTCGGGTTCAAAGTATTCAAGTTCAGCCGATTCTGAACCTTCTTAACAGTAAAGGTTTTCTGTAACCACGTGGGTCCTTGGGAGTGGTAGGGGTCTGTTAGACAGAGGCCCTGTACTATTTTCCCAAACTCTCATACAAGCATTAACTACTCTATCACATCTTAGCTCAGTACTGAACACTGTTAACTACCCGGTCTACTGAACGTTAGACATTCCGGACTGGGTCTGCTATAGTGAAAAAGCAGTCGCCCGATCTGACTTAAACTACTTGGCTAATTTACTTCAATCACCGGATTTTACTCAAGATGCACCTCTTCTTGACTTGGGGTTACACCGAACAATTATACTCAAAGGTATACAACTTGCGGTGTGTAAACCACAGCTGAATCGTAATAATCTTATCACTCGTCCCAAGATACACAGGCTCTTACAGATACAAGTCCTTCCTGGGAACAAGATTCCCAGAGAGCGCATACTATTGTATCGACTTCAGTTACTTCACAGAATCTTAGCAGACCAACAGTGAGGTTACTCCATACTCTCTACTTCGTCGACTTATGATAACCATACTTAACAATGCTCAACGATACACTTAACCGTTACCGAACAGCTTCGTAACACACTGCCACTTGTTCGTAACTACCTATTAAGATGCGAACAACTACTAAGCAAACACAGCAGAACAGGACAGAAGCATACAGATCAGAAATAGGTACTCAACAATACTCTGCACTTCTCAAACTGGACGCTCACCATAGAATAGAAGATACACTTAACCGATAGACCCGAATAGAAAGATAACTTAAACAAGACTCTGCAAATTCCGAATGGGCATTCTCACAGACAGAATCGAAAATGCACTTAACAGAACAGAATCGACTAAGAAGACAACTTAAACACGACACTGCCAGTCCCGAAATGGGCGTGCTCTCCGCCATTCTTTTCTCATTTCCTTATATAGAGGATTTTTTACAGTGGTGCGCAAATCTTTTGTTACCTGCGCGTTTCTCGAAAGGTTCTTTCTATTTAAGGCGCCTGTCCTAGTACAACTGTCCGTATTCGGCGGCCGTCTAACACTGGCACGCCCGGTGGACTCGAACCCGCAGGTTCCTATGGCTCGGCTACAAGGCCTTCTATATACATATTCCGGGCGAGCCTAAATGTTCGGGTGATTTTCTTTTTAAGTGTTTCGATCATCTGAACTAGGGTGGTTGGTTCTAGTAACTGGGCGTCCGTTCTAACGGAGCTCAGGGCGATCGCTTGGTTTAACAAAATTTCGGCCTGGTTTTGTAGGAAGGCCTCCTGTAAGTAGAATTCGTTGGATAATGCAGCGTCGCGGGATGTCTTCATTTCGGTGACCTTCTGCTGCATCTCCACGACCCTATCCTTCTGATTTTGGACTTGGTTTTCGAGGCGCGCGAGCTGCTGGTTCTGAAATTCAATCGTTTTGTAATAAGCGTCGCGTTCTCTTCGAGCATTGGCGAGATCCTTCTGGTTCTGAGCTTCCCGGGTTAATTGACGCCGGAGCATACGGTTGACTTCATCCAAGCACTCCTGGGCTCGTAGTCTTGAGAATAGAATAGTCTTAATTACTCGATCAGGACCAAAATGTCCGCCTGCGACACTGCTATGGGCAATTTCTAAGACTTTCAAATAATCTGATTCGTGAATGCACAGTCTTAAGTATCCATCCTTGCATCTTCGGTATAGGTTATCGCCTACTAAGGCATAGTCTTTATTCTTGCTAGACTTGCCTCTCTAGGTAGTGTTCCTAAACTCATGAATTCTACCAATGGAGCACTCCAATCTGGAATAAATGACACATGATAAAGGGTAGCATGTTCCATTGGGGGTCTCTCTTTGCACATTGGACAATTCTTAATCCACTCATGAATTTCTTTATCCATACTAGGCCAATACACTCCTAAACGTTTTAGATTTTGCCGTGTTCGTTGTTTAGAATAGTGATTCCCTAGAAATCCTTCATGGGCTTGTTGCAACCAACTACTATGTTCATTGTCCTTGACACAACAAGCTAGAACACCATCCGTGTCTTGTTTATACATGCTTCCTGCCAATATTTGATAACTTTGTGACCGTACAATTTCATCCTTGTTCGTCTTCACCTTCTTATTTGCGGGTCCAAAGGTTAGGACTAGTACCAACTTATTTGCCCATTTAGGAACAACTTCTAGATTGAACAGATAAGTATCGGGCAATTCATCAGACACGCCTTGCGGTGGCTCTCCTGAAGTGATGCGAGAAAGGTGATCCGCTTTGAGGTGGGTCTGACTTTGCCTAACAACCACTTCAAACTCATATTCCATTAGTAAGAGGAACCATCTTACTAAGCATCCTATATTGCAAGGTTTATTGACCAAGTATAATAAAGCTTGATGATCAGTGAAAAATTTGAACTTGTTGGCCAACAGATAGTGTCTAAACTTCTTTACAACATATACCATGCCTAAGCCTTCTCTTTCGGTTGTGTGCAGTTTCGTTCAGCAGCGTTCAGTTGCCTACTAGCATAGGCTATAGGTAAATCCAAATTTCTTTCTCCTGTGGGTTGTGAAAACACACATCCTATTGCATAATTGGATGCATCCACATGCACATGGAATGGCTTATTCCAATCAGGAGTGGTCAGTATTGGTGTTGTCCACAAGCGTCTCTTCAGCTCATTGAAGGACTTCTCGCATTCGTCGTTCCACTCAAACTTTGTCAACAAGGCATAAAGAGGCTTAGCTATAATTGCATACATGTGAATAAACCTACGGTAATATCCATAATGACCCATGAAGGCTTGTACTTCTTTAACATTCCTTGGCCTCGGCAACTCTGCTATGGCTTTTACCTTGTCCTCATCTGTTGATATTCCATTCTTAGAGACAATGTGACCTAAGATTTTACCTTGACGTACCATGAACACACACTTCTCTGGGTTCAGACACACTCGATATTCTCTACACTTGTTGAAGATCTGTCTGAGCTCAGGGATGTGGTATCTTCGCTCTTGGGAATGAGCACATAAATCATCCACATATACTTCTAAGCTTTTTCGCAAGAACTCTTTGAAGACATGGCACATGAGCCGTTGAAAGGTTGCAGGTGCATTGGTGAGGCCAAATGGCATCACCCGAAATGCAAAGATTACCCCACTCTGTGGCAAAAGCTATTTTATGTTGATCTTCTCGGGCAATGGCTACTTGATTGTAACCTGAAAATCCATCAAGAAAGCTATAAACTTCCTTGCCTACAACACGCTCCAATAAATGTTCAGTGATTGGAGCGGATAACTATCTCTTATCGTGGCGGCATTAACTTTTTTAAGGTTAATACACACACGTAACTTTCCATTCTTCTTGGGCACCACTACAATGGGGGACACCCATTCAGTATGCTCAATCTCATAGATGAATCCAACTTCAATCAATCTATCGATTTCTTCTTTTATTTTGGCTGCATAAGTGTCATTATATGTGTAGGGCTTATGTTTGGTGGGCTTGGCATCTGCTATCATGGGGATCGTATGAGAACAAATTTTCGGATCTACTCCCTTCAAGTCTCTATAGTGCCATGCAAACACGTCCCTGTATTCCCTTAATAACGCCACCAACTCTACTTCCTCTTCTTTACTTAGGTCATCTCCTATGTATGTACATCTCTCTTCGTTCTCTTCGATAGTGACTACAATTTGTTTGGTCTTTTCTTTGTTATCATATGCTTCTCCTTTTGTGGCCTCTCTCTTAGGCATTTGTACCAAAATTTTTTGGTCCTCAACTTCGTATTTCTTGAAATTCTGTGGTACTTCGAACAATGATTCCTTCTCTTCTTGTTTCACTCCTTGTCTTTTCTTTTTCTTTTGACCTCCTTCACTTCCATCCTTTGAATTTACCGTTTTGATGCTTGTGAAAGGTTCTTCTTCTTTTTGTGTAAATACTCTTATGTCTTCTAGATAGTGCTCCTCTAAAATAAAGCAACTATCCATCACAATGGACTCTAGATCATCATCGTTCTCTTCTTCTTTTATGAAATCATTAGAGTCACATTCTTCTAACAAGGGCTGACACATGAACACTGAAATATCATATCCCTCCTCATCACAATGAGGTGTCCATTGTTCTTCATTGACAGCAATGTCCATGGTAGCTAAGATTTCTGCCCAACCATGAGGCTCAAATTCCTCATCTAGAAATATCATCGGCGTATAGGCTGGGTCTCTAACTGGTCTATCTCCTGGGGAGGTTCCTTTTTCTCTTGCCTTTAGGCATTTCTCCTCTTCCTTTGCGACCTTGCACATCCACAAATGAGTATCTTCATGCATCCAAGATGTCTCAGATGAACTTTTAGAATGCACAAAGATCGAATCTTCTTGCTCCTTGTGAATAGAATTCCACTGTAGGGGTGGTACATCTCTGAAGGTGTAATCCTTCAAATTGACCTTGGTTGTGACCCCTAAGCATTGCAAGTATAAGGAGTTGGTTCCCCAATCCTGTACAACTTGCAGTTGTCGTAGGAAGGGTCTTCCTAGGATCATCTCGTAGACATTATTCTTTTCAAAGTTACATATAGCAAAGGTGTGCTCAAACTCCACACCACAAGTGGTTAGAGTTATCCCTTCGAGGAGTCTTAGAGGTCTTTCCACATGGCCGTCAGCCATCTGAAGCTTCATTCTAGTTGGTCTTAATGTGGGCTTGCCCCATAGCTTCCACAAGGAGGTGGTTGCAATAGCAGCACCAGCACCTGAATCTATGATTGCTTTGGTTGTGTAACCTTGGTAGGTGATTGGAAGATAAGTATTACCTTCTTCACCCTCACACATGTCCCCTATTTTGTCTAGAGGTACCTCTGGAACTTTTTTCTTAGAGCCTGCGTCTGGCATATCGAAATCAAGTTCTGGAACCTGATTTGCCACATGTTTTCATAACTCAGATTTTACTTTGAGCAGCTCTTCTAAAGTGAGATGACACTGAACCTTAGTGTTCTTCACGACTTCTGTGTTTCTTGGAACCATCGAGTCTTCATTCCTGATCAATATTGTGGGAGCTCTGATCTGGAGAGATTCAGATTCCCATGGACGTGTGAATTGTGGCAACTCATGTAAAGAATTAGATTTAAAATCTAATCGTTCATCTTCTTGTTGCTTTGTTTGGTCTCCATAGATAGACGGGATGTCTTGGGGAAATTGGTCATGAAGATCATCAATCTCAAGAATAGGAGGAGGATTATCCTTCTCCTTGGCCCATTTCTCTTCTTGTATTTCCCACAAGAACTTTTGAGAGTGTTGTTGAATTGAAAGAGGCTCTCCATCATCTATGGAGTCAAGAACATAGACTTTCTTTGGTGATGAGTTTTCTCTTTCAATAGTTAGTTGAGCCTGTGGAGGTAAAGAAACTTGCGGTTTATTTACCAACTGATCTAATCTTTCTAGTAAGCCCTGGAAGTGCAAACCCGGTGTAACAACATCTGTCTGATTGAATGTTTGATTGGCCTCGAACATAGCTTGAGCTAGTTCCACCATTTTAATGCACATTTTTGTTCGTTCAATCTCTAAATCTGCTATAGGGTATCTCTTGTCTAGGTTTGCAGGTGTTGGCCCTTCTTGAAGTCGAGCCTGGTATGCCTTGAACATCATGTCCAAATCTTCTGGGGTTGGATCTGCAAGAACAGACCCCGGTTGTGGTGGTCCATTTACCGTGGTTGGTGGCGGGGATGAGGTGGTGTGGATGGAGTCTTGACCTGCGAGGGGCTTTGAGAGGCAATATCTTCTATTTTTGTTTTTGCATCTTTCAGGCTTTCTTCTAGTTTGGATAACTTTTTGGTCCACTTACGATTGGCCTTTTCTCTAGTATCCTTCCAAGTTCTTGTTTTCCTCTTACTAGGATCTCTTGATTCACTTGCTCTGATTGCTCAGCTAGTTTAGCTTTTTGTAAGGCTTGTGCCCTGGTAACTGCGTGTATAGGAGCCACATTATCACTATTGGAACCTGAATCCTTTGTTAAGCCTACTACATTAACGGGTGTAACCTTTGGTGTACTAGAGGGATGTCCGGGACAATCTCTCAGGAGCTGTTCTTTGCCACACTCAAGACAAATGACCTGTATTGTGAGGTTCTGCCCTTGTATCGGAGCTAGTGTGTGGGGTGGTTGTTGTCCTGGTATAGGTTGAGGTTGGCCATATCCTCCATGTTCATATAGTCTAGATGCTCCTCGTGATCCTGGACATGGGTTATACCTAGGAACTTCTCTGCCTTGTTCTATAGGAGGGTACTCGTATGGTCTACATTGGAGTGGTACAAACGGTAGTGGCTGTCTATTCATTGGATAGTTTTCGGTGTTGTAGTTGACGTACTTTTGCTCACTACAAGAGTACATGTTAGGCGCTTGAGGTGGTTGTCTATCGTAAGGTTAAGGTTGTGATAATCCTAATGCTTCTCTGGTGCACACATGAGATGGATGATCCCCACCGCAAAGTGTGCAACTTCCCAACATTGGCACTCTCAAGGAGGAGTTCTGGGAGTTCCTTTGTCCTTGTACCCCTAATTTCTTGGCCACTAACTCTGTCACTTCCTCCACATAACTCGAACTTGAAGTTTCATTTCATTCCTCCCCTCGATTAGAATGGAGGTGCTTAATCTACATGTTGGGTGACTTTTAGCCATAAATAGGAATTGTTTCAAACACATTAAAACTTCAAAATTTTCTTTCAATGGAAACACCCATGCATGCCTAGAAAAGTTATCAATAAAATTCATGAAGTATAGGTGATTCCCAAATGAAGATGTTTGCATAGGATGACATACATCACTATGAACAAGCTGCAATTTATGAGCAGCTCTAATTGAACCATCTTTTGGGAAGGAGTGCTACATTTTGACTAGTCTATGAGCTTATATAGCCCGTGACATAAAATGCAAGAAGCAATAATGAACATCACCATTAAATAGTTCATGAACTATATATCTATCATCAGCAAAATTTGACAACCAAGACAATCTTGAGTAATGTTGAAACTGATAAAGAAAATATTCTTGATCCATGGCACATATAAGGCATGTGACAATGTGAAAGAACCGCTATTTGTGGTGTTCATAATGATCTTTCCAACTCTCATTAAAGTATAAGAGGAGTTGTTAGCACATCTGACAATATTCTACTTTTCTATTTTTTTATCATCTTTGTTTTCCTTGTTTGATTGTGTAGCATTAGCAAAATTTTGCTTAGTAGTAGATGAGTTCCATTTACCTTTGCACTTCCCACTAGCTAAGAAATCTTGAAATGCAACACACATAATTGTTTTCAAATCCAAGGGCTTGTAATGTTTAAAGATCTTTCTTAGCATCATATCCTAGACATTTTTGGGACTCATTGAATGTATTTGAATCATTTATTGAAATCATCCAATGATTAGAAAGAACATTTTTTGGACTCATTGAATCTATTTGAATCATTTATTGAAATCATCCAATGATTTAGAAAGTGATCTTTTATATATCATTCTATCATTCAAGGATTTATACTTTGATGGGATTGGCTTTTCACAAGATCCCACTTCTTGGAATCTAACTTAGAAACTCCCCAAAATTCTTATCCTCTTATTTATCCAAATCTAATGCACAATCTAAATATAAGTATGCATTCTATTTAGAAGAATACGTATTCTTAAGGGGACAATGGATAATCTTGTATAAGTTGAATGCCACATTACCCTTTTTTAATACAACCAAGTCTATTTAGTTGGTTCAAATAGGTACACATCTCTACCTCTTTATGAACCTAAGACCTTATTCTCAATGGTCTTATCTACAAGGATTATCTTGATGTTCGCTATCAAATAATGAGTCTCCTTCCTCTTTGGCCATCAAAGAAAAATCTCAAAGGTAGTATGTTCCCACTATCACATACCAGTGAGTTCTTCCTCCAATCCATAGAACTACATTCTTTATATTTCCATCTTCTTTGTCCTCTTAATGATGTATGATCGTTCTCTATGATCCTAAATTACATCTTTGCATTCCTTGGCATCATATAAATGAGACCAAGGACTTGTTTTCTACTTCACATGACAACCAATATTAAGTCTTAAAAGATCTTTTGGTTGCTCATTAATCTTTCTTTGGCATGATTTATCAAACCTAAAAAGTTTGATCCTTTTAACTAGTCTACGTCACTTGGTTTTCTCTATTTCCTCTAGCTAAATTATCTTGAGATAAGACCAAATATTTCTCCTTCACATCCCCTTCCTTCCGTTGATATTTACCCATGAGATTTAGTTGGGATCTTTAACTCATACCTTCATGGGTTATTTTTTATTAAGTCTTTAACATCATATTGATGTTTTCAAAACCTATAACTATTATAAACTCTCCCTTTTCTCATAACCCATGCATATAATATACCTCTCTAATATTAAACTCTCTTTAAATCATGCATGGAATTTTCACTTGGAACTCCTTTCAATGTAGTAATCTATATTCATTATATGCTCACATTTTCCATTTGTATTCATGACATGTTATTGTGAACTTTCTATGTCCATTTTCAAACAGTCTTCCAATGGTGAATTCGTTCATAACTAATCAAAATGATTTTTCTATTTTTTTAATGCCCTAAGTCCATTACGTAAATAAATTATGCATCATTCTAAGTTCATGTAGATCCTATAATGGAGAAAGGAAGCCATCCCAAACCTTAGATGCCATGTGAATTTCTATATCTCATGATTGGTTCATAATTTGGAGAAACTAATGCTTCCATTGCATCCAAAATATGCCAAAACATTAAGATCAATTGTCTACTTGCTTTATTATGATACTTAGAGCTCCTATTTTAGATTGTTTACATGATAGATGACATCATCAATTCATAACTAACTTGATAACTATCCTTGAACACCTATATAAGGAGGGATCCTGAGTCTTTCATAAGTTTTGAATTGATGACATCATCAATGATATAATCGATTCATAACCACCATTGATGAGCCACCCTTGAAAATGTATATAAGGAGGGGTTTGCTATATATATATATATATATATATACTAAGTCTTGCCAATACTTGTATTGGGAGTTCAAGGAGTCACGATCACCAAGTAAGTACTCCCCAAGTTCGAGTTCGAGTTCTAGTCTTGTCCTTTGTTCTAGTCTTGTGTAGTGTTGTTCCCTAGATATTTTATCTTGTCCTACTATAATCTCATAGTATGCGATCCTTTCCACTTATTACTTGTATCTAGTTCATCTCCCTGAAGGGAGCCCTTGTAATCCAAATATCTTGCTTCAAACCTATGGTCTCCGGTTGTGGGATCTCTTGTGTCATCTCTCACCCAGTTATCCATACCTATCATTCCTAGGTTGTAGGACATCTTGTATTAGTTACATATTCTTGTATTATTTTCCCTATGTGGGTGAACTTGTAATCAAAAGCGTAATTCTGAAATATTGTCTAGTCTAGTGTTAGTCGGCCGTCGGATTGGGACAGATGTAACGGAAATCGTGGCAGAACACGTGCGAAAGGTGGTTACACACCTATTTGTACTTCTATATAAAGTAATGAAAAGAAGCGCTCAAGAGAGAGAGAGGGCGATGTAATTTTGGTCTATTGTCGTGTCATCACCAGACTGTTTGTCTGGTTGTCTGTCTGAGTGTTGAGGTAGGGTTCCTTTTGCATAATCCCTGTGTTCTACATTCTTGTTCGTATCTGGTTTTGTCTATCGTTCTTGTTGCCTGCCGACGATCTTGGTTCTATCGATAAATTTCATAACGTTCGGGAGATAACTATACTATCAGTCTGAATGTTACTGTGTAACGATTGGAGTTCTCAGAGTATCTTGGAGATTCTCTACGTAGACTAATGGTACTGTGTGTGTCTGTATTTGTTACCTAGTGAACTCCGTTGAGATTGTGAGTTCCATTACTGTTGTCTGAGTAAGTTGTTTATGCATCGCTGTAGGATTGTGCTCACGCACTGTGTATTACGACTTCTTGAACATTTTTGGTCAAGAATTGGTGAAATTCGAGTAACTGTGTAGTGTTTTGATATTCGGATCTACACTGTGTTGTTGTAAATGCTAGAATCTGTCTGCCTGCGGCAAAGTTAAGTGCAGTAAAGATCTGCTAAGTTGATTATTGAGTTTCCAGTACTGTGTGTTGGATTCTCAACTCTCTGCGTTACGGTGTTGATTGATCGATGAACCCGTTCTGTGAAGTTGATCGAATACTCTTGGTCTGGTAATTTCAGTCAGTTAATACGTAGATGCAATATGGCATCTTCGCGCATTTGGTACGTTGGTTGAGCTAAGACTGTGATGGTAAATTCTCAGTACGGCAATTCGATAGAGTTCTCAGCATTATTACCGTGCTGAGTGTGAACAGTACCTTTGGGAACTAAGTACAGGGCCTCTGTCTAAGAGAACCCTACCACTCCCAAGAACCCTCCTAGAGTCGTTAAAACGCCCTTCTGATAGTTAGAACGAGGCGGTTTTAACACTTAACACTTGGCACCGTCTGTGGGAAGGTTGCATCAAGATTGCCAGTTACCTGACGAAAGTGCTATCTGTGGGAAGGTGGCATCAAGATTGCCAGTTACCTGACGAAAGTGCTATCTGTGGGAAAGTGGCATCAAGATCGTTATTCGTCTATCAGAATAGAACATCAAGATTACCGTTCATTTGGCAAAAGTAGCAACAGAACCAGATTGTTGCAAACTTGCTGAGGAAACGTAATTATAAAATTTCAATCGATAGTGATACTACGCGATTAGTACAAAAGATGATACATGCCGGTTACTCGATCCGGTGAAACGTATGCCAAGAACCGTCAGCCTGGAGCAACTCCAGGAGGTAGAAGTACAACTAGGTCTGACCCAGTTGTCAAGAAAGTCAAGAACGTTAGAACTGATTCCGGTCATATTCCAGTGGAACGTGTTACGCCTCTGGTACATTCCGGTACTATTTCGGCACAGTCTGTCGGAGATATAGTAACTCTAGAATCTACCAGGACGCAGTCTGAAGTTAGTTTAACAATTTTGGATAAAGATTCGAATTTGTGTACGATTAGAAATACGTTAGCCAAAGAAATTGGCGAGGGCGAGAAAACACCTTATTCTGGCACAAATTCGGCACATTCCGGTGACATTTCGATAACAGAATCACAGTTTTTCGGCGACGGTTTACTATTTTTTGGTGAATCTTCAGCCCAGCCACCACTTTTTGGAGTAAGTTCCCCTACACTGGACATCAAGAAGGAAGGAAAGTTGTTCGAAACCGAGATTCGAAGCATATTGAGCAAAATCATCGCACCGGAAAGTGTACCATCCGACGATACAGATTTCGATAGTTCAGATATTCAGCCTCGAGATACAGAAGGTAGTCACGATACACTCACTATGAACGGGCAACAACAACAACAGCAGCAACAACAACAGTTATGTCCACCTAGGCCGCCTCCAACAGGAGTGACGTACACGAAATTTGGTGGATTCCTAGGAGATGATCCGGATGCTCACATACGCACCTTCGAGATAAGCTACGTAGTTCTCAACCATCCACCGGATCCGGCGTATAAGGCTATTGTTTTTCAATCGACATTGGTCAACGAAGCAGCTAGATGGCTTACAGAATATGATATTAATCACTTCGGTACCTATGAAGCAGTACGAAATGCCTTTTTACAACGATTTAGGCTAAAGAAGAATCCAGTCGAAATTTTTGATTATTTGCAAAACAACAGACAGAAGGTAAATCAAACTGTACAGGAGTACGCTACCCTATTCAGGACGCATCTAAGGCAGTTGCCATTAGCACATGCCAACCTACCGGACGACGTTATTACTCAGTGGTTTATCAATGGCTTGACTCCACAACTTAAACAGATTATGATCATACACTGTGTAGGAGCAATGACACTGGATGCAGTGATTGCAATGGCTCTGCAACTGGAAAACAAGGTTGGAGGATTTACAGAAGATCTGGAGTGGTTAAAAACAAACAGGAATGTCGCCGAAGATGTGACGAGACAAGCATACTGCATCACATGCAAGAACTCAGGCCATACTAGTGCCACTTGTGCACTTAATCAGTTATTCTGTGCTATCTGCAACACTGCCGGACACACCACCGAAAACTGTGCATACAACGCCAAAGTACAGGGAGGCGCGACTGTCAATGCAATTATACAGGAACCAGGACAACCAGCCAATCATTATGTGCCTCCGCAATTGAGAAACAACTAGCAACAAGGATATCAAAATTACAGAGGACAGAGAAACAACAACTATAATGCAAACCGCTGGCAGACCGGACTGCCACCAGAAAATCCCAATCTACCACCACCACGCTGTCATTTCTGTGGTGAATTTGGTCACATTAGAAGATTTTGTAAAGATGCAGCTGAGTATGATCAGAGGATGAAAGAACGTCAAAATCCAATGGCTAATATGGTACACATTACACCAGTGGAAACACACGCTGCAGTAATTCAGACCCGCTCCGGTAAACAACTGCAGCCTGCAGCAGAATTATTTGAACCAGGTATATGCGAACAACAAAGGATGTACAACAAGGCTAGTCAATGGACCACCGCGGAACCTCTAGTCTTCCCAGATCCTATCCCAGTGACCCAGACCCCGTTAACCAAAGAAGGAACACAACAACAGGATTCCAATTCAGCAGCAGGCACATCATCAGCCGCAGGTACATCATCAGCAGCAGGCACATCATCAACAGCAGGTATATCATCAGCAGCAAACACATCATCTTCAACAGACGCATCATCTTCAGAATCTGTGGAAACAAGCCAATCACAAAAGGCCTGGGAAATTTTATCTAAAGCATCCATCACTCTTCCTTTGGGCCAATTACTTGCACTAGTACCGGGAGTTCGACAGCAATTTCAACAACAGTTCAGTCCTGTGCCTTCCTGCATTCCGGCGACAGCGATAGTACAACCGGAACCTGATTCTACGGTCGATCATTCAGTTCCTTTAATTACGGTATGGTATAAGAATCATAAAATCACACAGGTACTAATTGATGGAGGATCTGGAGTCAACATTGCTACTGCTGCACTGTGTAAAAGGTTAGGGTGGACCGAAATCGAACCAGTTCAGTTTTTTGTCAGGATGGCCGACCAATCAAGAGTCCATCCCATTGGACTTGTACGAAATGTACCAATCACTTTGCAAGGTACAACGCTTAAAATGACCTTTTTCATACTAGATTTATCGGAATCCACTCTTGATTACAACCTCCTTTTCGACCGACCTTGGCTGAAGCACGCTAAGGTGATACAGGATTGGTCTGCACAAGAACTCACTTTCAAGGATAAAAATCGTAAATACACTGTAAAATTAGATGCCATACAACCTTGCGAATTGCATGCTAGACTGTATTTGGCGGAACCAGTCCATATGTTAGATGGATTGTCAGATGATGAAGAAGAAGAGTTTCTGAAAAATAATATTGACTTGATCTCCCTAGTAGGCACTGTTGATCTACAGTCTGTTGTAGATAATTGGAACCCTGCAGTTTGTACAGTAATGACCGTAACAGAAGAAGAAAAGAAGGAAGAAACTGCTACTATAGATGATGCTCAACTGCAACAACTTTTTAAGCCAGCAGACGATACAGAGAAACCTCGACAATTTTATGTCCCAGAAGATCAGTTGATCACTTATAATTTAGGCAATGAAGATCATCCACGTCCTGTGAAGATAAAGCAAAACTTACCGGGAACATTTCAAGCAGACTTAATCCAGTTACTCCGAGAAATCTCCGACGTGCATGGGACTACAAAGATATGAAAGGATTGGACCCGCGCATCTATCAGCACAGAGTCATGCTGAAGCCCGAAGCAAAACCGATCAAGCAACCCAGCTACTGGATGAATCCAAATTATGCATCACAGGTAAAAGCAGAACTTGATAGGCTATTGAAGGTTGGATTCATTGTACCCGTAGAGCACGCTGAGTGGATCTCTCTGAATTCTGTGCTTCAGCAAAAGAAACAGGCTCATTCTCATCACAGAGGCTAGACGCAGCCATAGCATAGCAATCTGATGCAAAGGAGGCACTATGAGAGCCTGAACGAGTATGATATGACAAAGGTGCATCTAATTTGCTGTCACGCAAAGTCTGCACTAGCCATTTTGGCATAGTTTTTGCCTGCTCAATATCAACTCTCTCATCAACAAGTGCATCATGTAAATCTGCATCAGAAACGGAATGATCTGCATCATCATATGAAACCTGCAAAGGCTGAGAAGTTGCCTCATTAGGACCAGCACTAGACTGTCCACCTGTAAAAAGAGGCATCAAAGTATCATACATGTCTTTAGAGCTAACAGATGTCTCCTTAGTACATGAAAGCAATGGCTGAATAGCATCTTCCATAAAGACAACATCACAGCTAACCAGAATGTGTTTAGTCTGTGGATGATATAGACGATAGCCTTTACTTTCAGAATTGTACCCAACAAAAATACATTTTACTGCCTTATCATCCAATTTTCTACGATGTTGTTCAGGCACTAGTGCATATGCCAAACAACCAAAAACCCGCAGATGAGCAACAGATGGCTTGTGATCATGCCAAGCCTCATATGGAGTGATAGACTGTAGCGCTTTAGTGGGACACCTGTTAAGTACATATGCTGCACACATGACAGCCTCAAGCCAGAAACTATGTGGTAAAGCCTGACTCTTGACCATACACCTCACCATCTCCATGAGTGACGTGTTCTTCCGTTCAGCAACTCCATTTTGTTGAGGTGTATACGGAACTATACACTGGTGTTTTATCCCACGTTCAGCCAGAAATGCATTAAAATCAGAAGACATATATTCCCCCCCTCGATCAGAACGGAGGGTGCCCATTTTACATGCTGACAAATTTTCAGCCAAAACCAAAAAGTATTTGAAGCACAAAAACACTTCGGACTTTGCCTTCAATGGATATACCCATGCATGCTTGGAAAAATCATCAATGAAAGTCACGAAGTAAAGATAGTTTCCAAAAGAAGGTGTCTGCATAGGACCATAGACATCAATATGTACAAGCTGCAATTTCTACGTAGCCCAAAGTGAACCATCTTTTGGAAAGGAGGAACGCTGCATTTTGCCCAAAATACAGCCTTCACATACATGTTTTCCAGGTGCCTCAAGCTTGGGCAAAGAAGACACCATATCAGATTTCCGCAAGCGTAGCAAACTAGCAAAATTCAAATGACCAAAGCGTGCATGCCAAAGCTTTGCATCTGAGATAGCCTGATAATCATGAATTGTACATGCGAATCATTCACAGATCTTTCATAGTCTATGAGCTTATACAACCCATGACATAAAATGCCAGAAGCAATAATAACATCGCCATTTGACAGATCATGAACTGTACATCTGTCATCAACAAATTTCACAACCAAGCCAATCTTGGCTAATGCAGAAACTGATAACAGATTCTTCTTGATCCCTGGCACAAATAAAGAATCTGACAAGGTGAAAGAACTACCATCAGCAGTAGTCAAAATGATCTTACCAACTCCCATAATAGGATAAGAGGAGTTGTTGGCACATGTGACAGTATTCCTTGTAGGGGCAGACTCCAGTGAAGAGAAGAAATTGTGCTGCGAGGTAATATGTTTGGTCGCCCCACTGTCAAAGTACCAAACATCTGAGTTCACTGCAGACATGCACTGTTCATGATAAGATGCGTCAAAACTGCAAACAGTAGTAAATGCCCATTCTTCTTCCTGCACAAGATTTGCAGACTGTGTTTTTGGTGTAGAGGCCTCTACAACAACCATTCCAGCCTCTTTCTTCTTTGCCTCTTTTGCAGCCAGCTTTGGACAGTTCTTTATGATATGATCATTCCCTTTACAGTACTTGCAAAATAATTTCTGCTTTTCTGAATTCTTCTCATCTTTATCCTAGTTCTTCGAATGTGCAGCATTTGCAGATTTCTGCTTACTAGTAGAAGAGCTCCATTTTCCTTTGCCCTTCTGACTAGCCAGGAAAGCTTGATCTGCAACACGCATAATGGACCTGTTTTGCCTGGACTGATCTTCCTGCAACAGAACAGAGACTAACTCCTCAAATGATAAGGCATTCGGATTGCCTTTCATCATCAACCGAAGAGTAGAAGCAAAACTCTGATATGAATCAGGAAGACCATTCAGAACGGTCTGCACAAGTGAGCTATCTGGTATAACCTCATCAGCAGAAATCAACTGTTCCTTCAAATCTTTGATCTTTGTTAGGAAACTGTCCATAGAATCACCTTCATTCATGTGCTCACTCTCCAACTGTTTTCGAAGGTAAGCAACACGAGCCTCATTCCTAGCTTGGTACAATGTGGTTAGTGTATCCCAAGCATCCCTAGCTGTTCTGCAAGAGCGAATATGAGGAATAATGGCACGTTTGACAAACAAAGCTATCAATGAATGTGCCTGGGCATCCCTGCCATCCCAATGAATTTGCTCTGCAGTAGGTGCAACAGAAATAGAAGCACGAACAGGAATCTGTGGAATATCATCTTCGACACCATCTTCATCAGCTCCAGCACCTATATTTGCAGTACCTGTAGTTGCAGATGTAACAGGATGTCTTTCAACACCCTGCACAATGTCCCACAGTCCTTTTGCAACCAATACATGTCGCATCATATAAGCCCATAATGGGTAGTTGGTACCATCCAACTTATCCTCAACAGCCAACATACAGAATACATCACTGCTTTCAGCCATGGCCGATGACTAAAATACCTTGATGCAAAAAATTGACTGTATCTCAAAAAGTTGAACAGAACTGCCCAGACGAGTTTTGCTAGACCTGTAGTAGACTTCGAGACGCTTAAACTGGCGAACAGAAGCTGGTATATACCTTTGGCACAAAAAGACGAAATAGCCTACACAAGCATTGCGATAGTGCATTAGGAGGCCGAAACGAGCTGAGATCGCGATTTCGGCACCACAGAGCGAAGATGTTTTGATCTCGAAAACATGTCGAGTATGCTCACCAAAATTCGTGCGATTTTGAGACTGCAAACGGAGGAGTGTCGACGGCGCCCTAGATGAAGCGATGACCTGCTCTGATACCAATTGTTGGAGATAGATGTCTGCGGAAGCACGCGAACAACACAAGGAAGAAGAAGAAGCTTGGAGCACAAACACACAATAGTAAGTGTATTACTAGAGAATGTACAAAGATAAGTAGCCCATTAGGGCAATAGGCGTATATACAAGCTGGGGGAAAAAAACCTCCTAAAGAGGGAAAAAAGTGCCCCGGTGGTCCTAGTGTGTTCACACACATCACTACCTAAATATATCAACAACATATGGGATCTCCTTTTTGCCTAGTATCTGCACATGCAGTGGTTTTGTCTCCAGATATCTCTTTGTCTTTGTTCAATCCATCAATTCTTGGTTGTTGAGCTATATCTACTTGAGCCTTTCCTTTATTTCTTGTCTGCACTATAAAAGAGTCTATTTCTTCTAGCTGCACCACCCTGGTAGATGGTGATGGCTCATTGACCTGATCTAACATTTCTTCTTTGTGTACATAAATCATTTGAATATGGGGCCCGGATGAAGAGGCTTGATTCTTAGGACAACAATTTGTATAGTGGTCTCTGGCCTCTGGGCAGTTTCTGCAAGGAGGGGCATTATCTGGTAGAGTGCACCTACTTTGATAGTGCCCACATTCTCCACATCTGAAACAAATGATTGGCCTTCTAGGCCCATTTGCAAAATTATTCCTCTGTCTAGGGTTGTAAGTGTTACCTTGATTGGGTGCAGCAGCCATCACATTTGCTAGTGTTAGGGGTCCTCCTTGTGTCCAATATGTTGTTGCAGGCATTCCTCTTGATTGGCATTCTTGGGCCTCATGGCCAACTATCCTGCATATTTGGCAAGTCACACTTAACAGAGGACATTCACTTACTATATGCCCTTGCTTACTGCACATGGAACACCAAAGACCACTCTTGATGCCACCCCCTTTGAGTTCCTACAGCTCCTGTCGCAGTTGGGCCAATTCCTATGCTTGGGCCTCCTCCTCCTTTTGGAGCTTTAATGCTTAAATCTCCCTTCACAACTGAGTAACAACATTCTCCTCCTCTTTGTGGGGCTTATTCCTTTTTAAGCCCTCCAGCTCCTTCCTTAGCTGGATTACTGGATCCTCCATCTCTGTAGAATATGGTTGTTGAGAAGAAGTTGCTCCATATTGTTGCCTTATCTATTCCAATCTTGTAGCTGTGTTGATGAATTCCTCTATGGAGGCTGTAGGCAACACTAATTCTTTGATTTTGCATTGGGTGGCCACTGGAAATAGCTTAGCTAACCATTTCTTAACAAAAAAATCATGTGGTGGGTCTGGTAATTTAGCCATTAGTGCCTTGGTCCTAGTCACAAACTCTGGGAACTTTTCTCCTGGACCCAATCTCAAATTTTCTAGTTCTTCTATGATGATCTCTACAGTATCTCCATGCTGAAATTGATTTTTGAATGCATCTTTCATTAGGTCCCAAGTTGTAAAATCGTTCTCCGTAAACTAGCTGAACCATTTATCTGCTAATCCTTCTAATGTGGCAGGGAAGAGTATAAAAAAGGCATCCTCCCTACCCATTAAGCCTCTAATTTTGCATAGTGCCAAAAACCTCCTAATATGCTCGTCAGGATCCTCTTGAGCTAGGCCTTTGAAAGAAGGAAATTTTATATTCAATCTTGATAGTAAGGTTTCCAAGTCTACCTGACCAGCCATGCTCCTTACTAATCAAGTTGATGAAAGTGGACTAGATGATCTTCTAACAACCTTCCTTCTTGTTTGCTTGCAGGTGACCCTCAATGTTTGGGACCGGGTTGCGGTCATGGGCTGTTCATAGTCCTCTTAGTATGAGTTAATTGATAAGAATATGTACCTCTTAGTCCACTAATGTAGTATTGTCAACACTTGAATATTGCTTCTCCAACTGCATATATCTTCTCCTATGCTCAAATCTCCTTGGAAGTCCCACCGGGCATGCCAAATTTTGTTGGGGGATTCTTAGACAAGAAGGGATTTGAGTGTTTGTAGGAGAAAAGGGGAAGACCAGAAGAGAAAATACACACTAGAAGCCTCTGTCGATTGATTACAGTAAGACAAATACAAGATTGAAGCACAATACAACCAATGCTTCTGTGCAAAATCCCACAGAGTGCTCAATTACAAATACCAAATACCCAAGGGACTTGTTGTTGCCCTCCTCCTCTGCACCAAACCTCCACCTTCTACAAGCCTGCTCTTGTGCACACCTTGCACCAAGCTTCCACTAAGGGGGAGGGATGGATACCTTCTATCGGCACGCGCACACCTCTATAAGACCTTGGAATTCTTGGGGGACAAGCTTAGCACTCCTCTGCACCCTTCCTTGGTCACTCTTCATGCACACCTTGCACTTCAGTTCTCTGTGTCGCACACTGTGTGTCTCTTGCACTTCTATCTCGTGCTCCACTTAGACTATGCTTCTCTTGCTTCCACTTAGGATGGTCCAAGAATAGTCCTTGCCTTGATTTGAGTGTGTCGATTCACGTACGCTCCTAACTGCAAGAGTATCTTGGTGCTCACTTTGATGTCCCAAGATTGTCTTCAAAAGTGGCAGCCAACGACTCCCTGTTTTGTCCTGTAGTGACTTTAGTCTAAAACAAAAAGTTTTAATTGGGGGGACATACTTTCACTTTTGCGTACGTTGCCGCTTCACATACCTTCACATTTTCCTTTTAACTCTTCAAAAGTGCACGCAAGGGAGGGTTCACCTGAACCTTCCAAAACACCTTAAAAACACTATGAAACTTAGGGAAATTAGAGAAATACCTCTGCAACCTGCAACCCACTTTCTCCAATTTACCCTTTGTGGACAATTAGTTGTGCACTACCTGTGCACTTTGACACCTGCACTTTAGCACTTTGACTTTGCACCTGTTGACTTTGACCTTGACTTTGTTGACTTTGACAAGTTTGACTTTGATTGTTTGACTTTGACTATAGTTGAATTTGATTGTGGTTGACTTTGACCAATATGACTTGTATGGGCTCAACAAGAACTTTGAGCCTTTGGTTCATCTTAATACTAGATATTTGATATCCTTTCAAATCCTCTTAAAAATTTTATAATCTTTTTGGTCTTCTTCTAAAAGTAGCATCTTCTTCATTTTAGTAATATGTGAGAAGTGCAAACTTTTCCTTGTGCAATGATGCGATAGAAGATCTAGATTCTTCTGATCCCATATTCACAATATTCAAAGCCCTAGCAAAATCCTATCTAAGAATTTACCTAGTAAAGAGAAATCACTTATTATACAATCATGGCACATTGTTTCTACATGTAGTTTAAATTGAATATTGTCTTCCTCTCAAATTTGAGAGTGTTCCTAGGATCTGGTGTCATTGATTATTTGAGTAAATTAACCAAGAGGTTTAGAGAGTTTCTCTGGGACTTGGGAATTAGAATGCATGTCCATCTTTGGTTTAGAACTTAGAGTTTGTGGTTTTGCATAATCTTTTTCATTATAAATGTGAGGTAAATCCTTGAATACTTTGTTGAGGTGATCTTGGTTTTTTGCATGTTGAAGAAGTGCCATCAAGAATACTTAGATTTAGTTTGATTGATCCTTCAGCGTTTATTGTTGATAAGAATCATAATAGACCTTGTTGTACATATTAATGATATAGTGAATTTCAATACTTGCATCTAATGCTACAAACATTTAGTCCTCCTGACCCATATATCCTTACTTCAAGAGTAAGGAAATCCTTTCTGAAAACCATTTCATTTGAGCTTGATGGTTTTGATCCCTAACATTTAAAATGAGATAATAATTCCTAGGTCCACTCAATCGTTCAAATTTTTCTACCATTTGTGCATCAATAGCCTTTTAGAATGCATATCTACCAGTTAACCATAATTTTAATTCTATACATATAAGTTCTATGTAGCACTTATTGAAGATGTGATGAACATTCATTTATGAATGATGCGACAAGGATAGTAGTTTCCCTATTAAATGTCAGTGCATCCATGGACTCCTTGCAGATTCAAGTAAGTTTTTGATCTATAAACATTCCACTACAACTCCTTGGTCACATTGTCCTTCACACTAGGACAACCAAGAGGAAAGAGATGGAGGAAGTATTTAAAGAGTTAATGATAGAAAAAACAAGGAGCTCGAGTTATTGAATCTATCTTAAGAGATAAAGGGAAGTTTACAAGGTTAAACATGATAGAGTACTTGGATTTTTTTGAAGACCAAGCTCAAATCCATGGACTACCTGAAAAGATGTTGACTCATTTCTTCACTCACGTAGTTTCGGGGTCAATTTTAGCATCCATATCAGTACACATAGAGAAGACTTAGGTAGATTTTAGAAAGGAATTATATAAACTCTTCTATCTAGAAGATTTTAGTTAGTAGAGTAGAGAGGGTTTTCTGCAATGGGTTCATCCCCCAAAACCCTCTACAATTTTTGAAACACTTACTAAACAAGTCCCTGCAGAGATATACTCAGCTTCCTCAGGCTGACCATACTCTTTAAATCTTGACTTGGTGATTTCATTTCTCAAGATTTTAAGTCCTAAACATAGGACTAAAGTTGAGAGAAGGATTGAGGAGGCTTGGAAAAGGTTCAGACTAACTAAAAACTGGGCAATGGCTAGGAGAGAAGTAGAGGAAGTCACCCAAATGAGGCAATGACAAGTTATGCTTTATGATAGGCCAGTACAGACTGCTCCATTATAGAACACATGTTCTAGTAGGTCTGAATGTGTCTGCAGCATAACCTATGACTAATGTTGCATCCACATCATACACACCATTGGAATTACAACTAGAGATCCTTAGCATATGGATAGAGAATGTTATGACAATGCAAGACTCTTTGTCCAAACACATGTCTAGCTTATATGGGTGTACTCCATGGGTCATCAAGACCCCATCGTTGCTCAGCCAAGCACTGCTTATATAGATCCGTTCCAAAGAAATACCATGCCAATGCCTAATATACAGGGGTACATAATGCCTTAGGCTACACCTCTAGTATAGCCGATTGCTCAATAGACCCCTCTACCACTAGCTCAGCCCATGTACTAAGCAAATAAGAGAGGGAAAGAGGCCAGTCAAGAAAATTAAAATTAAGGAAACAAAGCAAGTAGATGAAAAGAATCAAGAGTCTACCAAAAATACCGAAAATATTCAAGAAAGTGAGAAGAAAAAGAAAACGAAAGTTCAAAAAGCTATACTAGTTTTGGAGCTTGAGAAGAAGAACGATGCTAAGGAAATTTTATATGATATTTTATTAAAGAGTCAAGTAACCATGTCTTTGGAACATGTCTTCTCAATTGCAAAGCCTGAGATAGTTTCATTAGATTGATTAAAAGAAAGAGATTTCAATAACCTGAAGACATAGAGATGGGAGAGGCATCTGAAGGCACTCATGTTATGAATGAAGCCATTGCATTGTGACTCATCTAATGATGAAGTTGATGAGATTGCAATATTTTAAGCAAATAGGAATTCTTTAGGATCGATCAGACCTGATGATGAGACAAGAAAGTTTGAGAATGATTATAATAAGAACTTATAGGCAAGAGGGATGCCAAAAGTAAAAGTGAAATTAGGAAACGATCGAGATTCATATTTATCCTTGACCTTGCTGGACTCAAGGTTAGAGAAAAATGTGATATCCAAGAAGTTGTATCTCTTTCAGATGTCCCATAGATAAGGAACATGTCTGGAGGATGAGGACCACAGGTAATGGCTCCAGATCTTTGCTAGGAGCATCTGCTTTTGTACCTCTAACAATTGGGAGAGTTTTTGAGGAATTCCACTTCTTTCTCCAAGATAACTATTCGTACAAGTCTATCCTTGGGCAACCATTCATAGCTCAAATGTGGATGGACACAAAGGCAATGGATGACGGACCTTCTTATGCAAGAATCTGATTGAGATCGAGTTTGAATTACTTGCAACCCATGATAGCTTTCCCGAATCATGCAAGAAATAGGAAGAATATGAGGAAGCACCCCATTAACTCTTATGATCATGAGTGCGATGATTGTGCACCGGTGAGAGAGTATGGAGCATATTTTGACCAAAATCTATGCTAGGATGCATTATTGAGCAAGATAATAGTGGAAAATGGTTTGATATCTATTGGCAGATGAAGCAAGTATGAGCATACATGCAGATCTAGCACTAAGGCAACCCGTTAAATTTTTCCAAACCTTACACCATGTTAAAAGTGATTCTCATCACTAAAAACCCTTGTAAATATTGTTTCACCTTTTTGTAGCTCCATTTTGTACAAGCCGGGGAGTCCTCGAGCTAAGGGAGCCCTAGAAGTAGTTGCCTACCAATTTTCATAATTTTTAGATCTCGTTTGAGTCCTCAAATAAGCCCTGAAACCTAATTTTTAACTAGGCCGGACACTAGGTCTGGACAGGGCCAAAGCTAGTCAAAAACTATAAATAGAGCTAGAGAGATCATTTTTGGGGTAGCTTCTTGTAGTTTTGAGCTTGTATGAGAATTTGGTTGCACTAGAAGTGATTCCATTGTCTTACTCTCTTTGTCCTTGCTGTGTGTGCGCGTGTGTGTGTGTAGGTGTGAGCATGTTAGTGTGCTTTGCACTCACACATTTGTGCCTTCACTTGCTCGAGGTCTTCATACCATCCTCATGTCTTCCCGGATTGACATTAAAGGAGGTGCTACTCATCACTGAGCTACACCAAATTTTGGCGCCGTTGCCGGGGATCGAGCTTTGAGGACGAGTGTGTGATGGTAAGACGTAGAGAGGACGCGTTGGAATGGTAAGTAGTAGGTAAATTTCTGATTTTTCTCCATCTCCATCTCCATCTTCATCTCCACCTTCATCTCCTTCTCCACCTTATATTCTCATTTCCAAACCATTTCCTCATTTGCTTTGTGCGAGTTTGAGAGAGAGCGAGTGTGTGTTCTTGCTTGTGTGTGTTTTTTTGCATGTTTCTTGCAGGTTGCAGCTCCATCATCATCTCCAGCAAGCTCAGCAGGTACGGATTTTGTCTGCGCAAGCCCCGAGGCGTCGAGCTCGAGCTATCGCGACACTCCGAAAACTTCACCCGATCACGATTCTGAATGCACCACGACACTGCGCAGGCCTAGAGCTCTTAGGATCACTAGACAGAACAACAAAATTCACCATAACCCGACCTATCACGACACCTCGAAGTATCGCGATACTCCCAAGTATCGCGACACTCCCAAGTATCGCGACACTCCCAAGTATCGCGACACCTCGACCCCACCTATCGCGACACCTCGGAGTATCGCGACACTCCCAAGTATCGCGACACCCCGACCTATCGTGACACCTCCACCTATCGCGACACCTCCATCTATCGCGACACACCGACCCGACCTATCGCAACACCTCGGAGTATCGCGACACTCCCAAGTATCGCGACACCCCGACCTATCGCGACACCTCCATCTATCGCGACACCTCGGAGTATCGCGACACTCCCAAGTATCGCGACACTCCCAAGTATCACGACACTCCCAACTATCGCGACACCCCGACCTATCGTGACACTCCCAAGTATCGCGACACTCCCAAGTATCGCGACACTCCCAACTATCGCGACACCCCGACCTATCGCAACACTTCCACCTATCGCGACACCTCCATCTATCGCGACACACCGACCCGACTATCGTGATACACGGCCTTAACGCATGAAAATTTTAGAGTAAATTTTTTGAGTGAATTGAGGTCTATTTGGGCTTAATTTTAGACACATTGGGATAACATTAGAGCCTTAGGAGTGGGCAAAAGACCTAGAAACCAGAGAGGGATCTCCTGAACCCTGAGAGCATGTTTTGACCCCTAAGTGCCTGAATGGTCATAACTTCACCATACGAACTCCGATTGATGAGATTTTGGTCTCGTTGGAAAGCTTGTTGAGAATCCTACGTGGACCTCGACTGGTTTTTGTAAGAATCATACGCGGAGTTTTAGAACATGTATTTTTAATTTGGCCTTTAGGTGGGACTAAGTGGTCATAAGGATTTGGGGGTACAATGAGTTACTCCAGGGGGGCCTGTAAATGTTGATGTGTGTCTTTCAATCCCTTGTGGTAATAGAGCTATATTGACTTGTGAACTTTTGCAGGAACATTGTGTGCAAGCAAGGCATTCCAAGGCAAGCTAGCAAGGGTGGGTACCAAGCTTGGGAGAAGGCTTCTTGGGCTTGTGCAGCAGTCTTAGCAACCAGAGGATTGAGGTTGGAAGTTCTCTCAACCCTCCTTTGTCAATCCCTAGCCTAGGATAAGTACGACTTAGGTGTGGTAATTAATTAGGTCAACGTCAGGCACGAACTAAGTCTAAGAGAACTAATCAACCAAGTGCAAGCATTAAGTAGGTCTAAAGTGAAAAAACCCTAAGGAAAAAAGTAAACTTGAATCAATCAATTATCAAGTGCGAAATTCACTTAAGTATTCCGGACGCCGAGATATCAGACAAGTTCATAAACATAATAATCAACTAAAAAGAACAAAGTGATTGGTGCAAAATAACCTGCAACGAGAGTGTACTTGGGACCAAAGGGGGTAGATAAACCAGGCATATGAACCTTAGGTCAGGTAGACACTTAGGCCGAGACAGACAAAGCCTCAGATCTTCTGAAGCTAGTGTCAATCCCACTGCTAGGTCTTGGGCCCAGCAGTTGAGTGATTACCCATACACTCCACGATCAGAAACAAGTGATTCTGAAATGTCCTATCACATGGAGAGACCAGTAGGTAGTTCAGGGGTGGCTTATCTAGAAAAGCCAGAGGGACCTTACAAGACTCAATTGGAATACATCAAGACTAATCGTCTAGGTGATCGCATCTACGAAGACGGACTGAGAAGATATGTGGTCCAGATTAAGAACCCCGATCAACCCCATGGATTAGAACACCCGGTAGTAAAGTTTGAGAATGGAGCATACCTAGATAAAGAGGGGACTATATATGTAGTCACCACTCTTCCTGATAGAACTGATGAGTTTGGAAATGTGATTGCGGAGACCGACATGGGTGATATAGAGCAAGGGAATTTAGAGAGAGAGCCAAGAACTCCCCGTGGTAAATCTGTCTTGACCAGAATCATGACTCCAGAGTGGATTCCACAGGATAATAGAAGCATAGAGTTGCTTTTAAACCGAGAAACCGATGAGGCCTTTTGGAGATATAAACCTGCTCACCCTCAAGAAGTGAGTGCTCTCACAATCTATGAGTTTAAAGACCCTGACAGCCCAGGCAAAGTAACATACCTAGACAATACATCGGAGAGAATCTTCATGGTCACCGAGCATGGCAGACATGCCTACACATGGAAGGGTGAATTTGTTTTTCCCCAACCACGGTCTAATGTGTCCTATGGTCACCAAGGAGCCGGGACCCCCCAGGCTCATGGAGAGATAGAAGTAGAGAGAAACCTAAAGTAAGCTTTGCCAACCCCCAGGGAAGAGAAAGAAGGAGAACAGGGACGGATAGAGAAGAAACCGAGAGATTTAGAGACCCAAGGAACCAAAGGAATGCTGATGATTTTCCTTTGCCAAGGCCGAGAGAACACACTAGGACCCTGAGGCCAACTCAACTGGTGAAGTCCATGAAGAATTACTTCGATGGCACTGGAGACCCTTATGACCATGTGGCAGAATTTAGGCAAGTCTTGAAAGCTGAACAAGTAGAGGACCTATTCACACAATATAATGCTTTTGGTCTAACCCTTAGGAACACTGCCCTTACGTGGTTTCAACCACTGAACGAGAGGCATTTCAGAAACATAGACCAGCTCCTAGAGGCATTTATCATTGAGTTTTCTAAGAGTGGCATAAGGCACACATCATATTTTTGTATCATAATCATTCTTGTAATATATTTTCCATTGTAAATGTACTAGAGGAGTCCTCTAGATGCATCCTTATAGAAGATTAGAAGCTTACCCATGTAAAATAGTAGGAAATTAGTCTTTTAGTGAATAAAGTGCCGGTCTCTTGTGTGAAAGGACCATTTTTAGGGCACTAGTATATAAGTCAAATGTGACTCTTTGTAAAAGACTTTTTGCCATTGTGAGAATAGAGAGCACAGAAATTCGAATTTGTGTCTTCTTCACTCCATATCTTCTTCTCTGTGAGCTTGTATGCATGTGTATTGCTTGGAAAGAGTGCTTGTGAGTGTTGCCTATCCATGAGAGTGTTTGTTTGCTGTAGGTAATGTGTGTGCGAAGTGTAGGAAGTGCTGAAGTGTAGGAAAGATTTCCCGCGACTCAGTATTTTGACCATATCTTGAAGTAGGACCGTCATAATTGAGTGAAACTACTGCCATTGGATGCGTCTTCTCGAGAGCTTCGAAACGCATATGCTATTCGCTATGTTTGGAGCTCGGAGCTGGGAGAAAAGTCCAAAATACTGACGGCTGCTGCACCAAGTATCGTTTCGCCATGACCAACAGTTTAAGCTTGTTTGGATGAGTGTTTACCTTAATTGTGCTCTTTGAGTAAGTTCATTTGCATTGATCGTCACATGATTGCATGTCCTCATACACTCGGCTAGGTTTGTATACTCTTTGGATTGATAATTAAAAGCGTGTATCCCCACTATATGCACTTGTGAGGGGATTGAGGTATAGTCTCTTTCTCCGCAAGTCCCTAAGTTGGTGCTTAGGTCAACACAACAGGCTCTTACAGATACAAGTCCTTCCTGGGAACAGGATTCCCAGAGAGCGCAGACTATTGTATCGACTTCAGTTACTTCACAGAATCTTAGCAGACCAACGGTGAGGTTACTCCATACTCTCTACTTCGTCGACTTATGATAACCATACTTAACAATGCTCAACGATACACTTAACCGTTACCGAACAGCTTCGTAACACACTGCCACTTGTTCGTAACTACCTATTAAGATGCGAACAACTACTAAGCAAACACAGCAGAACAGGACAGAAGCATACAGATCAGAAATAGGTACTCAACAATACTGTGCACTTCTCAAACTGGACGCTCACCATAGAATAGAAGATACACTTAACCGACAGATCCGAATAGAAAGATAACTGAAACAAGACTCTGCAAATTCCGAATGGGCGTTCTCACAGACAGAATCGAAAATGCACTTAACAGAACAGAATCGACTAAGAAGACAACTTAAACACGACACTGCCAGTCCCGAAATGGGCGTGCTCTCCGCCATTCTTTTCTCATTTCCTTATATAGAGGATTTTTTACAGTGGTGCACGAATCTTTTGTTACCTGCACGTTTCTCGAAAGGTTCTTTCTATTTAAGGCGCCTGTCCTAGTACAACTGTCCGTATTCGGCGGCCGTCTAACAGAACAAAGAGGTATCCGCCTTGCTAGCTTTGAATCCTTGGTCCTGCAAATAAGTCACCAATCTGAAATTCCAAGCTCTTGGAGCTTGCTTCAATCTATACAAAGCTTTCTTTAGTTTGCATACATAGTTAGGATGATGTACATCCTCATATCCAGGAGGTTGTGCCATATACACTTCCTCAGAAATCCATCCATTCAAGAAAGCATTCTTTACATCAAGTTGATAAAGATTCCAATTTCTAGATGCAGCAAGACTAATGAGAACCCTAATTGTAGGCATTTTTGCAACAGGAGAGAAAGTCTCCTCATAATCAATACCATGGGTTTGAGCAAACCCTTTAGCAACTAACCTTGTTTTGTGTCTATTTATACTTCCATCTGGATTCCTCTTGATTTTGTATATCCATCGAGATCCGATTATCTTCATAGATGGCTTGTTAGGTACAAGCTCCCAAGTGTCATTCTCCTTCAAGGCTTCCATTTCTTCATCCATTGCATCTCTCCAAGCTTTCTTACTTTGTGCTTCTTCGAATGTTGTAGGTTCTTCATTGGTTGAATCCTTTGCAATGTAGATTGAGTGCTTCGTGACCAAAGAAGTATCATAACCAAACCTCTCTGGTTTCTTCTTCTCCCTCGAAGACCTTCTAAGTGGTTGATGTGAGCTCTCCGGTCCATATGTAGCATCTTGCATCTTTGCTTTACCTTTGTTCTTCCATAGCTTTAGTCTTTCCAAGTCTTCTAGGTCAATCTCCGAATCACTTTCTTCAATCTGCTTTGGCTCCTTTGTTTGAAGTGATGGAAAGTCTTCATCCAAGTCATACGGCAGCTTCACTTTCCTGTCATCATCAAACCATGATTTGTTTTCATAAAAAATTACATCTCTTCTCACAAAAAATCCTTTATTGGTTGGATTGTACAATCTATATCCTTTTTGGTTTTGGTCATAACCAATAAATACACACTTCTCTGCCTTGGGATCCAATTTCCCTCTTACTTGAGAAGGAATGTGAGCATAGGCTAAGCATCCAAAGATTTTACAATGCTCTAGACTAGGTCTTCTTCCATTCCACACTTCATATGGAGTGGTTCCATCTAGTGACTTAGATGGAAGTCTATTTATGAGATATGTGGCTGTTGACACAGCCTCTGCCCATAGGTAGTTCGGCAATCCCTTTTCGTTGAGCATGGACCTTGCAGCTTTGACAATAGCTCTGTTCCTCCTCTCTGCTACACCATTGAGTTCGGGTGTATACCTTGTAGTGACTTCCCTTTTAATGCCTCTTTCATACAAGAAGGCATCAAATTCAGAAGAGAAGTATTCTCCTCCACCATCTGATCTGAGTCGTTTCAAAGTCCTACCTGTTTGGTTTTCAACAAGAGCAATATACTTCTTAAAGCAATTAAACACTTCATCCTTGTGCTTCATGAAAAACAGAATGGTCCACCTGCTACAATCATCTATGAAAGACACATAATATCTTGAGCCTGATATAGATGGCTCCTTACTTGGACCCCACACATCCGTGTGCACTAGATCCAAAGGATTTTGATGCATATATCCTTTCTTATTGAAAGGTTGTCTATGAGCCTTGCCGAGTTGACAAGCTTCACACTTATAAATCATGTGTTTCCTTGTGATATTAGGCAAACCAAGTACACTTTGGTCCCTGCAAATCTGTTTGAGTGTCCTCTCACCAATGTGAGCAAGCCTTTTGTGCCATATCTCCAACTCTGTTAGAGTTTGAGATCCATAGCTAAACAAAGCTATGTTCTTTGTATCTTCCACTTCAAAAGTAAAAAGCCTTCCTGTCTTTTCTCCTTTGGCAATCCTTCGAAAGCCTTGCCTTGGGTCTTCAACATATGCTCCAAATCGATTGAATCTAACCTGCAATCCTTTTTCAACAATCTGTCCAACACTTATTAAATTTTTGGTAATTGTAGGGACATACAAGACTTTGCTTAAGAGGTTCATATTCCCATCTGATGTCTTCACATTACCTATCTTCTCCACTGAGTGCTTTGTGTCATCTCCTGTCTGCACTTCATGCTTGTTATGAGGATCTTCCAAATCAGAAAGTAAAGCCACATTTCCTGCTACATGGTTCGAGCATCCCGAATCAATGTAAAATATGTGATCATCATCCTTACCCTTCTTTGCTGATAGATTCATAATCAATAATGAATCTTCTTGACTTTGGTCCTCTGCATAGTTATTGTAATCTCTTCTTCCTCTATGGCCACTTTGATAGTTGTTGTTGTTGTAATTGTTGTTGTAGTAGTTGTTGTTGTTGTAGCCTCCATTGTATCTACCTCTATTTGATCCATAGCCACCTCTATTGAATCCTCTTCCTCTTGAGTTCCTCGGGTTCCTGAAACATTCTTCAGTAGTATGGTTAGATAAGCCACATATGTTGCAAGGTTGAGATGATTGGAATCTCCCCCTGCCTTGCTTTCCACTTCTGCCTCTTCCTCTAGCTCTTCCTCTACCTGCAAAGTTTGCTTGGAAAGAGCTTCCTTCATCTTCATTCTTCCTATTCTTTGACTTGTCCTTGACCTTAGCTTTATCAGAATATAAGGCAGAAGTTTGATTACCTCTTGAGGACTCACCACCTTTGCTAATCTTTGCTTCATGAGTGAAGAGTTGGCCCATGAGTGTGTTGAGGTCGGGTACATGCATATCCATGTATAAATCCATGGCTGTTGTGAATGACTCCCACTTGTCGTCTGCTTTGATTCCATTCATGATTTGTCTTATTATTGGCTCCTCTTCAATTACCTCTCCAATGCTTCCAAGTTGGTCGGAAATCTCCTTCATCTTTGTGACATAATCAGTCACATTTTGCTTCGGGCTTTTCTTCATTGTTGTGAACTCCATCCACAATTGGTTCTTCCTTGCTCGAGTGTTGGAAGAGAAGAAAGAAGCAATTGCATTCCAGGTCTCTCTTGATGTCTTGCATCCCTTGACATGAGGTAAAAGAAAATCAGAGATTGAGTTTAGAATATAGGACCTTGCAAGTGCATCCTTCGAACACCAATTCGAAAGTCCTTCCACTTCTTCATGTGATGGTTGCCCTTTGTTCCTCATGGTTGGCATTGCTTCATCTCCGGATATGAATCCATATAGATTCCTCCCTTGAAGGTAAGCCTCCATCCTTAGAGACCATGCCGGGTAGTTGTTTCGATCCAATTTGTCAATTGTTGATGGAAATCCATCTCCCATGTTGCTTGACTATGCTCTGATACCATTATGAAGAGAGATGGTGGATGCAATCCAAAAATGAGTAGGTGCTGCTACAACCAGCTTCACACCAGCCAACTGAGACTTCAGAGTTGATTAGTAGACCATTTGAGCTTCCTAAATCCACCAAAATATCAGTCAAGTACTTTGGAACATGTATCCCAAAAGTTTAAGTCAAGACAGACTAGTTGCGAAATGACTAGCTCCCAAAACTTGCTATTTTTGGACATACACCTACTGGAAAAAATGAACAGTGCTCTCAACCTGGTAAGAATTAGAAAAATTCCTTTTGGGAATAGCAAATAGACTTAACAAGCTTCCCAATCCAAGTTAAAACACTTCAAATGATGGACTGAGCACTAAGAACAAGTTTCATCAATTTCTGGAACATTCCCACAATTCTCGGGGCTCTGCAAAAATAGACTAGTAAGCAGTAAAATGCAGATATCTCCAAAAGTATTAATCCAATGACCATGAAAATTTATAGGTACAAATTAGACAGTAAGAGCTATCGAACGCAATTTAAAACACTGAAAAAGAATCAGTAGAACTCGAGATATGACCTTCGGAAGTTACTGCTCTGAGTGAGTATAACAGAGAACAAAACAGAGAAGTAGATGATGATAAATGTATAGATTCACATATGATTACAACTACATTGGCAATGAATCTTTGCACAATGGGAGTAGAATGATAGAGCTATGGAGTAAGCTCTTCAATCTCTACAAAATGACATGAAGTGGTCACGTACAAGGCTTGCTAATCGCCTCTTCCTTCTTGCTCCTTTTATAGCTATTCTTGGAGGGAGTTTTGAATTCGAATTCGAATGGTTCCACCTAAAAAGTGATCCCCAAAGTTAGGAGAGATTCCCTCAGCTCTAAATTTCGTGGTTTTAGGTAGTTAGAACCACGAATTTGCTTTTACATCATGGATGAGGTAAGCCATTCTTTTTCTTTTTTCTTTTTCCAAATACAAGAGATAAAAATGAATTCTTTTACAAGAGGTGTTCACATGACTACTCATGTGACTTAAAAATGAGGATAATATCAGGCATATCAAGCATGTAGGCTTGGGCAAAATGCACCAACAGGTGATACATAAGAAGTCTGCCCCTTATCATCCACAAGCTAATGGACAAGCTGAGAGCACAAACAAGATCCTATGTAATGTATTGACAAAACTAGTAAATAACAAACGCTCTGATTGGGACAAACTTCATCATGCTGTTTGGGCCTACCGAGTTGCCTATAAAACGGTACTCAATGCCACCCCATTTCAGATGGTCTTTGGACAGAATGTTGTGCTACCATTGGACTTCCTAATCCCAACTTTAAAAGTAGAACAAGAGCATGAGTGGAATGGACACGAGTTATCCTCTAGGATCTTTGATCTAGAACGCTTAGGTGAGACGAGGCTACGAGCAGCAGTAGGCATCTATGCTGCAAAGAAACGGCGAAAGGCATACTTTGATGCACACATCAAAGATAAAGGATTGAAAGAGGGAGACCTAGTGTTGGTTTATACACTAAAGCAACATGCCCGTAAATTGGAAAAAAGAGGATACGGACCCATGATCATTAATAGAATTTCCACTAGCGGTGCAGTTCAATTGGCCACACTAGAAGGCGATGTCTTACCAAACTATATCAGTGGTTGTCGAGTCAAGCTATATCAAGAACCTCTTACAGAGGATATGCTAAAGAGACTCAACACTGCTAAGAAGCGAAAAGAAGAAGAATTAAGGGTTAGAGAAGAAGCACAGGCAGAGGCGAGAGAACGCATTAGGAGAAATAAGTTAAGACGCCAAGGTCTAGATATCAATCATGAGGGCCCAAGATACCACATGGCCATGTGTCAAACATCAAGTGCAATTGCTTCTCAAATAATTGATCGACGTCCCTTTGTGAACATCGCGGTAGGACAAGGGAAGAATGCAAGAACTGTGAGAGCATTGATTGACTCAGGTGCAGCAACTAGTGCCGTTAGACTATCCTACTGTCAAGACTTGCAATTGAACATAAAGCCTATAAGAGCCTATCTCAGAGGTTTGGGAGGTGTGGAAACCCCTTGTTTGGGAGAGGTGGAACTTCCCATCTACCTTCAAGATGTTCCAATGAAAGTCAAAATGCTAGTATGTCATGATGAAGACATTATAGAGCCACTTGTCTTGGGTCAAGATTGGATTTATGACCATGCAGTCAACTTGAACCTACGACGTCAACTCCTTCAAGTTGGGGCGCCTGAACAATGTATCACATTAGAATTAGAGAATTGCATGCGCACAAAGCCAAGTAGCACACATTCTCTTAGTTCTTCTGAAACCAATCTTTGTAAAGAAAATGTCGTGTGTGTCACAAACCCTACGAAGCAAAAGGACTCAATCATGGAAGCACAAGCTCATAGGCCAGCAAACCTCTCTCCTCTCTCACATACTAATGCGAGTGTAACTCGACCAAAGAGGCAAGCAAAAAAGACATCTGCTATATCAACTAGACAGACAGAATTCAAGAAGAAAGAAGCTCAAGGCATGAAGCAGATTTGGGTACGAAAAGAAGAACAACCACCAGCTTTGCCACAAACTTCCCAGTGAGGCAAGCCAACCATGCTGAAAGAAGCATCAAGAAACGAGGACCAGCTCAATCCTACGGTCTTCGACAAATTTGGGTACCAAAGCAATCGAGGGAGGCCGACCATGATAACGTACGAATTTGGGTGCCAAAGAAGTTAGTTGCAGCTCAACACGGGCGATTACAAATGTGGGTACCCAAGACACTCTTACATGCACAAACACCATGAATCTCCCTCCCAAGCAAAGCTTCCACAAAGACACTAAGGAGAAGCAAGGGTCAACACCAGGCACAAAGAACCAAAGCAGATCAGCCCACCTCTTCGACAATCATAAAAAGGCAACCAAAAAGGGTATGGGTTTGGAAGCCAAAAGTATTAGCAGCTTCCACAAAATCAAAGAGCCAATCACGTTGGATACCAACTTTTAGACACCATTCCACGATGAAGGGGCCAGAAGTGATCTCCACAAAGCCACGTACCATTCTCAAATGGATCCCTATAAGGAGGATTACATCATTGCAAGATTCAATCTACACCTCCAAACAAAGATTGCATCAAGTCTAGAATTAACATCAAAAAGCCTCGACCAACAACAACCATGTGCCTTTGGCATAACCTTGTCTTTTGCACCATTCAGGTCATGCATTTCCAAAGTATGCATTAATCTAGGGCCACATTACACGGCCGTGCATAGACACAATTGAGAATCCCAAGCACATGATACACATCTGACATATGTAAAATATTTTATTGATACTAACATCTTTCTTCTTGTTTTGTGACCTTGTAAAAAAAAAAAAGAAAAGAAAAAATGGGATTGTGTGTTTGACGAATCCCCAATGCGAACCATCGACAACGGAAGACAAGCTGATGGTCAATCATCATGATCGAGTACAACACGGAGATGAAGATCAACAGACCTTTCAACATGGTAAGATAAGCATGCTTCAACAACACTATAACCATGATAGATTAGGAAACCTCTTCGTCAGCATACCCTTGAGCACTTTGCTCAAGACCCAATTTCTTGCACCATACTTCTTCCCATGCATTTTCCAAGTACGCATGCATAGGGCTATATCTCATCCAACCCATGCACTAATGCACTGACCCATCATCCATTATGGGTTACAAGTACTTGGCATGAAAACTATGAAAGCCATCTTTGGAAGAATCAGAGGACATCAGGGTGACCACTACAAGAGCAAGGAAGCCATCCACCACCGAGAGTTGCTCATAATCAACATTGACCACCTCCTTTGAGCAACTAGTAGTTTTGGAAAGCTCACAAATGCACCATCAAGATGGAATACAAGGAAGAAGTACATACAAAGGGACTACAAACTGCAAGAGCTAGCAGACAAACGATCAGGCTACATTGGGAAGATGGATCGCTCCTGTTGAACGTAGAGGACACTACCTCTCAACGTACTACATGGAACAACCACTACAACAAGGGTCTGTCAGGGACGACAAACTCAAGAGGGGGGGAGTGTTGAAGCTCAAGGTCAAGCACAGGCATAAAAGCGCATCAAGGAAGTGGAGACACAAGAAGAAGGAGCAAGTAGGGAGCTCCAAGGAGCACCTGTCAAATTTTCATAAGAAATCCCTATAAAAATAGTGATTTTTATCACTAAAAATCATTGTAAATACCATTTTCTATTTTTACAACTCCATTTTGTTCAAGCCAAGGAGTCCTTGAGCTTGAGGAGTATTAGATGTATCATACTACCAATTTTCATAATTTTTAGATTCCGTTTGAGCCCCCAAATAAGCCCGAGAACCTAATTTTTAACTAGGCCGGACACTAGGTCTAGACAGGGCCAAAACCACTCAAAAACTATAAAAAGGGCTGGAGAGCTCATTTTTGGGCTAGCTTGTGGTAGATTTCAGCTTTGTAAGAGATTTCTTTTGTAATCAAAGCTTTCCATTGTTCCACTCTTTGCTCTTACCTTGTGCGCGTGTGTGTGTATGTGTGTGCATGCTTGTGTGCCTTCACTCATGCACTTGTGCACTTCACTTGCTCTTGGTCTTCATACCGGTCCTCACGTCTCCACGGATTGACATTTATGAGGTGGAGCTCCTCACGTTGGTACTCACCATTGTGCTAGAGTGACATGATGCTATTCTTGTGGAATATGCAATTCAGCTCTTTACTTTGATGTACAAATATAGAGACATCAATTAGCTTGAAGGATGTGTATTACACTTTACCACCACTTTTTATAGGTGGACAATCAAGTAATGTGCATATGAGATGATTTCTCAACCTTTTTAGGTTTCAAATAATCATCCAAATCATTACATTAGGCATATTTACATGATGCACTTGTGGCTGAGAGGGTGGACATAGAAGAGGCAAAAACTATTCCGAAATGGCTAGTACAAACTTTGAGAGATAGCAAATTAGATTCACCTTTGTCATATCATAATTGTTCAAGCTCTGATAGTGCATCCTTTGCATCAGATTGTTATGTTATGGTTGTCTCTGGTCTTTGTGATCAGAAAGAGTTTGTTTCTTTTGATGAAGCATAGAATTCAAAAAATTGGATGGTTGTTATGAAATCAAAATTTGATGCTATTATGAAGAATGGTACTGTTAAACGTTAGCCAAAATGTTAAATGTTAGCCAAATGTTAGCCGTTCGGTAGTCTACAGACTTCTGAATATGGACTTCGAGTACTGTGGACTACTGTGATAATTTAAAGCACTCTAATTCTTAGCCACGTGGGTTCTTGGGAGTGGTAGGGGTCTGTTAGACAGAGGCCCTGTACTATTTTCCCAACCTCTCACACAATCATAAATACCCTATCACGTCTTAGCTCAGTACTTGACTCTGAACACTGCGAACTACGCGGTTTACTAGGACGTTGGAAATTTTCGGACTGGGTCTGCTATAGTAAAAGAGCAGTAATCCGGTTCTGACTTAAACTACTTTGACTACTCAACTTCATTCGCCGAATATTACACAAGATGCACCTCTTCTTGACTCGGAGGCACATCGAACAACTATACTCAAAGGTATGCAACTTACGGTATGTCAACTCAAACAACAGCCGAATCGTAACAATCTTATCACTAATTCCAAGGCACACATCTCTGCAGCTTCACTAAAAAGCAAGATTTGAAGATACATCTCTGCAGGAAGCCCCGCAGGGGCGCATTACCCATCTCTGCACAGAGCCCCGCAGGGGCACACACACCAAGGAAAGGACGCAACCCACATGGGTGCTTCAACCTCTTGATCTGCTGGAACGTCCAGATCGAAGACTGAAGCACCAGATCTTCAAACCTTCCACTGGTGGCGTGCGTGGCAACCAGAATTACGATGGCAACCCAGAAGTCATGAGCCTATAGGTGAATTAGACTGCACAATATCAGGTAGTCAGTCTAACTACAAGGGTTGTGGGCAAGCAAGTCGAATGCATCAGGCCCAGAGAATGTAAAACAAGAATTAAGAAGAGGCCATCAAAACTGAAGACCTGTTTTATAAACAGGTAACAATGAGCAAAGGTTGCGTGCGGAGAACAAACTGAAGACAAGAAGCAAAGCCTGTCAAGGGACGACAGAGACGAAGAGGGGGAGAGTGTTTCAGAGCTAAAGAGCGCACAAAGCAGAGAAAAGGACGGGCCCCAAAATTTTTTCGATTTGGACATCATATTTTTGTAGCATAATCACTCTTGTAATATATTTCCCGTTGTAAAGGCACTAGAGGAGTCCTCTAGATGCATCCCCGTAGAAGATTAGAAGATTACCCATGGAAAATAGTCGGAAATTAGTCTTTTAGTGAATAAAGTGCCGGTCTCTTGTGTGAAAGGACCATTTTTAGGGCACTAGTATATAAGTCAAATGTGACTCTTTGTAAAGGACTTTTTGCCATTGTGAGAAGGGAGAGCACAGAAATTCGAATTTGTGTCTTCTTCACTCCATATCTTCTTCTTCGTGAGCTTGCATGCATGTGTATTGCTTGGAAAGAGTGCTTGTGAGTGTTGTCTATCCATGAAAGTGTTTATTTGCTATAGGTAAGGTGTGTGCGAGGTGTAGGAAGTGCTGAAGTGTAGGAAAATATTCCCGCGACTCAGTATTTTGCCCATAACTTGAAGTAGGAACGTCAGAATTGAGTGAAACTACCGCCATTGGATGCGTCTTCTCGAGAGTTTCGAAACGCATATGCTATTCGCTATATTTGGAGTTCGGAGCTGGGAGAAAAGCCCAAAATACTGACGGCTGCTGCACCAAGTATCGTTTCGCCTGGACCGACAGTTGGAGCTTGTTTGGATAAGTCTTTGCCTCATTTACACTCTTGAGTAGTTCATTTGCATTGATCATTACATGATTGCACGTCTTCATACACTCGGCTAGGTTTGTATACTCTTTGGATTGATAATTAAAAGCGTGTATCCCCACTATATGCACTTGAGAGGGGATTGAGGTATAGTCTCTTTCTCCGCAAGTCCCTAAGTTGGTACTTAGGTCAACACAACAGGATCTTACAGATACAAGTCCTTCCTGGGCTCCGAATCCACAGAGAACGTAGACTATTGTATCGACTTCAATTACTTCACAGAACCTTAACAGACCAACAGTGAAACTACTTCCATGTACTCTACTTCGCCAAAGAACTGATAAACAACACGCTGCACTTAACAATACTCAGCGACACACTTAACTATTACCGAATAGATTCATAATGCACTACAACTGTTCGTAAATATATATCAAGACGCGAACAAACGACCCGACAACACGCAGACAGAATAGAACAGAACAGAACAGAACAGAACAGAGCAGAAATACACACTCAAATGATACACTGCAATTCCCAAAATGGGCGCTCTCACAGACAGAATAGAAGACACACTTAACAGAACAGAACAAAATAGAGAGACACACTTAAACAATACACTGCAATTCCCAGAAAATGGGCGCTCTCACAGACAGAATAGAAGACACACTTAACAGAACAGAACAGAATAGAAAGACACACTTAAACAATACACCGCAATTCCCAAAACATGGGCGCGCTCTCGCCACTCTTTCTCATTGCCTTATATAGAAGAATTTTTACAGTGGTGCGCGAATCTTTTGTTACCTGCGCGTTTATCGAAAGGTTCTTTTTATTTAAGACGCCTGTCCTAGTACATTTGTCCTTATTCGGCGGCCGTCTAACACTGGCACGCCCGGTGGACTCAAACCCGCAGGTTCTTATGTTTCGGCTACAAGACCTTCTAAGTACATATCTCGGGCGAGCCTAAATGTGCAGGTGATTTTCTTTTTAAGAGTTTCTATCAGCTTAACTAAGGTGGTTGGTTCTAATAACTGGGCGTCCGTTCTAACGGAGCTCAGGGCTATGGCTTGGGTTAACAAAATTTCGGCCTGGTTTTGTAAGAAGGCCTCCTGTAAGAAAAAGTCGTTGGATAATGCAGCATCGCGGGATGTCTTCATTTCGGTGACCTTCTGCTGCATATCCATGACCCTATCCTTCTGATTTTGCACTTGATTCTCGAGACGCTCGATCATCTGGTTCTGAAACTCAATGGTCTTGTAATAGGCGTCGCGTTCTCTTCGAGCATTGGCGAGATCTTTCTGGTTTTTAGCTTCCCAGGTTAATTGACGCCGGAGCATTCTGTTGACTTCATCCAAGCACTCCTGGGCTCGTCGTAACTCATCTTTGACTTGGTCGGTCTCTCTCTGTTGATCTTGATTTTTCTGGATAATCTCTTGCACTTGGGCCTTGGTTTCTTCGACCAGTTCTGCGAGTGAGGAGCTGATGTCGTCTTTTTCTTGGAGCGCGAGCTTCAATACCCGAATTTCTTCGTTGGCTTCGTTGAGGAGCTGGTCTTTGGCAGCCAATTGCGCCAAGGCGTCATCCTGTTGTTGTAGCAATGCCTGTTGTGCCGTAACTTGGCCTTGGAGATCTGCTACTTGGGTGTGTAAGTGATGATTTTCGGCTTTGACTGCTTCGACTTCTTCTTGGAGAGGGGTGATGTCGGCTTCCAAGAGGTCTACCTTGTGCTGGAGATCCTGTCTGATGGTGTTGGCGACGTTACTCAGCTGTGCGGGAAGTTGCTGGGAAAGGGAAATGAGCATATGGCCCATGGTGGCTAGTTCGGAGAATACCGGAATAGAGGGGAGGAGCAGTGGGTGTTGCGGTTGCGCAGAGGTTTGGGTTTGAAGTTGGGGGGATGTCCGGGGCGAATAGTTGAGGGAAGACGACGAGGATTCTGATTCCGGTGTGGGAATAGGGTTGACTGGGGGGGGTGTGGGATGGGCAGAGTCGGGGTTTGTTACCTGATTGCTTGTTTGTTGTTTCTCGGTAGTGTGGTCGATTGCGGATTCAACGGCCCTCAGTAATGTGTTTAGCGCATCCCTACCGGGTTGCTGCTCGTCTTGTTGAGGCTCAGAGGTTGCTTCGGTGGAGACCGTTTCGGTTTCGGTTCGATTTTGCTGGTCTTGGTGGTGATCAGCCGAGGATTCGTTGTGGATGGAAGTGGCGGTGTCGTGGAAGGTTTCTTCTTGTTCGTCGTTGCGGTTGTCCTGATTCTTGTCGGCAGATCTTTGTGCTTCGCTTTCCGAAGAGCTGATCTGGATGCGCTTCGTGCGGAAGAGTTGGTTGATCTCCTCCTCTTCTTCTGCATCGTCATCGAGTGGTTGTACTGAATCTTCATGCCTAAGTATGGGGCCTCGGGGTGGTGGTTGTGCGGCGAGGATGGTTGGGAAGAGGAAAGAGATGATATGGGGAAGACGAGAGCGCGGGGTGTTTCCTTTATTTACTTGCTTCATGATGGTGACACACTCCTTATGGATTCTTTGGAAAAAATACGAGGCGAACTTGACGGGTTCGCGGGCTGCTAAATCTAAGGCGGAGTAGAAGGGGCGGGAGATGCCGTAGGTGCGCTTCTGTAAATTAAGGATGGCAACTAGGAATTGGAGGGCGGAGAGTTCGGGTTCGGGACGGCAGAGGATAGCGAACTTGTTTGAGGAAGATCGGGGGAATAATTCGGTCATGCGGGTGAGCGGGATACTGGGGCCATTTTCTCGGTCGTGCGGGGTGAGGCGGAAAGCTTCAGAGAAGGCGGGGAAGGTGATGACGGTTCTGGAGGGTAGCGAAGGGAAAACCCATTGGCGTTCGGTGGCAGGGGATTGGGCGATGGCAGAGATTATTTGCGCGAAGAAGGGATGGGCTTCCACTGAGTGCCAGGGCAACTCAGCGAAGTTGGCCAACCCTCGGCAACGCAGGTATTCACCTACCTCGGTAGGGATACCATCGCGGAAAGCAGTGTAATTTGCTAGCGCTTCCATGGCGATTGCTAATACAGACTAGGAACAGGACTACAGAGCACAAGTTCGCACAGATTACTAACACTCACCACAGTAGCGATTTTTGACATTGTCGAAGGGGTTAAATAGGAACAATACAGTGGGGTGGGAAAGGGGGTTGGGTATCATTGTGCAGTGCGGGAATGATATTTGTTTTCATGCAGGCGTGCGTATTCGAGTGACTGGTAAGGGGGGGCGGCTGGTACGAAAAGATTTTCTAAAATACGGCTATTTATAAAAAGAAGAAAGAAAAAGGGAAAGGATTAAACAAACGCGGTCCACCGCCGAAAAATTTAATGCGGGCTAGGGGCGTGATGATATGGCCGCAGCTTCGACCCATTGATTACTTTCGGGAGTGGATTTCCGGTCAACGTAGTCAACCGAAAAGTTGCAGGACCGACTTGTTCTGAGATTTTGAAAGGGCCGAACCATCGAAGTTTAAACTTTCCTGCGGCTCTATCCGACTTTGCGTTGTAGAAGAGTACGAGCTGTCCTACCGAAAAGATTGGCGTTTTCAAATATCGATCGTGTGTCTTGGCTTGTCTTAGTTGTACTTCGCGCATGGTTAAAAAACTGAGCCATCGGTGCTCATCAAGTTCTCTGAGTGCGTCCATTCGTGCTATCAGTGAATCTTCCGGTAGCATCTTCTGAGTGATTGCTACACGCAGGCTTGGGATGACTACTTCCATGGGTGCTATTGCTTCTAAGCCATAAGCTAGTTTGAAAGGTGTCAAGCCTGTTGTTACCTTATATGTAGTTCGGTATGCCCATAAGACTGCAGGTAGTAGTTGATCCCATCTTTCCGGTGCTTCCATGATTAGTTTCCGGAGGATATTCAATAGTGATTTGTTTGTACTTTCGGCCAAACCATTGGCACGAGGGTAATACGGTGAACTGAGTTTGTGTGTCACCTGGAAGGATTGGGTGAGTACCTTCATTAATTGATTTACAAAGTGAGTACCTTGATCTGAGATAATTTCCAGTGGTAAGCCGAAACGTGGAAAGACATCTTTCAACAGGCATTTTGCTACTGCCACTGCTGTAGCCGACCGTAAAGCCCATGCTTCTACCCATCTTGTTGCGTAGTCTGTACAGGTTAGTATATATCTGTTGTTACTGAAGACTGCTGGAGGTGTAATTGGACCTATAAAATCTAATCCCCATTTCTGAAATGGTTCTAATGGCATGACTGGCTGTAAGGGAAAGAAGTGCTGTTGTAGCGGTTGTCCAGACCTTTGACAGTTATCGCAGTGTTTGACAAATTGGGCCACATCTCTGTACATAGTTGGCCACCAGAGTCCACTCTGCAGAATTTTCCGGTGAGTCAAATCTGTGGCAAAGTGACCACCAGTAGGTGTCGACTGAGCCATTGTGATAACTGAGTTAATTTCATGCGGAGGAACACAACGAAGTAGGATTCCGGTGTGATCTGCATAATATAGTTCTCCAGCAACTAGCCGAAATCGGCGGCTAAAGACTGCAATTTTTCTGCGTACTGGTCTTGAAACTTGAGATGGAAGGCAACCATCAGTGAGAAAGGTCAAGATCTGATCATAATATGAAAATGGAACAGGTGGGTCTGCAGATTCTTCAGTAATTGGTTCTGATACATAAATTGCGGGTGTCGTGTCATCTATACCCACCGGAGATTCACCGGAATCTAAGCGGGATAAAAAATCTGCTAAGGCGTGTGAACTGCCTGGTCGGTGAATGACTTCGTAATCAAATTCCTGCAATAGTAAGACCCATCGTGCTAATCGGCCTCCTAGATGCTGCTGCCAAACTAGATAGACAAGTGCAGCGTGATCTACATGAAATGTGAATTTACAGCCTAGCAAGTAATGTCTAAATTTTTTGACCGAATATACTAGTCCTAAACATTCTCTTTCTGTTACAGAGTATTTTTTCTCAGCAGGGGCTAATCTTCGACTTGCATAATACACTGGTCTGAACCATTTATCAATTTGTTGCATCAATACACTTCCTATTGCTATATCTGAAGCATCAACAAATATGTGAAATGGGTGATCCCAGTCCGGCGGTTGTAAAATAGGAACTTGTGTTAATAAATGCTTTAAACGATCAAAGGCTATCTGGCATTCCTGGGTCCATTCAAATTGTCGAGGTGTTTTACTGATTAGTTTGTTTAGTGGTATTGCCAGATGAGCAAGCCACCGTAAGTGTCTTCCATGCCACCGTACTTGGCCCATAAAGCGCATAACTTCTTTTGGAGAAACTGGCACCGGAGCTTCTAATACTGCCGAAATCTTATCTGGATCGACTTGGATACCTTGTGCAGATACAATGTGGCCAAGTAACTTGCCACATGAGACCGCAAACACCGATTTGTTTGGATTCAAACAGAGTCTATGCTCTCTGCATTTCTGAAAGCAGCACCGTAAATGAAATAGATGTGCTATCATCTTACCGAAAATTGAAAAATCATCGAGGTATACTTGCATAAACGAAGTAAGATAAGGAGAAAAAATTTCCTGCATGCATCTTTGAAATGTACTTGGTGCGTTTCTCAATCCAAACCACATCACCGTACAAGCAAAGACACCCCAATTGGTAATGAATGCGGTTTTTGGTATATCTTCTTCGGCCATTCTAACCTGATTGTAACCACTGTATCCGTCTAAGAATGAATACATTTCATGACCTGCTACCCTATCGAGCATTGTATCCAAAAAGGGGATCGGGAAAGGATCTGGTACTGTTGCTGCATTTAATTTCCGGTAGTCTACACAGATTCGTAGTTGCTTATTTTTCTTTGGCACGATCACGATTGGTGAAATCCATTCAGCATGTTCTATTGGTACGATGAATCCGACTTTTAATAATCTATCAAGTTCGGCTTTTACCTGTGATGCATAATTGGGATTCATCCGATAGCTGGGCTGCTTATTCGGTTTAGCTTCAGGCTTCAGCATGACTCTGTGCTGATAGATGCGCGGATCTAATCCTTTCATATCTTTGTAATCCCATGCAAAGACGTCTGAGAATTCGCGAAGTAGTCGAATCAAGTCAGCTTTAAATGATTCCGGTAAGTTTTGCCTTATCTTTACTGGTCGTGGATGCTCTTCATCTCCTAGATTGTACGTGGTCAACTGGTCCTCGGGGACATAAAATTGTTGCGGTTTCTCTGTATCGTCTGTTGACTTGAACAGCGATTGTAATTCATCATCATGTGTGGGGACACTTCCTTCATGCTTAACTGTGTTGGTGATAGGTATGATTGTACAAACTGAAGTGTTCCAGTTATCTATAACAGACTGTAGATCAACAGTTCCTACAGACATTAAATCAGCATTACTCTTCAGAAATTCCTCTTCCTCATCATCTGATAGTCCATCTAACATGTTGACTGGTTCAGCAAAATATGGTCTGGCGTGGAGCTCGCACGGTTGTATAGCATCTAATTTTACTACATATCTACGGTTGGCATCTTTGAACGTAAGCTCTTGTGCGGACCAGTCCTGTATTACCTTCGCATGCTTCAGCCAAGGTCGGCCGAAAAGAAGGTTGTAATCCAAAGTGGATTCTGGTAGATCTAGTATAACAAAGGTCATTTTAAAGGTCGTACCTTGTAAAGTGATGGGTACATTTCGCACAAGTCCTATAGGGTGGACTCTAGATTGATCTGCCATTCTCACAAAAAATTGCACTGGTTCAACTTCGGTCCATCCTAACCTTTTGCATAATGATGCTGTTGCAATGTTCACACCAGATCCTCTATCAATCAATACCTGCGTAATTTTATGATTCTTGTACCATACTGTAATCAAGGGAACCGAATGATCAACGGTAGAGTCAGGTTCCGGTTGAACTGCTGCTGTTGCCGGAATACAAGAAGGCACCGGACTGAACTGTTGCTGGAACTGTTGTCGAATCCCAGGTACTAAGGCCAATAGTTGGCCGAGAGGCAAAGTGATAGATGCCTTGGATAAAATTTCCCAGGCTTGTTGAGATTGGTTGTCCTGCTCCTTTGGACTTGAGGTCTCCGCTGGTGTAGAAGTTTCTGCTGTTATGCCTATTGCTGATGATGGCTCCGCTGTTGTTCCTTTTTGTTGCGTTCCTTCCTTTGACGAAGCCTGAGTCGCCGGAATAGGTTCTGGGAACACTGGCGGTTCAGTTGCGGCCCAGTGACTAGCCTTGTTATACATCCTATGTTGTTCTCGTATCCCTGGTTCGAATACTTCTGCTGCTGTCTGCAGCTGTTTACCTGATCGGGTCTGTATTGTAGCAGCTTGCGTTTCTACTGGTGTAATTTGTACCATGTTGGCCATTGGGTTTTGCCGCTCCTTCTTCCTTTGATCGTACTCAGCTGCATCTTTGCAAAATCTCCTGATGTGTCCGAATTCGCCGCAAAAGTGACAGCGAGGTGGGGGTAGATTGGGATTTTCCGGTGGTGGTCCGTTTTGCCAGCGGTTTGTATTGAAATGGTTGTTCCTCTGTCCTCGGTAGTTCCGATATCCTTGTGGTTGATTGTTTCTCAATTGCGGAGGCACATAGTGATTCGCTGGCTATCCATGTTCTTGTATAACTGCATTGACCGTTGCTGTTCCCTGTATTCTAGCATTGTAAACACAGTTTTCGGTGGTGTGTCCGGCAGTGTTGCAGATAGCGCAAAACGTGTGATTTAGTGCACAATTGGCACTAGTATGACCTGAATTTTTGCATGTGATGCAGTATACTTGTCTGGTTATGTCTTCAGCCATAGTTTTGTTTGTTTTCAACCACTCCAGATCTTCTGTAAATCCACCGACCTTGGATTCTAGTTGCAAAGCCATGGCAATGACTGCATCCAGCGTCATAGCTCCCACACATCTTATGATCATGATCTGTTTCAGTTGTGGGGTTAAGCCGTTAATGAACCACTGAGTGATGACATCATCAGGTAAGTTAGCGTGGGCCTGTGGTATCTGCCGCAAATGTGTTCTAAAGAGTGTAGCATACTCCTGGACAGTCTGATTAGCCTTTTGTCGGTTGTTTTGTAAATAATCAAAGAGCTCGGCGGGATTCTTCTTTAGCCTGAATCGTTGCAAAAAAGCGTCTCGAACTGCGTCATAGGTACCGAAATGGTTAATATCGTATTCCGTAAGCCATCTAGCTGCTTCATTTACCAGTGTCGATTGAAAAACGATGGCCTTATACGCCTGATCCGGTGGATGGTTAAGAACGGCATAACTTATCTCAAAAGTGCGTACATGAGCATCCGGATCATCTCCTGGGAATCCACCGAATTTCGTGTATGTTACTCCTGTTGGAGGAGGCCTTGGTTGACATAGCTGTTGTTGCTGTTGTTGTCCGTTCATTGTGAGTGTATTCAGCCTTTCTTCTGTATCTTGATGTTGGTTAGTTGAACTCTCGAGATTTTTGTCACCGGATGGCGTGCCTTCCGGTGTGCTGTTTTTACTTAGAATGCGTCGCACTTCTGCTTCGAAGAGTTTTCCTTCCTTCTGGATATCCAATATCCGAAATCTTTCTTCCAAGCACACTGGTTGGGCTGAAGATTCCGCGAAAAATGCAAAGTCTTTGCCTACAGTTGGTGACTCTATCACCGGAATATCACCGGAATGAGCCGAAATTGTGCCCGACTGCAGTGTTTTTCCGCTTTTACCGATCTCTTCTCCTAAAGTGTTTCTAATCGTATATAACTCTGAGTTTAGACTGGTTTCTAATGGCGTGTTGGTAGATTCTGAAATTGCTATATCTTCGATAGGCTGGGTCGAAGTAGCACCAGAATGTACCAAAGGCGTTGATCGTTCCACCGGAATATGACCGGAATCAATCGTGATGTTCTCAATTTGTCTGACCACTGGGTCGGATTGGATTAGACCTTCTTCTTTCAAGGCTATCTTTATCGCTTTACTCGCTTCAGCTTTATAGTTCTTAGGATATGTTTCACCAGATCGAGTAACCGGCATGTATCATTACGCAGTAACCCTATCTGAACAGTTTGCAACAATCTGGGTCTATTGGTACTGCTAGTTACTCGAATGTTACTAAACGTTTGCTTCTGACAAACAACTGGTACTCTAGTGCCACTTTCCGACAGACGGCGCCAAATGTTAAACGTTAGCCAAAATGTTAAATGTTAGCCAAATGTTAGCCGTTCGGTAGTCTATAGACTTCTGAATCTGGACTTCGAGTACTGTGGACTACTGTGATAATTTAAAGCACTCTAATTCTTAGCCACGTGGGTTCTTGGGAGTGGTAGGGGTTTGTTAGACAGAGGCCCTGTACTATTTTCCCAACCTCTCACACAATCATAAATACCCTATCACGTCTTAGCTCAGTACTTGACTCTGAACACTGCGAACTACGCGGTTTACTGGGACGTTGGAAATTTCCGGACTAGGTCTGCTATAGTAAAAGAGCAGTAGTCCGGTTCTGACTTAAACTACTTCGACTACTCAACTTCATTCGCCGAATATTACACAAGATGCACCTCTTCTTGACTCGGAGGCACATCGAACAACTATACTCAAAGGTATGCAACTTACGGTATGTCAACTCAAACAACAGCCGAATCGTAACAATCTTATCACTAATTCCAAGGCACACAGGCTCTTACAGATACAAGTCCTTCCTGGGCTCGGAATCCACAGAGAACGTAGACTATTGTATCGACTTCAGTTACTTCACAGAACCTTAACAGACCAACAGTGAAACTACTTCCATGTACTCTACTTCGCCAAAGAACTGATAACAACACGCTGCACTTAACAATACTCAGCGACACACTTAACTATTACCGAATAGATTCATAACGCACTACAACTGTTCGTAAATATATATCAAGACACGAACAAACGACTCGACAACGCGCAGACAGAATAGAATAGAACAGAACAGAACAGAACAGAGCAGAAATACACACTCAAACGATACACTGCAATTCCCAAAATGGGCGCTCTCACAGACAGAATAGAAGACACACTTAACAGAACAGAACAGAATAGAGAGACACACTTAAACAATACACTGCAATTCCCAGAAAATGGGCGCTCTCACAGACAGAATAGAAGACACACTTAACAGAACAGAACAGAATAGAAAGACACACTTAAACAATACACCGCAATTCCCAAAACATGGGCGCGCTCTCGCCACTCTTTCTCATTGCCTTATATAGAAGAATTTTTACAGTGGTGCGCGAATCTTTTGTTACCTGCGCGTTTATCGAAAGGTTCTTTTTATTTAAGACGCCTGTCCTAGTACATTTGTCCTTATTCGGCGGCCGTCTAACAGTACTTTTACTTTATGTGATTTGCCTCCAATCAAAAATTCCATTGGCACTAAATGGGTATACAAGCTAAAACATAAGCCTCATGGAACAATTGATTAATATAAGGCTAGGCTTTTTTCCAAAGGTTATGCTCAAGAGGGAGGCATTGATTTTGATGAGATCTTTGTTCCCACATGCCAAATGACCATTGTTCATAGCATTTGTGCATTTGTAGCTCATCGTGGTTGGAATGTACATCAATTGGACATTAAAACTATATTTTTGAATGGTGATTTACATGGAGAAGTATATGTATTTCAGCCTTGTGGTTTTGTGCAGAAAGGGCATAAAAACAAAGGTGCAGGTTGAAGGCATTATATGGTTTCAAGCAAGCACCATGTGCTTGCTATGAGAAGATACATGCCTACTTGCTAGCACATGGTTTTGAGAACAATCCAACTAAGAGCACCTTCTATATTAATCATGTACATAATATACTTCTCATCATTGTTGTATATGTTGTTGATATTCTATTAATTGGTCCTAATGAGAAGCATATTGTTGAATTTTACGTTGGTTTGCACACATCTTCTTTTGAGATGTCAAGTTTGCGGCATGTACACCATTATTTTTCCATTTAGATTATGCAAGTTGATTGGGGAATAACCTTGCGTCAAACAAAATTCATTGACATATTCTAATAACATTTTGGTTTTGAAGACTATCAACCTATTGTTAGTCCCATGGAAATAGGTTTCTGGTTGAGTCTTCATGGATGTTTTTCTCTATGAGTGCCTATTGGATGCTTGATTTAGTCATGTGTAACTCATCTTGATATTCAGTTTGTTGTCTCTCAGATGAGTAGGTTTATGCATTGCCCATGTGTCAAGCATTGGCAAGCGATTAAGTGCTGATCAACCAATATATTTAAGAATCAAACAAATATAGTTGATCTAAGGATCTCAAGAAGAATCCAAGATCAGTCTTATGCAAGCTCTAACACACTCCTAGAGCACAAGTTGATAAGTGTCAATGAACTAGCAACGGGTGATGATTGTCACCACCACAACTAAGACATGTTCAAGAAACCTATAAGGACACTAACATGAATGAAAAATGTCCCCAAATTTGAACACTCCCTATAGAAAATATAAGAGGAAAAGCCTTCTTGAAGTTCTTGAACTTGTGGAAAGAGAACTATACACCAAACAACTCCAAAACATCTCCAAGATTAACCAAAAAAATGCCTTCAAATTAGTTCCACGATGCCAAGAAGAGAGCTCCAAAGACTCAAATCATGCAAAAAGTAAGGCCAAGCTTAGTCCATTATCAAGTTGAAGAAGTTGGCTCTCCTTTAGAAGATCCTCTTTAGAGGTATTTGGATGAGTTTTAGAGCTCACAAGCTTCTTAATTCCCCCATGGTGCAAGAGATGCCACATAGAAGAGGATGATATCGAGCATGTTCTTTACATTTTCCCATAGAGTAAAATGGTTTGAAATTTTGATTGAAACATTCTAAGGTTTCATACAAAGACATGTTGGTAACAAGCTATCTTACGTGAGGTGATGGGATACATTGTACACCTTTGGTGTGCCATCAGAGAAGAAGAATTGTAAAAGATATGGGACAAGAGATGAATGGTCAAATTTTGTGGCTCTACCAATGAATTTTCCATTGAGAGAACCCTTATCCTATTAGGAAAAAGAATCAAGAACTACAAGAGTGTTCCCCTGTTTAGAATTATGATGATCTTTGTAATCCAAGGAGATAAATTTGAAAGGAAATGGATCATTCTCAAAGGGGATGATATGTATATTAACCTACTCTATATTTTCTCCTAACTCTCTTGTACGTTATCTCTTTTTAGCTAAGGTCAAGCTTTTTTTTAAGAAAGAAAAGAATGTTAAAAAAGTAGTTCTTTTATTTATGTTTAGTATACATAAGAAAAGTGTCCATACATATTAATAAAAGGAATAAAGCTAACCATCATCATAGATTGAATAAAAAACTTTACGTGTCATCATATTCATAACCACATAAAAGTTTTCGAAGCTCAAACACATATCAAGGAGATATTGCATATCATATCTTCACCTTGTATTCCAATTAGACTTTTATTTCTTTGGAGATCGAAGGTTTTTTTAACATACATGTGTTCAGATGGCTCTCATAATCCTTGTGATCACTCTTTACCTAAGATTATATCAAAGGTACTCTACTGCGTGATTTAAAAGTCTGTCGTGTCTTTAAAAACCTTACTTTTGACTTCCATCATGAATAGAAAAATGTGCCACATTCTTTTGTCCCTATATCATGAACACCATGTATTGATGGAATCAAAGACATTGAGAAAGTTCAACTCCTTGACCAAGGTGTGATTGAAAAAGTTACGCATAATTGATTCATCAATCATGACCTATTTTTTAATACCATGTATTGGTCAACTTAGGCATATATGAGTCATCAATCATGACTTATTTCTTAATATCATGTATAAATCCATGCAATCTGGCCAACTTATATGGTTCAAGCATAGATGAAAATATTAACTTTTGAAAGAATATGGTTTTGAGCTATTCTCATGTACTGGTTCCATTGATTTGAGTGATTATTGTAAAAAATGGAGAGTTTTTACACTAGGAAGATAAATTTCTTTTCTTTTCCCATAGAATTATTAAGGCTGGATCCCTTTGCTACTCACATTGTTTTTAGGTTAGTTCTAGTTTTTGCGATTAGGTGATAAGTACATATGCCATAAGTTATGCCTTTTACACTTTTCAAGTTCTTTTATACTTAATATGGGTCTTTTCTTTACCATTCATTTGTTTTTCTAATCTGAGTACTCTCCTTTTAAATTAGTTGGTGATCCCTGATTTAATATTTGAAATTTTCATTGGGATACTCGTTGTTCCCAAAGGTGTAAGGTGATCATAAATTTAAGGATATCTATTGGTCTTCTCTAGGGATTCAGATGCATTCCTTACCATCCCCATTTTGGTTGGCTTATCAATCTCATTGTAAATCCGTTTTTTTTTGTAATTTATCTAATCCTTCTACTTTTTTAAATAACTTCTCTAGTGCTTGGAAGATAGATTGACTGAGGTTGATCCATACTTCACTCTTTCCAAAAAAATTTAATCTTTAATTTTTGGTAGAAATTATTCGAGAAGAAATATTTCAAATCGGAAACAATGGAAAGTTAGGTTTTACATCTTGTTTATAATCTTCAATAACTTATACACTCTTAGTGTGGTTGAGAGACTTAATTCCTAGATCCCATGTTCTAATGAGTTACCCTTAAATTGATTTAGGTCTCACCACTATTATAAAGAGTGCATACCACATAATTGATGAAATGTTGATCATAGCCCATAAAACGTGATTATTCTAGATATTTTGGAAGATCTAAATACATTGTATCCTCAATTTTCTACCCAAATGGATGCTTATTGGGTCCTCTAATTATTTATGAAAACTAGATATGGTAGATTGCGATTGAGGTTTTGGTTCATCTTAATGTTCAAGGGGAGTTGAATTATTCTCGATGCCTATTATTTGAGTTCTATTTTGATTTATGGAATACGTGGGAGATTGAAGGAGTGATTAATACTCACTTTGTCTCTGATAAGAACTTATGTTTCCATTGAGTAGTAATATCCTCCTACATGTCTTAGTCTTGGTCACTCTACCTCATAGATTGATCAATATCCCCATCCCTCTCTATGTGTATCATGATATTGTTTTTCCCCACCCGCTCATGGTATGTGCTAAAAAGTAAAATATTGGATTTTGAAGAAGATTACTAAGAAAATAAACCAATTAGTAATCTTGAAGCTATATGCAAAATAAATTGATAGAATAGAAAAAGAGAGGCATTTACATAGTGTTGGGTACAATCCCCCTCCCGCCCACTTGCTTCGTTGTATTTGTTCAAAATGTGTGTATTTATACCAAAGTTTTATTAATTTGAGAATAACTTTGTTTTTCACAAATAAAGTGTGAAAATGATAATTAATTGTCTACTATTTTAACAAAAAGTGCCATAAGAGGCGGTTAATATTATGTATAAGAAAATACGTATATGCCTATATTTTAAAAATAATAATACATTCATGAGTGAGTAACCCGGAAAATAGAAGGTTTGTTTTTACAAAAGGATATATAATCTCAAGTGATTATAAGATTTCAACACTGTCATAATTTTTTATCTACTCATCAAAACACAAAACACGTTAAATTCCTCTATCTAGTAGACATAATATTGCAACCAATGGCACATGTTTGCACATGTAACAAGTCACTATTATTCAGAAAATATAATAAATAAAATAATTACATAAATTATAACATCCACTATTGTAGGAATGCAATAGCTGTAGTGTACACCCAGGAAAGGGGTAGTGCACAAAGAGACAAAGAGAGTGCACTGATATAAGTGCATGTAGAGAACGTCAAATATGTACTAAATTGATATAATAGAAAGAGAGACGCATATAACTTGCACAATGCTAAGTACAATTCACTCACATGCTTTGTTGGACCGATCACGAAGATTTGTATTTCTAGGTAAATTCTATAGATTAAAAAATGTTTTTTCTTCACAAATAAAGTAGAAAAATAAAGAAAACGTCTATTATTTTTCGAAAGCATGTGCCTACATCGAATGAGAATAATAATATATTTGTGAGCGATTGAACCTTCAAATAAAAGAGTTCTTTTGCCAAAACATGTATAGTCTAAAGTGCATATAAGATTTTCATGCCCTCATGATCCTTGACCTGCTCATCAAAACACAAAATACATTAAATTCCTCTATTTACCAAGCATAATGTATAACAAGTCACTATCAGAACACAAAAGACATTAAATTCCTCTATTTATCAAGCATAATGCATAAATACATTAACTTCCTTTATTTACCAAACATAATGTTTAGCAAGTCACTATCAAAACACAAAAGACATTGAATTCCTCGAGTTACCAAGCATAATGCATAACAAAGTCACTATTATGCGATAAATATAATCATATAATAAATCCATAAATTCAAGAGATGATAACACAATCAAGATAGACAATTGGTTGTGGGTTTTATAATCATATAATAAATGCAATATTTCCATAGATGATAACACAATCAAGCTAGACAATCGGTTGCGGATTTATGAGCAGATCTAAGGTAATTATTCTCAACATAGCTATATTTGCATGTAACATCCTCTCCCCTTCATCAACAAATTGACATATTCTCAATGTCCACCTCAACTTTTATTTCGATCTCGCTATGGGTTTCCCAATATTAATAAAATAAAGCACTCGTGTTTGTCTTTTCAAGTTTGCCACTTTGGAATTTCAATAGTCCAATTTTATAAAGTACTATGTGGTCCCCTTGTAATACCAATAAGGAAAAAATCCTCATGCTCAAAATATTTGTAAAGAGTATTGTCCCCTAGAAGCTATTGCAATCTAATCTATGAAAGAAACGTACAAGGATTTGATATCAAATTGTAAGAATTGAGTAATACAATTTCCAATCATATCCAATAGTGAAAAAGCCCATTCAGAGCTCCGAAAGGCTCCAATACTGGAAGAGAATTAATAAAGGAATATGAGAACAAAAAAAGTAAGGTTGGGTTCACACAAACCCCACAAAAACTTTATTGTTTTTTGTTGTGTTCCAAGTGAAACTAGACAAAAATTTGTATTGCCACCTCATAGTTGGAAAGGTGGAACTATACGAACTTCCTCGTAAGCCACCATCCTATGCGAACAATGCCGGTAACAAAGAGTTGTAATTAAAATAGAAAGCACCCCAAAGTTGATACAAATAAAATCAACAAAATATTGATCTTTTGGACAACCTAGCAAACTACAAGGGCAAGAGGGAGAGGTCGGAACAATTTTTTTGGAGGTTTTTCCGTGACATGGACAATGGAATTCTAGGTTCCTCTATCTTTTGTGAACACCCTATGAAAAGTGTTTATTTGTGATTGGATCATAAGCATTCAAAAAATATGCCGCTGCAGATTGTGAACCTAGTCAAAGAATACTCATAAAAGAAGAAGCTTATGAGAGAGCAACACATATATGTGCTCAAAATTGCAAAAACATGCATTTGTACTACATTGCTTGTTGTTTTCATGCGAGGGTGATCGAGCGCTCTCTATCCACAAAGCTACGTATTGACACCCATTACACTTCCCTATAGTCTTTAATTTAATATACATATATATGAAGCACAATATCTATTACATGGAATGAGTACAATAGGTGATAGGTTGACATGTGAGATATTCAATGACTATTACATGGAATGAGTACAATAGGTGATAGGTTGACATGTGAGAAATCATCACGAGTTAAAAAGCATACAAATTTTATGTGAAAAATAGTGTCGATATCAACTAATAAATGTGTCCATTGGTTCAACTTATCCCGACCTTACAACTACAAGATGTTTTGCATGAAACGTATGAGCTTATTCTATGATCTTCTTTATATATTTTAGTCCTACCCAAAAAGCTTCGGCTACATTCCAATCGTGTGAACATCGGACAGCGGACATCGCACCACCAGTGGTCTCTTTGTGCAAGGAGTCTGTGGCGGCAAAGCAAGAAGAACTGATGAAAACTTGTCTGATCGGTCAAATGTTTGGCCTTAGGACCCCTCTTGAAAGTGTGAGAACTTGGCTTCGCAAGGAGTGGTTCTCGCGCGGCCTAATTGTCTGCAAATGTCAATTCCTGCCGGTGAATCACCTGCTTCTAGTATTTGCGAATGAAGAGATGGCATTCCAAGCCCTGCAAGCTGGCTCCTAGCAAGTGGGCCGGTCCACCCTTTGCCTTTTTAAGTGGACCCCAGACTTTGTTCCGAAAAGATCAAAGCCCCTTCGTTACCGGCTTTGGGTGGAGCTTCCCAACCTACCTTACTTTTTGTATGGATTTCTTCGCGAAATCGTTTCACCGATCGGTCGCCTGATGGCCTCAAGAGAGGATGTTGGGGGGTTAATCTACGATGGTGCTCAACATTCTTTCAATGCAAGATGGCACCCACAGATCTGTGTTGAAACAGACCTGAACTATGTCCTTCCCTCGAAAATCTCCATAAACTGTGGAGATGGTAAGACTTGGACACAAGAGGTTACTTACAAGAATTTGCCAAACGCGTGCTTCCGGTGCGGGCATCAAGGTCATAGGATCAAAGACTGCCCCCTGAAGAAAAGTACCAATAAAAACAAGCTTAAACCAGATGGGACCCTGGATCCTTTCCCCCAAGATGACACTCGTGGTCGTCCCCCTCCGATGGAGGAAGAAGAGGGAACTCGCGTTGTTGAGACGGATTCAGAAGGATTCACTAAAGTAAGATGCAGGAGGAAAGTTAGCCCTCAAAGATCAACAGCAAGGAACACTACGACAATTGCCCCCTCGAATAACATGTACTGTAACCTAGAAAAGGAGATTAATGAGGTCGACTTCCCAGGGGACAACCTCCATGAAGAAGACCCCACTGATAATACCCTTAGGTGCTCTATCAGCAAAGAAGACAACCAAGAAGGATACACCATGAGTAAAGAGGAAGGCTTCACTACTAGCAATGAAGACAACCCAGACAGCGAAAGCTCCTCTCTTGCTCCTACCCTTCCGGTATGCTTTCTAAGAGTACCACGACAAAAGTCAAAGCTTAAAGGTAAACAACCTTCAGGCATGCTTTGGAAGAGCCCCCTCAAGAGTAGGATCCTAAGTCGAGAAGTTGGGAGGAAAAAAGAAGACCACAAGAAGAAAAAAGATCGGGTCCCTCCCCTCAAAGAGGGCAACCATCAATAATGAAATTCACATCACTAAATGTCAAGGGTCTATTTGACCCGTCAAGAGCGGCGATTCTTGGCCAGTGGTTCAAAGACAAGTGCCTCAACCCTGACTTTATCTGCTTACAAGAGATTAAAATCGATGGAGAGGATCTCCAGAAACGGCTTAAATGCATTTCTCCGAACCACCTTTGGTTCTCCACTTCTCACCCTAGGGGGATGGGGGGTGCTGCTATCTGTATTAGTCACTCCTTGTTCGGCAATGTGACCTCGACTTTTGAAGATCGGAATCATCGTTGGATTGCTGCCTCTATCGGGTCCCCTTCCCAGTTCATTGTGGTCTCAATTTATGCCCCTAATGGAGAAGCAGATAGAATGGATACTTGGGCCTCCCTCAACTCCCTTTTACAGAATGTTCTGATGTGTGGGGACTTCAACATGGTTGAGTTTCCTGAGGACCGATGGAATAACAAAGGAAAAATTATTGATGGTCAGGAGAAAGAGATATGGGATAAAATCAAGCTCCATCTTGACTTGGTCGAGGTGAAAGACATGAAGGGGTTCTCCTGGTCAAATCTCCAATTGGGGGATTCTTTGAGGAAAGCAAGACTTGATAGATGTTACATCGATCAGAACACCATCCTTCAGTGAGGTATTCCTTCGATTTCCCAACACATGGACCTGACTATCTCGGACCACTACCCGATTACTCTGTCTTTCAAACCGATTCCCATGGTCCAGAAAGCCCCTTAGTTTCATGCTTGTCAGACATCATTTTCCCTCCCCTCTGTCCACCAAGAAATTGTTGAAGTGTGGGCGGAAGCCTTTGCCTACTATAATGAACCAGCTAAATGTTGGAGAAACGCGGTGGAAAGGACTTGAAAAATTCTGATCAAGACTCAAAAGGCCATAAAAGATATCCGGAAAAAAAGAAGAGAAACAATGTACCGGAGGCTCTCACGGCTTGAAGAAGAGGTGAACAAAGGTAAGCTACATTGCCAACAAGGTCTTTTGAAAATCAGGGGAAGACTAAGATTAGAGGAGGAGGTTCATAGGAAAAATCTACAAATTTTCTTCAAAGATTGGTGGGCAGGGAAGGCCGACAAACCATCGAAAGAGATGTGTAACATCCTCAAAAGGAAACAAGCTAGGGAATCCATCCCCCTATTGATCGATAACAATGGAACCGAATGTAGCACAGAAGTTGAAAATAGATCTATCATCGTCGAGCACTTTACCAATCTTCTCGGGGTCTCGACTCCTCCTTCCCCCCACAGGCGTGACTCCATGGCAACCATCTCAAGGGTTGCTCAATCTAGAATCCCACAAAACATGATTGCTCTGCTAGATGCTAACATTTTCGAGAATTAAATTATCGAGGTTATTGATGCCCTTCCCAATGGGAAAAGTCCAAGTCCGGATGGTCTCACCAATGAGTTTTTCAAGTCCTTGAAACATGAGGTGGCCACCCCACTACGTCTGGTGTGGCAAGAGGCTCTCTCCTTCGGTGCCCTCCCTGAGTGTCTTAATAATGGCGTCATCAAGTTAATCCACAAAAGGGGAGATAAGAACAAAATTGAAAATTGGCGTCCGATTACCATGCTCCAAATAGGATACAAGATAATTGCAAAAGTTATCGCCAACAGAATCTCTTGTCATCTAAAGTCATGGCTATGTGAGGACCAGAAAGGTTTTATCAAAGGTAGATCTATACTTGAAGCAATTGTGGATATTTGGGAAGGCCTTGCTTTTGCTGAGGAGTCTGCTCAAGATCTGGTATTCATTAAGATCGACTTTGACAAAGCATATGATAGATTGGAATGGGACTTTATTCTTCAATCATTGAAAGACCTTGGATGTAGCCAAAAGTTCATGAAGATGGTTTCCACTCTTCTTGGAAACGCTTCAACTAGAATAAGTATCAACGGTAAGCTCTTTGAGCCCATTCGTTTAAAAAGATCAATTAGGCAAGGCTGCCCTCTGGCTCCATTACTTTTCGCTATCGCCTCGAATGGACTCAGTCACCTATTAAAGCATCACATGGACGCTAGCAATCTCAAGGGTCTTTCCCTACCTCTAAATCACGACCAAATGATTGCGAGACTTTTTGTTGATGACATGAATGCCTTTGTGCATAACGATATAAACAACATTGAGATGTTTTGTTGGTGCCTCGACACCTTTTGTGTGGCGTCAGGTTCAAAAATCAACCACGCTAAAACTGCTTTTAGAGCAATCATCGGACCTACTCCCCAATTGTTGGTGGATCAGGGGTGTCAAGTTATCCCTAGAGGTCAAGTCTTCCGTCTCCTTGGCATTCCGATGGGTTTCGACATCTCAATGGACCAACGCTGGAACTGGGTGCTATCCAAGCTCGATAGCAAGTTGAATCATTGGAAAGGTATGCAAGTCAACTTGGCAAGGTGTGATATGGTTGTTAACACATTTATGCTATCTACAATCATTTACTTTATCTCATGTTGGAGACCTAAGGAGAAAGACTTGGCCAAAGTGGAGAGAATCTACAGAAACTTCCTTTGGACTGGGGACCCCAACAGGAGGGGGATTCCCAAAATCAAATGGGAAACTTGCATTAGCCCTAAAGACTCAGGGGGCTTGGGAATTTTGGATATCGTTGGGTTGGCTGACAAGCTGGCAGCAAAGTGGATTATCAAGGCTTGGAGCAATAGAGAGTCCTCCTCGGCTAAATTGATCTTCAGAAACATGGAAGACCTTACCTTAGTTGGCCATCCTGGTTGGAAGGACATAGGGATTCTCATGCTTTTGTTCTCCCCCCACCTGGTGTCCCCTAAAGGCTCTAGCCTCGTGTGTTCCTTATGGAAGAATTGGAACAAGGCCAAACAGTTCATCAGAATCAGTGACGAGTGGAAGTGGGCGGCTGGGATAAGACAAAATGACTCTATCTGGTTCCCGATCAGCGGCATTAGGGGGGTGGAGTCTTGGAACCTCCAAACTGCAAAGCGGTTGTGGAACAAGGGGTTCAAAGAGTGGAAACATCTTTGGAAACTAGAGACTAGCCAGTGGATTAGGTTCGAAGACTTGGATCCGAGACTTAGAGTTACCATTGAGGAATGGACTCTGCTTCAAATCAGGTGTTTAGCATGGGACCGCTCAACTACCCGCCTTCTCTGTAGTTAAGATCTTCCTTGCCTGGATGGCCTCAAATGGAGTAATGGTAAGAAGGTATCCAGAACCCCCAACTTCAAAGAGAACTTAGATGTTCACCACACTCTTAACAAGAGATGGTACCTTTCTTGGACCAAGCTTCAGTGGGAACTAAAATTCATGTCTATTTGGCACCCCCTAATTGAGGTAAAAAAGTCTCTTCTCATGTGGCAAATCTTCCATAAAGGTATCTCGTCCAATGAAAGGGCTAAAAAATCTATGATGTGCCACCATGGTGCAAGCGTTGTCATCGATGCATCGATGCATCGAAGATTTAGCTCACCTGTTCTTCAACTGCCCCAAGTCCCCTGTTATCTGGCGTCAGGTGACCCGAGTATTGAGACTCACAAACCAAATCAATTGGCAACAGGCGATGTTGGGTGAGGCGGTTGGCTGCTCAACGAGGCTGTGGAATGCCATCAGGGGTGAGACTATTTGGAAGATTTGGAGGGAGCGATGTGCGGTCAACTCTGGCCAAACTCCTAAGGAATGGTCGATCGAGAAATCCTTGTTTCTTCTTGGTAAAAGAATCTCCCGAGATAAGAGATCTCCACCGTTTAGACATCAATGTATTTATCTCCTCGAAAACAACAAGTTGAAACCCAAATGGGTCCCACATGGGGGTGATGATAGATTTATCCGCCTCATTTGTAATGCCCTCTAGCTTGCCATACTCCTCCGTTGCATTGTGGGATTTGGGGGATCCCATGGGCACTAGTCCCATTCACTTGTAACTTTTTTTCTTTATTTTAATTAAAGTCCGGAAGATTAGGCTAAGGCCGAACTTCCTTTTATTAAAAAAAAAATTAGGGGGCAGGGTTTCAATCTGCATGCACTATAGCTATGGACATGCAAGAGAGCAAGGATTACGACCACCACATGCTAGAGAGATGACTCTCCTCCCAACCAAATGCCTCTATATATAGCTCTCTCCAGGGGACTGCCTTCTTGGGCAGGTGGATACTAACCATCCAAGTGTCAGCCATGTAACTACATGTGCGCCAAGTGTCCCAGTTAACTCGAGTTAACTCAAGTGGATGCTTCTAAAAGGCTCTAGATCTCTTTGGGAAAAATACTCTCCCCATGTCTCCCATGGGAATTGAACCCAAGACCTCCTCCTTCACATCCTTGAGACTTAACCACTAAGCTAAGTGGATCACTTGTTCACAAGAGCACAAGACCTCCTAGTAAGTCTAAACTCGAGATCTTTGGTCATACACACGGCTGACCAAACGGTGTTCGATTTCAGATCTATCTGAACCGGCCAGACCCTTGGATCGTAGACTTACTCCATGTCTCCCATGGGAATTGAACCCAAGACCTCTTCCTTCACATCCTTGAGACTTAAACACTAAGCTAAGTGGATCACTTGTTCACAAGAGCACAAGACCTCCTAGTAAGTCTAAACTCGAGATCTTTGGTCATACACACGGATGACCAAACGGTGTCCGATTTCAGATCTGTCTGAACCGGCCAGACCCTTGGATCGTAGACTTACTTTATTCCATTCTTCACCCCTTGGAAAATATTTTCGTCCTCGAAAATAGAGCTATATACATACTGTAGGAAACCCCCGAGCCTCATGTTCTAAAACTGGAAGAACATGGTCATGTTCTAAAACTGGAAGAACATGTCTCATCTCTGTGGTGGCATCCCTGCCCAAATGATTCTAAACACTGTTTTGATTTGCACTTTGATGAACTGTACAAAGTACAAACTAGTGAAAGAATTATAAAGGTGGATTAAAACACATCCCTGGCTAATTCACAGTTTCTATATGTGCGATCTAGGCACAAACATGTGAACTAGGTGGATTCAAATTACTAGTATATTTCTAGGCATAACTGGTGCATAGACTTAATAACTTAGGTAGGATTCTTATCCTTTACAAGACTTTGAGAATTCTTGCTTCACCTGAATTTGTTTTGGAGAACTTGAAGTTTGGTTGTCCCAAACATCTAACTTAGATGTTTGTATAATGGTTTACTTTGATTCAACAGTTACTTGATTTTTTCACCCAACTAGAGGACTACTTTGTCCTAATGAGTTGAAAAAATCCTATGTAAACTGTAAGAGAAAGTTACCATTTTCTTTGAGTCAACCATACTATAACTTGCCCAATACAAATCCATAATGAAATTTGTCCAACTTAGGACACTTTTCTCAAAGACTTTAACTGAAAGTTCTTGGGAATTGTCAATCTAATGAGTAATTCCTAACTTCTTTATTCTAGAGTCTAGGAAATTATTTATGCTATATAACTTGAAGCAAACTCAAATGAATAAGTCCACTTAGAATTATCACCTTTTGAAGATTGAAAAGGTTCTTGTACATAACATCTACTAGGATGTTCAAGTTATTTATCTAATTCTAACCGGCTAACCCTGGTCTTTTGCAAAAGGAATCAGATACCATATCTGAGTCAATTCAAAAAGATTCAGAAAGCGGAAAGAAATAACTAAAACTCTGTACAACCAATTCAAACTTCGAACATACATAAATTTGCTATGAGTCAAAGGCTAGATGACCAAGGACTTTAACTTCTCAAAGATCTGTTTGAACAGGGCATTGAAGCATTGTCTTTATCTTTAAGAGAAATAAGCTGGATTCTCAAAAAGATTCAAAGAAAATCAAACACATCATCCAACCACAAGATACTAGTGTGGTAACCAACATCAGTGTGTCGACCCACTGAGGTTCTATGGATGAGTTTAGTTTTCAAATAATGCTTCACTTGAGACTAACTTCAAATCCAATTCAGTCTTTTTGACTCCTTACTAGTAATGCAATTCTTGTGCATTTCTTTGAGTTAAAAGAGTGAATTTACTAAGTTTCACTAGGGACTTGATACTTGACTTAGTCAATTAAATCTTTAGTTGAAAAGATCAACTCAAAATCAAAGTCCAATTCTTTTAGAAATTTATGAAATATTTCCGAATTATCAACACTTTGGCTTGAAGTGTTTCAAGAAGATCTTGGAAGTTACTTACTTCATATCTTCTGTTTCTTTTATTTTGAAGTTACCTTGAAGTATCCTAAGATATTACTTTCATCCTTTACGAATTAAACTTTCCTTGAAGTCTTAATTCCCTTGAGGATGAAACCTAACTTCAAAATCCAAACTAGGACTAAAAGATACTTATCATCCCACGGTCCGATGTCCCATACCATCTTTCCTACATCAATCTGAGTATAAAATATGGTGTCCCATACCACCCTATTTTATATTCACATTAATGTGTGGGTGATTCTTATCCTAAAGTCTAAACATCTCTTGATAGAGTACCTTATTTCTTCAATTCTTTTACAAGAATTTAGAAATTTCAGGCATTACCTCTAACTAGATTTTTCTAGGTTTTGATTCCTTCGCATGATCACCTTACAATCATGTGCTTTGCCTTGGAATTTTGAAAACCTCTTGACAGAATATCAATTCTTTTTTGCTAGGGGTTTCAAATGAAAACCATTCAGAATTCCAAGTACTTGAATTTTTATAGATTCAAGTTTAATTGGTTATTCTTGACCAATTTTGTAGCGACAAGAGCTTTTGACTTCTTGTCTTTAGATTCCTTTCTGTACTAATGCTTTTAGGTACCTATCCCGGTCGGGGCTTATTACAGGAATCTCTCTACTGCTTAAGTATAAGCATCCGTTCATGCTTTCTGGATTTGTACCGAAATTCCTTTAAGGCCAGGCAAACGTTTATGTTTTACCTTCCACAGACTTAAGTACCGTCTTCACGGTTGCAGACTACATGCTTGGAATTCCTTGATTCTGTTCACACTTGGAACAGCTTACTTTTTTCACAATTTTCCATTCGATAAATGGAACTTGAGTGAAAAATTCCTAATGGAATTTTTACTACCAATACTTGGGCAATCTACAGAGTAGTTCTAATCGCATATTATTGGACAATCATGGCCAAGTTTGATCAAGTCTGGTTGATACTTGCGATAAAAATAAAGACTTAGTCTTTATCTTTAAGATCTCTTAAACTATTTTAAGCTTCTTTGCTTACCTGCAGGATTTTTAGAGATCTTTCCCTCAACTTAAGTCCAAGCATTTTCTAATGCTTTTCAGATTCCAAAGCTAAGGATCTTTGATATACCGTTAGGTTATATCACTTATTTGGACTTAAATACTGAACCTGGTGGTTAGGAATTTACTGGGAACTACTTGCTATAAAACTTCTCTTGAAAGATACTAGTCTCACATCTGGGGAGATTTTTCTTTCAAAAACTTTTTTGATTCCTACCAAGGAATCAAGTAACACTAAGCTAATGATTCATCTTGGAATATTTTGCTTTCCAGTCCTATGATTCATCTTGGAATCTTCTCCTTTTTCTGGAAAGATCTTCAAATGGAATTTTAGACTTTTGGATAAGACCAAGACTTAAGGCTTTGCTTGTCCAAAAGATATTCTCTTTTAACTAATGAAATAGTTAATTGGACTTTTTCATTAGCTTATCTTTAGGAAATAGCTTAATTTCCAAAGATTATTTTACTTGGGTCTCTTCAAGGCTTTACCACTTGAAGCTAATCTTTTAGGAAAGTACTTGTTTCCAATTTGTCTTTAGATATGTGATTTCCTAAGATATATCTATTTCAAAAATGAAAATAATTTGAATCATTTCATTAATTGTCATGACTTTAAGAAATTACTTGATTCTTAAAGATCAATTAATATTTGTCTTGATTTCTTTTTTAAGCCTTAAGTTAGCTTAAATAGAATCAAGCAAGTTCCTTCAACAGTTTCTGCGTCAATTGAAGACCTTGCATCATGCCTCGAGATGCATTTATGGAAACTAACAACTAAGAACACTAGAGCTCCAGGGATTCTAGAAGTTCAATACTTCTACTTATTTTCATCAGTGTTTGATGAAGATTAAAGTATTAAACCTTCCAAAATTTGTTGAACTTAAATGTTCAATTGGTTTGTGTTTCAACAGAAACTTCCCTACTTGGGTGCATGAACATGAACATCCAAAAACAACTAAATCCTCGTTAGTTGCTAAGAATGTCTAGGTTTCTTTCCCAAACTTAGACTGAGCATGCACATTAGAAAGTAGCTCTATTTTCTTGGCATCTTGATGACAAGAAAAAATGAATACTTACTTTCAACATGCTTTCTTTTCCTCAAAAACACTCCTACTAAGTGGTACCTATGTATCACTTTTTTGGGAAAAAATAGACTAGATACTTAGTTGCATGATGGTCAAGATCCTTGCAACTAGGTAATTTTCTATTTTTTCCACCTAGCTAAGTCAAGTTAGAAAAAGAAAGGAATGAAAGTATACGTGTTCAGCTACTTACCAAAAGCTCATGTGTATGCACATGCATCTAATTGCATGCAAATGTATGTTCATGTATGCAAATGCCCATTCTTGGGTGCAAATACATGTGAGTACATGCAAGTGTAATGAACTTAAGCAAATCTCAACCTTATTAGGTATGCAAACATGCATCCATGCAAAAACAACCTGCTTGCTATTTTGGCAAAAGGTAATTATTCAAGTGCATGAACTGGAGAATTAACTACCTTTCCCAAGCAAGTGCAAACTTGATGTGCATAAAACATTCTTTTATGCACAAATAATCTTTTCATTTTTGTGCATGAATGGAAATAGAAATTTCAATTGCATACCTAAAACTGAAAAGTACTTTGTATACTTTTGTGTCATTTCAATACCGTTTAGTTCTCTAATTAGCTTTCATGTTGAGATAATCATAATTGGACTATGCTTTTAGTCCTAATTAATGCATCCTAAATGAAAGCATTCGAGCAAACAAATATCAAAATGAAAACATAATTTGGAAAATACTTAGCTCCACATAGAGCTACGTCCTTCCCTTGATCCTTGCGAGAAGTTATTCACTATCCTTTAAGGCCTTAGTGAGCATCCGCACACCTACTCGCCAAGTTTGGAAGTGCAACGATACCAAACTTATATTTTTGCTTCTTCTAAAGCAACACAAAAGTATACATGATACTTTAGTCTATTGAGGTCGACTTGATTCTAGCTAAGAGTGCTAGAACAATGAGATAGTTAGGCCTCCGGATCTTCACTCCACAGCTCCACTTCCTATCTTCTCCAAGGACTTGAGTGATCTTCAGCTTTGAACACCGCAGATATGCAGGTGAGTTTGGTTGGAGATGTGAACAAGCTCAAGAAGAATACACAAAAAGGATCTCGGCTCAGGATTTGCAGAGACAGAACTAAAACATGTAGTCTGTAGGCAGAGAAGTGAACGTCACCAAACGCCTTTATTGTAATGGTGAAGTCGTTGCAGATTAATCCTTGAAGTCCAGAGATCGATTCCATGAGCAGATCTAAGAGATATGCATCATCAAACAGCGTCGCTAGTGTGGATAAGTGTGTGCGGTACCTACAAATAGGGTGTGAGTTCGAGCCCCGCAGCAGCAAACATTTTTACCTTTGTTGTTCTGGAGTCTAGAACTCTGAAAAATGCTACGGACGTGCAAACTGGCTTGGCCCCGTGGATGGATGAGAGAGCCTCAAATGAGAGGTTGTTGGTTCAAATCCCGGGCGTAGATCAGTACTAATTCTTCTGTGTTTTGGTTCCTAACTGAGATCTTTCTTCATCGGCGAATCTGGATAATTAGCTACCGATCTCAGCACGAATTACGAACAACGTTTGTCCCCTTGAGTAAGGGAGAATTCTCAGATGCTACAGGCCGCGGGTTCAAAACCGTTTTGCCTCTTTGCATAATCTTCCTTTTGCTCCTGGTTGAAGCCTTGTGCAACGCTGACAATATGTACTGTGCGCGAAGTTGGGTCGTCAACGCCCGTGGGCTCTTTGGATAGGTAAGCGCACTCTAATCGGGGGGACAGGGGTTTGAATCCCCTGTTGTTCACAGCAAAGGTTGTTGAACATTTTGGTACTCTTAGCTCTTAAGCTTCGCAATGAAGATGATTGCGGCACGCATCTCTACACAGCCGGGAGCAGAATTCGGAAAAGAGCTTAAGCACGCCAAGAATTCACGAGCAAGATGATGAAGATGAGAGCTATGGAGAATGCTCTGATACCAATGCAAGAGAGCAAGGATTACGACCACCACATGCTAGAGAGATGACTCTCCTCCCAACCAAATGCCTCTATATATAGCTCTCTCCAGGGGACTGCCTTCTTGGGCAGGTGGATACTAACCATTCAAGTGCCAGCCATGTAACTACATGTGCGCCAAGTGTCCCAGTTAACTCGAGTTAACTCAAGTGGATGCTTCTAGAAGGCTCTAGGTCTCTTTGGGCAAAATACTCTCCCCATGTCTCCCATGGGAATTGAACCCAAGACCTCTTCCTTCACATCCTTGAGACTTAACCACTAAGCTAAGTAGATCACTTGTTCACAAGAGCACAAGACCTCCTAGTAAGTCTAAACTCGAGATCTTTGGTCATACACACGGATGACCAAACGGTGTCCGATTTCAGATCTGTCTGAACCGGCCAGACCCTTGGATCGTAAACTTACTTTATTACAGGACACGTCCGAGCGTGATGGGTAGGATGATATATCTTGGCCTTAGGGCCTATGGAATTCGACCTTTAAGCATCATATGTTGTAGCCTCCAAGTTAAGTGAACTTTATTTTTGGCCTTCGAGCTTATCTAAACTAGTTTCTTTGTTAGGCCTTATGGCTATCCCTTACCAAACTCCACCCTAATGGGCCTTTGGGTTGTGTAATCATGGTCGTGCCAGACATCTAACTCCTACATTGTGAGATACTAGATGTCCCATGGGTAGCAAGCCCTCTTTCACTCGAACTTTCAATTAATTAAACTAATCCAAAAAGATTACGCCTCATGCCAAACTTCTTTTATAAAAAGATGAGAAGACCACATAAGAAGAATATGTGGCCTTCCCTCAAATCGTTAACTCTTGTATCACATATCTTTAAGTCTTTATTCTAACATGGTTTTAAACCTACTTCCATACTACATGAAACCCATACTACATGAAACCCTTTAAATAAATCATTATAAAACTTCATAATAAGTAATTATATATTTTTTTTAAATGGAGGTTCGATAAGCATCTACTCCTTCGAGTTTTAATTTTGAAAGAACAACTCTACAAGTGAATGGGCATAGTATCCGTGGAACCTCTCGTATCCCACAAAGTAGAGGTTAAACAAGATTACAACTAGTTTCAACTCGTTTATACTGACCAAAGCCATTACATGTCTAGCTCGAAGATTGAACTATGGACCTCCGCCTGTAGAGACCAAAGTCTCAACCACTAGAACAATTGAACATGAACATAAGAAAGTATAATTTTTTTTTTTTTTTTTTTTAAATAAAGGAAGTTCGGCCTTAGCCTAATCTCCCGGACTTTAATTATAATAAAGAAGAAAAGTTACAAGTGAATGGGACTAGTGCCCATGGGACCCCCCAAATCCCACAATGCAGGGGAGGAGTATGGCAAGTTACAGGGCATTACAAATGAGGCGGATAACATTATCATCACCCTCATGTGGGACCCATTTAGGTTTCAACTTGTTGTTTTCGAGGAGATAAATACAGTGATGTCTAAACGGTGGCGATCTCTTGACTCGGGAGATTCTTTTACCAAGGAGAAACAAGTATTTCTCGATCGACCATTCCTTAGGAGTTTGGCCAAAATTGACAGCACAACGCTCCCTCCAAATCTTCCAGAGAGCCTCACCTCTGATGGCATTCCACAGCCTCGATGAGCAGCCGATCGCCTCACCCAACATCACATGTTGCCAGTTGATTTGACTCGTGAGTCTCAATACTTGGGTCACGTGATGCCAGATAACACGGGACTTGGGGCAGTCGAAGAACAGGTGAGCTAAATCTTCGATGCACCGATGGCAACGCTTGCACCATGGCGGCACACCACAGATTTTGTTAGCCCTTGCATTGGTCCAGATTCCTTTATGCAAGATCTGCCACATGAGAACGGACTTTTTGACCTCAATTAGGGGGTGCCAAATAGACATGAATTTTAGCTCCCAGTGAAGTTTGGTCCAAGCAAGGCACCATCTCTTGTTAAGGGTGTGGTGAACATCCAAATCCCCTTTGAAGTTGGGGATTCTGGATAGCTTCTTACCATTGCTCCATTTGAGGCCCTCCAAGCAAGGAAGATCCTGACCGTAGAGAAGGCGGGTAGTTGAGCGGTCCCAGGCTAAACACCTGCTTTGAAGAAGAGTCCATTCCTCAAAGGTAACTCTAAGTCTCGAATCCAAATCTTCGAACCTAATCCACTGGTTGGTCTCTTGTTTCCAAAGCTGTTTCCACTGTTTGAACCCCTTGTTCCATAACCGCCTTGCAGTTTGGAGGTTCCAAGACTCCACCCCCCGAATGCCACTGATCGAGAACCAAATAGAGTCATTTTGTCTTATGCCAGCCGCCCACTTCCAATCATCACTGATTCTGATGAACTGTTTGGCCTTGTTCCAATTCTTCCATAAGGAACACACGAGGCTAGAGCCTTTAGGGAAGACCGGGTGGGGGGAAAACAAAAGCGTGAGAATCCCTATGTCCTTCCAACCAGGGTGGCCAACAAAGGTAAGGTCTTCCTTGTTTCTGAAGATCAATTTAGCCCAAGAGGACTCCCTATTTCTCCAGGCCTTGATAAGCCATTTTGCCGCCAGCTTGTCAGCCAACCCAACAATATCCAAAATTCCCAAGCCCCCTGAGTCTTTAGGGCTAATGCAAGTTTCCCATTTGATTTTGGGAATCCCCCTTCTGTTGGGGTCCCCAGTCCAAAGGAAGTTTCTACAGATTCTTTCCACTTTGGCCAAGTCTTTCTCCTTAGGTCTCCAACACGAGATAAAGTAAATAATTGTAGACAACATAAATGTGTTAACAGCCATAGCACGTCCTCCCAGGTTGACTTGCATACCTTTCCACTGATTCAGCTTCCTATCCAGCTTGGATAGCACCCACTTCCAGCGTTGGTCCATTGAGATGTCGAAACCCATCGGAATGCCAAGGAGATGGAAGACTTGACCGCTAGGGATAACTTGACACCCCTGATCCACCAACAATTGGGGAGTAGGTCCGCTGATTGCTCTAAAAGCAGTTTTAGCATGGTTGATTTTTGAGCCTGATGCCACACAAAAGGTGTGGAGGCACCACCAAAACACCTCAATGCTGTTTATATCGTTATGCACAAAGGCATTCATGTCATCAGCAAAAAGTCTCACAATCATTTGGCCGTGATTTAGAGGTAAGGAAAGACCCTTGAGATTGCCAGCGTCCATGTGATGCTTTAATAGGCAGCTGAGTCCATTCGAGGCGATAGCGAATAGTAATGGAGCCAGAGGGCAGCCTTGCCTAATTGATCTTTTTAAACGAATGGGCTCAGAGAGCTTACCGTTGATGTTTATTCTAGTTGAAGCATTTCCAAGAAGAGTGGAAACCATCTTCGTGAACTTATGGCTTCATCCAAGGTCTTTCAATGATTGAAGAATAAAGTCCCATTCCAATCTGTCATACGCTTTATCGAAGTCGATCTTAATGAATACCAGATCTTGAGCAGACTCCTCAGCAAAAGCAAGGCCTTCCCAAATATCGATAATTGCTTCAAGTATAGATCTACCTTTGATAAAACCTTTCTGGTCCTCGCACAGCCATGACTTTAAATGACAAGAGATTCTGTTGGCGATAACTTTTGCAATTATCTTGTATCCTGTTTGGAGCATGGTAATCGGACGCCAGTTTTCAATTTTGTTCTTATCTCCCCGTTTGTGGATTAACTTGATGACGCCATTATTCAGGCACTCAGGGAGGGCACCGAAAGAGAGAGCCTCTTGCCACACGAGGCGCAGTGGGGTGGCCACTTGATGTTTGAAGGACTTGAAAAACTCATTGGTAAGGCCATCCGGACCTGGACTTTTCCCATTGGGAAGGGCATCAATAACCTCGATAATTTCATTCTCGGAGATGTTAGCATCCAGTAGAGCAATCAAGTTCTGTGGGATTCTGGTTTGAGCAACCCTTGAGATGGTTGCCATGGAGTCGCGCCTGTGGGGGGAAAGAGGAGTCGAGACCCCGAGAAGATTGGTAAAGTGTTCGACGAGGATAGCTCTATTCTCCACTTCCGTGCAACATTCAGTTCCATTGTTGTCGACCATTAGGGGGATGGATTCCCTAGCTTGTTTCCTTTTGAGGATGTTACACATCTCTTTCGTTGGTTTGTCGGCCTTCCCTGCCCACCAATCTTTGAAGAAAATTTGAAGATTTTTCCTTTGGACCTCCTCCTCTAATCTTAGTCTTCCCCTGATTTTCAAAAGACCCTGTTGGCAAAAGTATAATTTGAAAACAAGTTGGAACATGCCTTTAAATAGTACATAACTCATGGATTTGATGTTGTAAAAAAATGGTAAAATTTGATGGACCGAGTGTATGATCTATTATTATTATTATTATTATTATTGTTAGTATTATTATTAGTATGCTTTTCTAGCACACGGAGCTCTAACCAAGCTAAGTGAACCAACTGCTTACTCCCAAGTACCATTCTAGTCATGCAACAGACGTTGGATCCTCATTTTTCATCTTCTCGTTTCTGCTCTCTATCCGCCTGCGGGAAGCTTCCCTTAAATTGTATCATAATGGTCTTCAGAATTTTAAATATATATGTTAAGTATTTACTATGTTGGAAAAGAGTTGAACTTCGCTTTGAATCCAGCGGAGCTCGTGGATTCAATGTTGTTCAGAGATGGAGAAGAGTTTAAGATTTGGTGGACCGAATTGGTCTGCGCTTTTCCTTATTCCTCTCGGCTTTTGTTTCTCTCTCTCTCTAATCGCTGGAGAGCCGCCCGCCAGGCTGAGTGAACCAGGCGCTACCAGCAGCAGCACTGCAGCTATCCGTCTCACATTCCAAACTCAGCGCATACAAGCTGAGCTCTCCATCTCTCCTCTCTCTTCCAGTTTCTCTCTCTCTCTATTAGCTCCCTCTACTATGTGAAAACTCCCCAGTCCCCATCTCCGTCTCTATCTACAGACCTTGTGTCTTCTGGACACCATTTGCTTTCATGTCCGGACTCCCCTCAGCCGTCCACGGTACTCTCGACGAGTCTCGAATCACTCTCGATTGCACTTGAGAAGTTGAGACCCGCCTTGGCTTCTCCCTCTCCAGTCTCCTGCACACTCCCATTCCAGTCATAACACAGAGCATATTTTGTTTACTCCCATGGCATCGCCCCTGCCCGAGCTCGCTGCTCCCCGGCTGTGGACCTCACTTTTCTTCCCCCTGTGTGTCGCACAAATACAAGTATTCAGAACACACTGTAAAGTGGCATAAACTCTGAAAGTACACATCTCCCCTCCCCATCTCTCTCTACATGTGGATAGGCGCTCTCAGACACACGCACTCCCTCTCAATGTGTCTCCCTCTATTTGTAGCCTTGCTGCCATTACCAATAGGCTGAAGTAACAAGGTTTCTTTCTGAGTAGTCTTTCCCCATGTACATGTCCTTGATATCTGCCGCTGCAGGCTGCGTCTCTGCAGTCCAAGGGCCTCTTCATAGTCGCTATCTGTTAGCGGCATATCCTAGCAAGAGACGAGAAAAGATGAGTGAGGTTTAGCGTCGAGTGACTTTCCGCTCGTTATCGCCCTCGCGCAAACCGACCCTCCCTCGTATCCCATTCCCACCCCTGCCTTCCATTCAATGTGATGTTGTGTGCGCGCGCTTGCAAGCACCATATCGCTCGTCCAGCTTTCCCATCTTCTGTAACATCACCTACCTCTCTCTACGACTACAACACTATCCTAGTAAGTCCCATGCTTTTCTCTCTTCTGTCAAGGTTCTGTACCTTCAAGATTCTCTCCTTCGACTTAGCTCTTTACGGCTCAGGGAGGGTCACAGAGGTCAAATTAGGTCGCGCGATAGAACACGGCCATAGGCGCAGCAGGGCCCCCTCCTCCCGTGGCCATCGTATTGCTGCTGGTCCTCGAGTCGGTAGTACTAGCGCTGCAGCAGTAGGGACGGGGAAGGGCAGTGTTTAATTATCACCTTATGTTTGCTCGCTTAATGCGTGCGCCGGTCAATTGTCTTCTTTGCAAGGTCACCTGCCAGAAATCCCCTGCCATCTCCTCTGCTTTGAATTCCGGGAATCCTTTCTTTTTGGGACCCTCCCCCCCCTCTCCACTTGCTTCCTCTTCGAAGCCGTCTGCATAAAAGTATATGGAAAGCAGAATGTTCTCTGCTTTCAACAATTCCAATAATGCCCACAAACAAGCCGCTCAGCATCAGCAGCAGCAGCAATGCAGGCCTAGCTCTGATTCTATGGATGTTGACGATAGAGGGGCTGCCCTCATGTCCAAGGTAGCGAGGACGGGGGACTCGTCAGCTCTTTTCATGGGCGGCGGCAGCACCAGTCAGGCAGAGCACGCAGAGACTACGTTGCGGATGTTGCAAATGAGCAGCGCGTGCGCTGCGGGCCCCGGCGCTGTCGTAGGCTCGCTCGTGCGCAGCAACTCCATGCTATCAGACGGCCGGCTGAATTGTTCGCCCGCAGACTCCAGCACCTCCGACGGAGCGGCGCTGTTTGCGCCGCCCCTCAATGACACTGTCTCCCCTACATTGTTGATGCCCTCTGATCATCATCTGAGAATGGGGCTGCGTTCGGACTCAGTTGCGTCCATGTATGACAGCATCGCGGCTCGTGCTCTCTACCACTATCCGCACTCCGCTTACAGTGCTTTACAAAACTATCCTGCAGGTACGTTGAGCGGAACTTAATTCGGGACTCACCATCTAAATGGCTTGCATGACATGGGTCAGCTACAGGAAGGTGTCGTAGCTGTTATTGTCAACCAGAGGAAAAAGGAAAGGGAGCATGCTCTGTGTGCTCTTAAAGGTGTACTTGTCCGTCGAAGGGTATACCACCTAAAGTGTAGCACGCAATAGCCGATCAGTCTAGCATCAGGCATGCGATCCATGCGTGACAAAGAATATGTAAGCCATTAGCTCATAAGCATAAGAGAAGATGTTCATGTGCATGCATGTTTAGGCCCTCTCAAGAGATGATGTCTGTCATGCAGAAGCAAAGCGTAATTGGAGACATGTACGTGGGAATGTGTATGGGTTAGGTTGCAAGGGTGCACTTTATGTAGGCGGCAAGGAGGCATGACACTGAAGGATGTTGAGCCTAGCTTTCCAGCGATGTGGATCGCTTTACGCATCTCTTTATCGTTCCATTCATCTATGCCGTCATCATCACCACTAGCCACTGTTACCATTCGGCCCCGTCCCCATTAAACTGCTGGAGCTTGATTTGACTTGAACTTCACAACAAGGTCTCTGCAGCACTTGGAATGAGTACAAGTGAGTGGAGTTGGAGAAGCAATGGACTTCTTCTTCTTCGTGACGAAGCTGCGATAGATTAGGACAGCTTATGATGTCCAAGTGGTAGGCTCCGCGCTTCAGGACTTCAAAATAGAGCAGCGTTTCAACTACCGCTAGGCTACTGATCTGCCTTGTCATGACCTAATCTTTGTCTCACCTCAAGCTCGACCACACTTCGATAGACCTACGCTTCAGTCATGATCACAACCATTCTGCATCCTTATGCCTCATGTTTCTAGCGCAGGTTATGGCTGGTTCCTGCGGTCATCACATGCGCTTTCGTGCCCAATCTCGCCCAAGTTAGGAGAGGACGGAACGTCGATCAAGAAATCTTATGTACAGAAGTATTGACCTAAGGATCATTGCGCTTTAGCTGTGTAAACTTGGCCTTTGCGGCATAGGTAGCAAGAAATATTTCTCTCGCACATTACTGACGGCTGCAACATGCTTGAGCTGTAGGAGCAACTAGGTATTGCTGCCTGTTCAGGAAGTTAGAGAGTCTGAGGGATCACGCAGTTCACGTATTTTTTGCGTATGCTCCTGACTTTGATTTTTGTTTGCTAATGCGTACGCAGGGGGTGACGAGCGCGTTCATTGAATGAATTAGAAAATGTCTTATAGCATTTGAAGTGCATTATGTTCAAGAACCGTGTCCCGGGATAACAGGCTCACTGCGTGTTACGAAACGATAGAAAAGCCTACACTAGCTGGACACCTACTTCATAGCCGGGGAACCTATTTCTCTTTCGTAACGTGAAGGATTTGCGCCCCATCTGTATGCTTCTCTCCATCTGCTGCAGTCGTTGCTAATCGAAGGTTGTTCTTATACAATTGGGAAAGCTTCTTCCATCGCTCTATTGTATCTTGACTTGGTTTCCTACCGTATCCCTGAGTATTTCTGCCATTTTCCGTTCGTTGCATTGCCCTTCATCTGTAGGCAAAATGTCCCATGCACTGTGGGACGAACATCTACGTGGTCTGCATTTGCTACGGTATCAGCTTTAGCCCATTCCCTGAATTGCTCCATCTTCCATGTAGTACTGGCGTTAATGCAAGCGATTGACAGGGCATGAGCTTCCTACGTAGAAGGAATCGCCCTTTATAAAGCTTCATGCGTCGGTAGTCGGGCCTAGCCTTTTTACATGCTCGAAAATGAAAACGTCCTCCAGCGAAGAGCGGCACGCGTAAGGGGAGGTAAATAATGCAGCGCAAAAAAAGCAGCACATAATATTCTCTCGAAAAAAATCTGATGATTTCTGTCATTTCCCTCGGATTTCCTTCCACGTTTCCCAATTCTTCCTTGATCATCTTCTCTTCGACTACTGCCCTTTTCCCTTCCTTTCCTCTCTAGAATCTCAGTAAAGTAGTCGAGCGACTGTGTGTTCTTGTCGAGTGCAGGGCTGCCGTTGGGGATGGTGAGTGCCGGTGGAAGCAGCAACATCCAGGGGTTGACGGAGCAGGAGCTCGTAATGAGCATGCTGCAATCTTCTGGTCGAGCGTTCACGCCGGGCCAGCTGAGGGAGCTGCAGCATCAGGCTCTGGTGCTCAAGTATATCACGAATGGACTCAATGTTCCTCAGGATCTTGTCACGCCCATCCGCGCCAGCCTCTCGGGCCTCTCCCCTGCCGCCGCTCACCTTGGAAACTGTACGTACTCTCTTTGTTTCTAGTCTGCGATGCTATACATGAGAGAGAGAGAGAGAGAGAGAGAGAGAGAGAGAGAGAGAGAGAGAGAGAGAGAGAGAGAGAGAGAGAGAGAGAGAGAGAGAGAGAGAGAGAGAGAGAGAGAGAGAGAGAGAGAGAGAGAGAGAGAGAGAGAGAGAGAGAGAGAGAGAGAGCTGTACTGTTTGATAGCCCGTGTGGAATTATGCGCCATAACACCAAGTTCAGTACCATGTCCATCAAAGTTAGTCTAGAATGAGCCCTACCTACGTAAGAATAACTTAGCAGAAGGTACATTTCACTGGCGTTTCTCGCTATGCAGTTAATTTTGCGTCGTGTCCACAGCTTACACCTTTCACAAAATGGCGTCTACCGCCGAACTTTGTCTACGGCTTCCATCACCTATGTCTATGATTCTGAACTGAACAACTCTCCATGTGCATTGCGAAGCTGAAACGTAGTTCGTTTCGTGATTTTCAGTGTGGGTTTAAGATAGTGTAGTGATCGCAATCACGTGTCACACAGTAGTCAAGGCATTCATGCTATAGGTACTATAGAGGATGACATTATGCCTTTATCTCTCTCTCTCTCTCTCTCTCTATGTCAATTTCTGCATGGCCTATCTTGCGCAAAGCGGTGACCTATCTTCGGTCAGATTGTGCACTTTGATTTGGTAGACACCATTGCTTCATCTATGCATTCTCACTCGAATTTCCTCACTTGCACTTTGTCTTCTGAACTGCCGAAAGTCTCGCTTTAGATACTTCTGAGTCTGCAATGGCCGTGATGTATATTTATACTAGACGCTCTCATCCCTCGCTTTCTATCTTTCTCTTTCTCTCTCACCATCCAATATTTACTTATAAAAGTTGAAAGTCGAATATTTACTGATAAAAGTTCAAAGTTGATAGAAGGCCTTGAGGGTGATATTTGTAAATAGATTACGCGTATCCTGAGCCAAACTAAAGTTGCATCCTCTTACTAATGAGCCTTTTAGCTGGATTTAAGATTTTTAATATTGTCAGCCTTAGCATCAAATAATTCCTGGGAATTCCTCAATCTGCACATGAACACTCTCAAGTCTGAGAAATGGGCCATAAAACACGTAGTTGTAAATTACGGAAAACTTGAAGAGTACGGTATATTTCTTTTGATTTTGCATGTCAAGTTAGAAATTAAGATCAATCATGTCAGAATGATGGCAGAAGGATGCAACTATAAGCAGTAGCCAAAATAATTCACAAACATCATATAGATGAGTAGCAAAATTTGATCATGTGCTTTTTTTCCTTGCAAAAAAGATTCTCTCACAATTATG